>CM061063.1:206837525-207235547 GCA_030762895.1 Sophora flavescens | reverse complement strand
GTTGTCTTCAACAATTGGCCCGTTAAAATTGTTTTAAAATAAAAATATTTATTTCTTACGTCAGGATTGTTTATACAAGCGAAAGCGTTAAGATTGATTTTACTTGATTAAATAAATAGTGGCAGTAATAATCATATATCCCTATAATGCCACTGTTGTCCACTGCTGGTCCTCAAAGTATCTAGGTGCGATTTCTAGATTTTTTTAAATAAGTTTATTTTTAATCTTAATTAATTAGCTTGAATTAGTAAACAAATTCTTGTACAAATTAAAATAAATAAATACTTAACATAAAACCAGTTATATATGTATAAATCCAAATCGTATCTCATTGGGGCGATTCTAAGTTACAATTACATGATTAAAAGATAAAAATTTCTGCAACATAGCCCTAAAATATAAAAAGTTTCTGCTTCAATATCATTTTCTTCTCGATCCCTGTCATAGAAACTCCAATGGATGGATCGACGCATCTCTCTGTAGAATTCGATGATGCATCGTGAATCCTGGAGCCACTAGCGATGAAAGGGATCTTTGCATCACCTCCTTCACTGGAATTCCTTGATGCATCGTCTTGAATCCATAATCACTTGGGGCCAAAGCGAGTGAAAGGGATGGTCCAGGGTGAAATAAAGTGAGTAAATCACATTCGTGATTTGCAAGCCTTACCATCCATGTTACGTAATTTACTCGGCCTCGAAGTGTTTTGACCATTAGAACGAGAGACCTTTAAGTCTAGGTATAGGAAGAAATAACAAAGTCTCGAACCATTTTGTGAAGGAATAAGCATGAAATATAGGAAAAGAAGAGGGACGTGTTGGACGTCTGAGAAGAATGATACTTTATAAGAGAAAAGAGACTAGGCTGATTTTCTTGAAAACTGATCTATAAACTTAATGCTCATGGGTAAGTAGCACAGATTAGTCAAAGAAATTAATGTTTTGCCAGGAAACTTATACACTTTTAACGTCGGTTGTCTTCGTCAGTTGGCGTTAAAAGGTGTCTTTAAATAAAAATATTTATTTTTAACGTCGTTGTTACAAAAAAGCGGCGTAAAATGTTGTTTTATTTTTATTTTGATTACTAACGTAAGCAATGACTTTTAACGTCGGTTTCTTAAGACAGCGACATTAAATAGATTACCTTTGACGTCGGTTATTTGCTAACGCGGCGTAAAATGTTGTTTCATTTTTGGTTTTTTTGATTATAACGCGTTTACACCCAGCGCGTATTCCGCACTCGCTCTGTGCGTCTCCGTTCTTCTCTTTCCGCTCACTCGCTCTCAACTCTCACTCATTCTCTACTCTCACTCTCACTCTCCCTCTGCCTCTGTCGTGAGGCTCTTCTCCCACCGCAACCACCGCGAGGAGCTTCTTCCCATCATTGTGAGTACATTCTTAACGTTAACTCTTGTCTTTCCCAGCTCATTCTTTGCAGTAACTTGACATCTCTCTTTCCCTTCCCGCACATTAACTCTCCTTGTCCCTGACGCTTCGGTAACCACGTCAAAGTTGGCCACCACCACGAGCACCTATTTAGTGAGCCTTTAGGGGCACATTTTTTTTATTTTTGGTTTTGAGTGTATGTTGAAGCTGTAGTCTCTGTGGTTGAAACTTGAAGCGTGAGTTTGAGTTGTTTGGAATGTCTCTATTTTTGGTTTTTGTGTTTTCTCTTGTTTTTCTTCTACTATCATGACCTATTTCAAAATGGGAAGAAATTTAGAGTTGCTTGTAGCATGTGACATCAATAATATATTGCTCATTGGAATCTGTTTTGTTAATTTATCTTCCTCTCCTTATTTCTTTTGTCTAAAGAAACCCGAAAATGGTGTAAATTTGAAATAATTTTTAAACGCCTGGATATATGTTTGTATATCTATAGAACCTATCTAGTTATGGATCATAGTTGGATGGTTTGTAAGCGCACTAGTGCTAGAGGTATTTGAAGGGGGTGGGAGAATTTATAGAATTTACTCAAAGGAATATTCCTAATAGTAATGGAATGTTACCATTGTCCTTGTCAAGTGTTTGAATACGAGGAAATTTACGGTGGAAGGATATACGTACTCATTTGATTTGTGAAGGGATTTGCTTGGGTTATACAAGATGGATATGGCATGGTGATGTGTTGTTGGGTGATCGGCAAGTGTCTCCCAAAGTGAGGGCGTTGGCGTAGATATGGAGGATGATCGAGTAGAGGACATGATCCGTGATATTGGACAAGAATTTTTCATCGAGCTCGTGTGTATGATAGGTTGTCGCGATGATACGGATAAGCCTTTATATCCAGGTGTACTACTCATATACGGTTGTCGGCGGTGCTAAAATAGTTTGTATGAAAGCGAGAAATGGTTGGACTGATAAAAGCTTCACGGAATTGCTTGAAGTGTTGAAAGACTTTCTTCCGGAGGACAACACATTGCCTGGCCAGTAACTATGAGGCCAAGAAGGTATTGTGTCAGATGGGTATGGAGTATAAGAAGAGACACAATGCCCCAATGATTGCATATTGTACATGTGGTGTTCATGAAGACAATCACGATTGCCCCAAATGTGGGTTATCACGATACAGAGTGAATGGTGGTGATGATGATGATGATCTTGAAGATGTGAGAAAAAAGGGTCCTCTGCCCGAAGGTGTTGTGGTATCTTCCATAATTCCAGGTTGGCGATTGTTTGCTAATGCAAAGATGCGAAGAATCTTAGATAGCATAAGGATGAGAGAAACGTGATGGAAGGGTTCGTCGTCCTGATTCTATGCAATGGAAGAATATTGATACTATGTTTTCGGGTTTTGCTATGAGCCAAGAAACCTAAGGCTTGGACTTGCTACGGATGGAATGAATCACTTATGGTAACATGGGTAGTATTCATAGTTCATGGCCTATTCTGTTGATAATTACATGCCCCTTGGTTGTGCATGAAGCACAAATACATGATATTGACTATGATGATTTCCAGGCCCAAAACAGCTAGAAATGACTTAGATGTTTATCTAAGTCCATTGATTGAAACTTGAGAACGTGTGGGTGGAAGGTGTTGATGTAGTTGTGGATATTCTCGTGAGACTTTCAAGCTTCGTGCCATGTTATTTTGCACCATCAGCGACTTTCCAGCATCGTGACTTGTCGGGTGCAGTGTCAAGGAGCATAAAGCATGCCTTATAGAAAAGAAAGCACATGCTACACTCCGTTGCATCATGGAAAGAAGCGGTTTACCTTGGGCATCGGAGATTTCTTAGATGTGATCACCCGTATCATAAGATGAAAAAAACTTTTAATGGATGCCAAGAGACAAAAACACAGGCGGCCCTTAATTGGAGAGCGGAGTTTATCGAGAGGGTAAAGGGCATCGATGTTATATTAAGCAAGTCAAAAAGAAAGGTAAAGCTGCTGAGAAAAACATATGGAAGAAGAGGTCGATATTCTTTGATCTTTCTATTTGGCGCAAGCTTGATGTCGGGGACACTTGCATTGATGTGATGCATGTGGTGAAAAATGTGTGTGATAGTGTGATCGGAATGACTTCTCGACATTCGGGGACAAGACAAAGGATGGTGTCAATACTTCGTCTCGACCTCTTGCTATGGGTATCACGAGAGCGATTAGCTCGGTTGTTGAGGATGGTAAGCGGACTTATTTGCCTCCGGCATGTCATACTTTGTCAAAAAAGAGACAAAGTTTCTGTGGTGTGTCTTGGGCATCAAAGTTCCACATGGTTACTCTTCAAATATGAAGGGCACATCTCCTAGTGGTCTTAAATTGGTTGACTAAGTCTCATGATTGTCACATCTTGATGCAACAACTTTTGCCCGTTGCTATTAGTGGTATTGCTCCAAAAATGTGAGACATGCCATTACTCGGTTGTGCTCATTCTTCAATTCTATATGTAGCAAAGTCGTTGACCCCGTATGTTGGATGACTTGGAAGTTGAGGCTGGTACAATCTTGTGCCAGTTGGAGATGTATTTTCCTCCTTCCTTTTCGACATAATGGTTCACTTAATTGTTCATTTGGTGAGGAGATTAGATTATGTGGGCGATTTTTGGGAGATGGATGTTCCCAGTTGAGCGCTACATGAAGATCTTGAAATGATACGTGAAGAATCCTCGTCGTCCGGGAAGCATCTATTGTTCAAGGTATGTTGCGAGAAGAAGCTATTGAGTTTTGTTCGGATACCTTCATAACAGCGGATCCTATAGGGGTTCTAAGCCTCGGCATGATGAGATCGGATGTCAAGGTAAGGGTACACGTGGCTTAGAGTTAATAGCAAGGGTGGGAGGAAGTGCTTCAAGCACATTTGTATGTATTGAACAGCATCGATTGTGTTCGGCCTTTCTTATTTGAACATAAAGAAAATTCAATCAAGAAAACCCTCGAATGAGCGAAAAGTGGTTGTTGAACAAGCATAACAAGACTTCTTACCATGGTTCAAGGAAGAAATGCTTAAGGATGGTAATCTTTACCCGATGGCGTAAGATGGCTATGCCGTGGGCCTAGCTTCAACGTCATATGTTGGAGCGGATCGACATAAATAAATTTTCCTTTTATACAAAGGAACAAGATAACAATAGTACCATGGAAAATAGTGGGGTTATGATTGTGGCGAAGCAATGCACTTCTCTAGTGCGAAGGACCCGAAACCCGTTAAAGCACGAGAGACCTTCTTTGGATATATTGAAGATATTTGGGTGCTTTCGATTACACTAAGCTTCGGTGCCGATTTTTAAATGTAAGTGGGTTGATAGTAATGGTGGTGTACAGACCGAAGCCAATTGGGGTTCACATTGGTAGACCTCAACAAGTTAGGTCATGTAAATGAGCCTTTCATAATGGCTTCCCAAGCAAAACAAGTGTTCTACATTCACGATCCTTCTAACAAAAGGTTGTCAAGTGGTTCTCCAAGGAAAAAGCATGTATAATGGTAGTGATGAAAATCAAGATTCAAATCTTGATATTCTCGAGACTCCTTCTTTTTCAACAAACATACCTATTATAATCGAGGAGACCCCGTGGGCGATATACATGCCACTCGTGATGATCATCACGAAGGGATATTGATATAGGTTGTTTAAACTTAGTATACATTTATTTTTATTTATATACTGTATTTATTTTGAGTTATAACCTATGTTAATAAATATATATTGTTTTTGAACGGCACATATGGATCATCGGATAGCCCACATGCGGGAGGACACTTGGGGCCCTCTGCGCAGACAGTCGCCTTCCGCTGATTCTAGTGTAAGTTTACATGTTATATACTATCTTTAGTCCTTCTTTTTAATGTAAGTTTTATAATGTGACAACCTCTGTTTTATCATTTTTTTGTCCCATCCCCAGACATCACGGGCTCATAGGAAGCGGGTAGAAGAGCCCACGACATTGAAGAAACTAGAGAAGGGCGAGGCAAAGAGGACAGAAGCTTGAGGTGTCCTTCGATGCTAATCTAAATGCCGGGGACCCCGTGCTAAAGAATTTAATAAGTAGGTGTTTCTACAGGCGAAGCGGCATGTAAGCATCACTGCAACCACTTTGGAATAGGCGTTCCACGGAACGTTAAGGATCAGATTTGGGAGGCTATCACGGTATTTTACCTTTACGTTCGTTTGATTTACATTATTAGATAATTATCAGAGTTATAATCCATCCGAGTTGTTATGTATTTAATGTGTAGGTAGCTTGGTGTGCCAAATAGCGAGGATCATCGTCGTAAATGTATGAAAATGGCATCAAGCGTTGGAATGGGTTCAAGCATGATCTTACCAGGTACTATGTATCTAGGAAGAAGCGGCTTGATAAAATGTTCTCGGATTATCCTGGATTGATCGGGATACTTGGGATATGTTTGCTAGGAATCGGCAGGGATGGAGAATTTGGGGTTGGTTGATTAAGTTAATTTTGTATGCTTCTTATAGATCATTTAACTGTATTTAATTATGTGTTTTTGTTTGAATAGGCTAAAGCGAGATAAGGGTTGGCAGAATCGGGCGAAGAACGTCCACCGCCACACCATGTCACGGGGTGGGTGCGAGACTCGGATCAAGGAGATGATGACGGATGGTGAGGTGAAGCGGGAAGAGCGCTCTGCTAGGATTGAAAGAGGAGAGGTGCACGAGGGCACACCATCGAGTCCTCAGTCGGACATCCATTGCAAGGATGTGCAGTTGGCCGTACCGCATGACAAAGATGAGATCTTTTTAAAGTTGATGCCGCTCGCGAAGTGGCGAGATAAGATTGTAAGTAAATAATTAACTTGATTTCGATTGATATTTGTATAGATATTTTAAAACTTTTCACTTGTGCGTTTTTCATTTTTTCATTGTAGGTGGATCTTAAAGCCCAATCCTCCCAGGGCTTATTCGTCCCTTCGGGACGGCGGGGCGTCTTGATGACTGCTCTAGGCAAGAAAGACCATCTGCTCGGGTTATCGGTGTTCACAGGGAGCGTGACCATCAAAGAATATTATGGCAAGTGCCTCAATGGCGGGTGGTCGATGAAGCATCAATTTTGGATGACATTGCTCAGCACCTCATCTCGAACCCTGCTATTACAACACGTCGATGCAAGCTTAATATCAACCCGTAATTCAGCGGTGCTTGCCGGGAGAGCTTTCTCAGTCGGTTCATCCCGGGACACCGCGAGGGCATGCCAACCCCTTCACTGTGAGCACAAAAGAAATTATAGTAGGGCACATGTGGAGGACGATGAGATTGGCGGCTAGGGGCGGGAGTTGGAGGAGTTGGAGGTCCAACGCCATGAGCTTGAGTTGGAAATGAAAAGGCGTGAGCTTGAGTTGGACTTCAAGCGTAAGCTCGAAATGTTAACAAAAGTATGTATTCATTATTAATATCCAAATTAGTCAAATAATTACTTGTGTTTTTTTAATTATCAACAACTTATCTATTTTATTTTTCCTAAGTTGAAGGCCAAGTCGACGTCGGTGTCGGTGTGGTATCGTCTCTCTATCACTCGTTTGTTCTCACTGGTGAGGATTATGCGTTTGAGATTTTTGAATGTCCATTGGAGCACGATGGATGGGTGGCACGCCCAAATCAAAAGAGGATATTTTCCTTCTGTGGTGAAGATCTCGGGACGCGCTGCAGAAATAACGTCTCGGATGGCGAGCACGGTTTTGAGTTTCAGTGCATGTAAGTTAATTTTAATTTTATAACTTATTTATTTTTGGTATTTTTCCATTTAATAATTTATTTTAATTTCAATATATAAATTATGTAATTAACATCCACACCTTTTTCATATCTTAGGTGTCTCATCGTCTTCGGTTTGATAAGGCGTTGCATCGGTTTAGACCGTATCCCGTCAATCCTTGTGCCGAATTCTTTCTTGGCGGTGCATTTAGTAAATACATAGGGAACTTGTTGGAGACAATCATAAAGAATTATATCTGGCTCCCTCTTGTATGAAACACCATTGACGGTTGTTCGTACTTCACCTGTCTAGGCATCTTGTCATATTCTTATGCTCTCTCACCAAAAGCCACCACGGGAGGTGGTGCAAAGCTAAATAGGTAAGTAACTAATCTTAGAATTTAATTTAAGTTTTATTATCAGTTGTTTTTAGTTTATTTCACACATGATATATGAATTTGTTAATTGACATGATTATTTGTTTTATGATAGCGTATTTGAAGGCGAGTAGCATAAGTTGCGCCAACGGAGAATAAGACTTCTAAGACTAAAGCAAATCTGAATGGACCATCCTCAAGGTTTGGTAGTTTATTTATCAAATAATTAATATTATAGTTACTATTTGATATGTATATTCAACTGACATTGAAATTAATTTTGTTTGTAGTCTCGATTTCAGCACGGGTGGTGGTCGTGCGGCTATTATGTGATGCTTTATATCCTGAACATAGTGTCCGCATCTATTACTGGATGGATGGAATAAGGTAATATTTAAGCAACTTTTAAATTATATATTATAGTTTTGAAGGTGACTTGCATTAATGTTATTGTTATTATGTGAGCGTGTGTAGGCATTTAACGACCAATCGCCTACTTCAAGAAGATGACTTTAGAGACTTGAGGATGCACTTAGGTTTGAATTCTTCTTCAAGTATCTGGTGAAAAAGGAATTGACAAGATACCTCCATGATACTTAGATGAATAGTTTTTTTGTTAGACTTTAGAAACTAATTAATAACATGTATATATATATCCTTAGATTGGTAGTTTTGTTTTAGACATTAGAGATTAAAATTTATATATATACTTGTAGATAGTTATGTTTTTCCTATACATGGGTTTTGGTTTTGAGTCCCCCATTGTTCCTTTGTATATTTCTTTTCATATTGTTAATATTGAAATTTAAGGGTAGTGTTTGCAATTACGTAATGTGTGTGATATTACGTATTCTTGAGATATTTCTTGAATGCGGGGATAGGCTGAGGAGTGATATTTTAAAGCTGAATTTAAAAAAATCTATTACGTCGGTTGTATCAAACAAGCCGCGTTAATAGTATTTTATAAAATAGACAATACCCTATTAACGTCAGTTTGTATTAGGAAGCGGCGTTAAAAATAAAACCTTTACGTCAGGTTCTTTAACACAATCGGCGTTAGTTTGAACAATATTAACGTCGATTGTGTTAAAAAGCGGCGTTAAAAATTTTATTTTTAACGTCGGTTTTTTAACTCAACTGATGTTAAAATATTAACTATTAACGTCAGTTTGTATTTACGTGGAACAATATTACGGCGTATAAAATCAAATTTAAGCGGCGTAAAAAGCACTTATTGCACTAGTGAAAATAGCATGCATGTTGATAGTAGAAAATTAAAATAAAAAGAGCAAGGTATTTGGATTTATACCCTCTAAATGATGATGATGATGAGCTAAAGATGAAGATGGAGTTGATTCTTACCTTCTAAACCTTAAGATAAAAGGTTGAAGACAATGAATAGTAAAATTAAAAATTTGGCAAGATTTTGGGAGCAAAACTAAAAATGAAGCAAATGAGTAGAAGAGGTGATGAGGGGTATATTTATAGAGGGGAGGGAGCTGTCCGTCGAAAAAAAAATATGAGATATTTTAAAAATTCTAACAATTTTTTTTTTTTGAAAATTTAAAATGATGTATTTTCTAGTAAATTGGAATCAATAATTACACCATGTCATGAATAGTGACAAGGGTCACTATTCACATCAAACATAATCTTTGTCAAATCTGGAAAAATCTGAATCAAATAAATTCGGCTCGTTAAGGTTTTCGAATTGTTATGTAACGGTAAAAACCGATCGTATTTTTCTTTGTTAATTTTCACCCGAAAAATTCACATAAAAATAAATAATTTCTAAAAACATAAAAATAATTATAACTGGGTTAGAAAAATTAAAATTAAAATTTTGTAAAGAATTTTTTTTCCGGGTTAGTAGAGTCTAACTGACAGCGAAAACTCAGACCGTAAATGTCTGAAATTCAATACCGAAAATTCAACTACACATTACAAATATAAAATAAATTAAAATAATGAAATTTGGTTTATCAAAATAATTCTTCTTAAATTTTTACTGATGAACACTTAATTATTCACATAATCAGAGATTACAGACAAACAAAAAAATCGGGGTGTTACAATCCTCCACCTCCATTTCCTTAAGAGTGCTAAATTGAAAGAGAAAAGATTTTTTATCCCAAGGCCACCCTCCTCCATACGTCTATACACTACATCCCAACTAACCCGCGGGATTTTCCTAGTTTCCTCACCACCTCCCCACAAAAACCTATGTTGAAGTTGAGTTATTATTTTGATCACTTTCTTTGGAGCCTTGTAAAACGATAAATGATATAGAGGTATGCTCGATAGAACCGCATTTAGCAACACTATTCTTCCACCGAATGACAAAAACCTATTCCTCCAACTCAATAGCCGTGACTTTATGATCTGAATCACCAATGACCAAGTTCTTTCTTTCCTTGGATTTGCCCCCACTTGGATGCCCAGGAACTTAAAGGGAATTACACCAACCTTCCAGTTTAGAGCACATCCCGCCAAACCCGTGAGATTATCATTGTCCTTTATCCCCAACACACAGCTTCTTGTGAAAGTTCACTTTCAAACCGAAAGTCATTTCAAAGCACCTTATGATACACTTCATGGCAAAAACATTACTAGCGTGACTTTCCAATAAGAACCGTATCATCGTGTATTGTGTGTATGAAACCGCCACAAACTCCTCATTATTTCTTATAAGGTATGCTCATAGACACCTAAAGAAATAGCTTTCTTGATTAAACCGCTCAAACCTTCCGCCGGTAATCAAGAACAAAAAGGGTGCCATCGGGTAGCCCTATCGAATACCTTTTGACACCTTAAACTCATTTGTGGGGCATCCATTGACTAAAACAGAGATTGAAGCGAAGCTAAGTGATGAGCCTCTGTTTGACCGATTTTATAACTAGTAAAGACCTTGGCTTTGTGCTAATTTTATATCATTTTTACCCAAATTAGACTTGATTGTCCTTAAGTAGTATTTTGAGTCTGTAAAGTGTTTTTAAGTTAATTTAGTTGATTTAGAGTGAATAAAGTATTTACTTTTATTTTCTATTTTCGGGTTAATAAAAAGGAATAGTGCAGAGTTTCTGCCCATGAGAAGACTTGTCGCCACTTGAACCGTAAGGTGACTGTTCTGAAAATTGCAAAACTCTTGTCTCGCCCAGCGAATAAGGACTCGCCTCGCGAGTACCGGAAGTCGAGAGAGCATCACGGTTTACCGTGTTGAAGGCCACGGGCGTTACAGTTGGGAATTTGAAGAGTTCGCCTCGCGAAGATATGCTCGCCTCGCGAGAAGACCAAGAGTTGCAGACCTTTCGCATAATTCGCCTCGCGAGCAGTGCTTCGCCTCGCGAGGACTTAGATTCCAGAATTTGTATATAAACTGCTCTATGGCAGAATGATAAGATAGCTAGTTTTTAGGAGTCAGAATTAGCCAGTTTTGGCTAGTTTCTGAACTTGTTAGTCTTTTGTTTTTCTCTTAGTTTAATGTTTATTTCTGTAATGGAGAATTAGTCTCCTAGATTAATCTACTGTAATTGGTTTCTGTTATCACTTGAGGTTCTGTGATTCCTGTTTCATTTGCCTTTCTCTTTTCAATGCCATATTATATGTTTACATTTGTTATTTGTTAATGTATAGTGTGGTATTGTTTCATTTCGGTGATGCTATGTTCCTATATATAATCGCGTTTGTTATTTCACGTGTGTTCATTCATGTTCGTTTGGTCATGAGAGCTTAACCCCGTTTGTTATTTCGAATAGGAACATACATCCGTAGTAGCGGTTTCGTTTGTTAATTGTTGCTACAACCGGGAGGGATTAGTATCCCGCTTAGGATTTGCATGAATCAATGATAGTGGGAAACCGAGAACGATGGGTTAATCGTCTTTTGTTTATTTGTTATTCTCTTTAACTACTTTGTTTTCATTATTTTGTTTTCTTAATTTAGTTTCAAATCTCAAAACCCCCATTTCTAACTTTTACTAATTTTCTGTTAATAATAACAACACTTAAAGAGTCCTTGAGAGACGATCCGAGTTGTCGCTCTATCTATCTGCATTATTTTATAATCGCTCGTTCTTTTGGCGCGTGGCGACAGCCGCTGGCCACTAAGCACTCACTTATCCAAGCTCTCCATTTCCCACCAAAGCCCATTCTGACAAACATGTAGTCAAGGTACTCCCAACTGACGGAATCATACACCTTCTCAAAGTCTACCTTAAGTAGCATACACGGTTCCCCTCTTCTTTTTGCATAATCAATCAACTCATTCGAATAATCACCACTCCTCAAGAATATTCCCCCTTTTATAAATGCTTATTGGTTTTCGAAATAACATGACTTCATTACTCTGCTCAATCTCCCGCCATATCTTTGCCAATATCTTGTAAATACAACCAACAAGCGATATCGGCCTATATTCCCCCAAGAAAAGTGGACTATCGACCTTTGGGATTAGAGCAATGAAAGATGCATTGCACCCTCTTGGTAACCTTCTTCTATATCATCCTCTCGGCTAGCAACCACTCTCGAGTTTTTTCCCCGGAGACCAAGTCTTGGAAGCCTCGTTTTCCAAATCAGCTACGATAATTTGGTTGTTTCTACCAATTATCTCGACCATCAGAAATTGATTGACTAAACTCATGAGGGCCATCTTTCTTCAATTTTTTTCTTTGCCTTAACAAAACCTCTGATTAGCGCATGAACTCCATACTCCATTCTCGAATCTCATAGAACCACCTTGCTAAGGTTGCTCCTCATCCTTAATGATGGAGTTGAAGAAAGCAAAACTAGATCCCCACCCATTGTTGCGACTTTCACATGAGAACAAACCCTCATTAAGAAGCTCTTCTTGGATGTTTGGTACACCCTCGGAGACAATAGTTTTCCCAACGAAACAACCTTTAAACCAAAGCGCTTCCTAACTTGTCTCTTCTACGCGAAATGTAAATGTCTCTTACACTGCCCATTTCTTTGAAAACCTTCTACATGTCGATCCGTTCTCTTGGTTCCGAGGAACATTTTTATGATGATTCTTATAACCCCTCTCCAACTTTACTTGACTCGCCTTTGAAATTTTGTGCACCAAACCTCCATGACCAGATCCATTTTTCCAAACACCGTCTTCATGTAGATGATGTTTGAGAAAAGGGATAGGTCTCTCCCCTCGTGTGTGACTCTCTTGTTCTGTTGTTTTTTTAACTTACTTCCACCCATTCTCTCTCTAGGACACTCTCTCTCATTCTCTCTACTCTCTTCCATTTGTATGGAGGTGTTATTGAATTAAAAGCTAAACTTAAAAGCGAAAAGAAATTGAGTTAGATAGAAAGGGTTTATGGTAAATGTGCATGGGAGGGACAATGAAGTCTAAGTGGGAGGTTTCTCCAATACCCCTAAGGGGATAACCCCACCCCTAAAGTGATGTAATATTAACAATACTTATCACATCACTTGGGGAATGGGTACTCTTTTGGGGCCCCGGTATTACCCTTCTAAATGATACATAGTACCGCTTTTCCTAGGGTGAGCAAGGTAGGAAGTCTCTCACAGTGAGAGACTTCATTTGACTGCCTATACTAAGTTAACACACCCCCACTCCCGGTTATTGTCCTTACCATCCCTTTCTCTCTCAAATCTCGCCCTCTGTTACCAACCCCTTCCTTGTCGCCGGATGGCAACCACAGACTCAACCTCTGCCCGGCTACTACGTCGACTTCCTTGCCTGTCTCCCCAAGACTCGTTGAGACAACCTTATATCGCGCCTCGGCTCACCTCAACATTGGCGAGGACTACCCTGTCGACCTGTTCAACTTCTGCAAGGCCTCCGCCGATGATTCCCACCCCTACCCCTGGGATCTGCATTTGCCACCAGTATAGGGTTGAACAACAAAAAATCTTGAAGGGTCTTATTGCATTTGCCACCATAGATTTGGGGGTATTTTCGCTTGCAGGTGAAGAACAAGAAAAGAAAGATCTTGAAGGGTTTATATTAAAATAAATCTTTTGATTGTTATTGAAAATCTATCTAGATTTGAAGAAGCAAAAATCCCCTTAGCACTATGTGATATCTTCTGTTTTCAAATCCCCTCCCCGAAAGGGAAACCAATCACACGAGGACACACGCATACATTGATTCCAACCGTTGCTTCCAATCCTTTGTTGCTATGCTGCAAGAGGACGATTCATGGCGTGAAATGGCGAATGTGGTTCTAACGGCTCCGCCTCAACTGATATAAAGGAAACATGTCGGAGCTTGTTCAGAGTGGACATGGGTCATCGCACTCGCCCCCACTGCTGCCACGCCTCACCAGACGAACGTAGGGAAGTAAGTGAACTTCTGTTTTTTGGCAACCATGATAGAACCGACTGCCGATAACTTACCTTGTCCATCCAAACATATTTTAGCAAGATCTAATGGATAAAAGTAAGGGTGTTCATATCCAAACCGACCCAAAAGAAAACCGAAAATCGATCCAAAAAAATCGAAAACCGATCAAAACCGATGTCTATTGAATTTTTTTGGATCTTGTTTTATGAAAATCGATCGAATCGGATCGAATTTTGAATTCCTTTTCTTAAACCGAATCAATCCAAACCAAACCGCATATATAAAATATATGTTTATTCTATTTTTTGCATTATTGATTTTTTTTATTTGTTGATTTTTTTCCTAATAATACTTACTTGTTTGATTTGACATTATTTTTTTTACTATTTTTAAGTTCCAAACATAAAAAAGATGTTATGGAACTAGTTGATGATTGATATTTATTTATTTTATACATATTTTATGAAATTATTACACGAATATATAAACAACTATATACATGTTTACGATTTTATTCAATTTAACTTGTAATCTTGAACATTTGATGTAATCTAAATATGTAATGATATGTCGGTACAAACCGAATCTATCAAACCACATTTAATCGGATCGATTTCCTTAGGAAGCCATCCAAACCAAACCGAACCACACGCTCTTTTTATCTTTTGAATCGGATGACTTTTTGTCTCAAAATCGATCCAAACCGAACCACAAACGTCCCTAGATAAAAGTATGTCTTGCATGGCAAGCGACTTTCCAAGGCCATTCACCCTAAAGTGTGGAAAACAAGAAAGCTGAGAAAGGGGAAAATAAAGAGCAGTAAATAATTTTCCTTTTGTATGGCTGACACTACCCTATCACTGATCCCAATTAAATTCCAAAGACTTAAAAGGGCCAAAGAAACAATTTTATCAAAAATTCATTCTAGTCAGATTCAATTGTTTGGTGCTAATTGAAATAATCCGAGCCTTCAACAAAGCTCTCTTAAAAGTAGCTCTAAATTTATAATTATACAGAATATGTTATAGAATAGTACAAAGAAAAAACATCAAGGCAATAAAATTTATACCAATTTGCCTATCTGCTGCAGCCTTGATATGAAATGATTAATACAATGGGGAAGCAGTACATTTCAAATTACGAACTGTTTACTAAGCACTTCCAAATGATGAAAGATAGCAGAAGAACCCGCCAATTTATCAGTTTGCTTCACCTACACCAAGGTAAGCAAGAAGTGTTCTTATGCATTGTTGATCAGTTGTGTACATGTGAAATATCACTAGTCCAAAGAGAGGATTGTAAACAACAGATGGATTGATCTAGACTGTATGCTCTATCTGGTGATATTCAAGATTGCGAAGAACAATTCTGGCGAATATTTTCGCTTCAAGTGGGGCAGTTGCTGCTGCAGCGGCACCACGAAGAATTCTTCCTGCTCCTGCATTCTGCATGAGGCTGGCGTGGTGCATAGCATGTCGTCCACCGGGAATTGTGAACTGCAATTGAAAGAGCAACACACAAGAAATACAATCTTGTCAGAATTCAACCAAACTTTTGAGTATAAATGAAAATCAAGGTTTTAATTGAGATTTGACAACCGTATATATCAGATTGATAAATTTACCTGGAGAAGAGCAAAAGCCGCGCACGCTTTGAGTATTGATGACGGATTTCTTAGCATAGTAACGAATCTTCCAATTTCAGCACCACTGCAGAAGAATAAAAAAAGATATGGTAACATCCCAAAAATGAAACAAACCACGCATGGTTGATAGAAAAAGAAACTTTGAGAGAATTGAAAGAAAGTAGAATTTTTGGAAACATAAAATATCCTATAAAACGGGAAAAAGCAAAGAAAAAACATAACAAAGCTGTCAGTATATCTGCATCTGCAACATATCTATGATCATAGCACAATGCAGGAGAAACATAAGAACATATAAGAAATCTATGGGCAAAGAGCCCTTAAATATGGAGGCATTACACTCCAACCAACACCATAGAACCATAAATTATTTGCTTTTACCTAGTAACACAAACGTGCTCAAAGCAGGAGATATTTAAACAGCAAACATACATAAATGAAGTATGGAACGATCATATATTAATTATGTGGTTTCACACTATGGAACTCCATCCAATCTTGATGGTCCATGAACTAGACATGCGAGAAACTTGTCAGTCGAACATTTTAATCAAGTGAACAAAGGCATTCTGAGAAGAGGAAAAAAAAGGCATATAATATTACAAACACTTCTTCCTAAATATTTACTCCACTACACTCTTTTGTCCAAGTTTGCATGGAAGCTGTAAAAAAAAGGATTCAGAATAAGATTATTGGTCAAAATTATCCACTATATGCCCATACTAAATATATAAGATCCTGAAGTGACTTATTCAGTAAAAGCATATGAAGAAGCCAGAAATATAAAGAAAAATGAAAGCCAAAAACAAGAATACCAAAGGAGCAGGTGGCTGATATGGTCTTGTATCATCAGAAAATTTGACTAAATAAAGTTTGAGGTAGTAAGGTACAACTGTAATGAAAAAACAGCTACTTTTTGCTGTCACCAGAAAGACAGGAAGACAGAACGAAAGAAAGAAAGAGAAACCTGCATCTCAGATGTCCCGCTTCTTGAATACGAGCACCTTCAGTAACCTGTGCTAATGCCGCAGGAGCTGACGATGCAGCAGCAGCCGCAAATGCTTGTGGATCAGAAAACATGAGGACAAAAGCTTCAATGTGTTTCAAAGCCATCCTTCTAGCTCCATCCAAGCTCACACTCTTAGAACTACTTTCTGATGAAGTGCCTACTAAAGCAAATTCATCCATTCTGCGAACGCGTCATAATGCTCAAATAATAAGCAGTAAGTGGTCTCTCAGAAAGTTTTATATCCAGTTTAAAGGGTTAACAGTTGTGAAAAATAAATCATTTCAATAATCAGTTATATGTTTAATCGATATAATCAATTATAATAGAATCAGTTTTATGTTTTGATATGTTTGCTGAAAAATAATTTTAAAGAAATATGTTTAGTATGGATTGTTTAATAAAATCACTCTTACATAGTAAATTATCAAATAAGGTACAAGGTTATTTATTTAGATTAATAATATTTACTTGATAATTGGTTTTGGAGGGGTGAAATGGAAAAAATGTGATTGGTTTCAAAATCATTAAACAACTTTTTTCAAAAAATGTTCAGAATTTAATAATACTCCGAAACTGTTTTTTCCCATAAAAATAAGTTTATATTTTAAACTGATTTCCAATTATGTCGGAATAAACTCAATACGACTTTTCTCCCCAAAAGCACTTATCCATACAGATTTAGATGGCGTTTGGAAGAGCTTATTTAAGCTCCTTTTGACTTATCTGATGACATAAGCTCTTATACAGTGTGTTTGGCAGAGCTTATAAAAGTAACTTATGTCATCCCATAAGGAGTTTTTGACTTATTTTCATAAGTCACTGGGAGAAGCTTATGGAATTATCATGAGAGCTTATGCACTAAACACCCTCTCCGTGTTTTTCACTATTCGAATCTTCTCATACCCCTTTTCTTTCTTTTTTTCTTTCTTTAAGTACTTATGGCATAAGCTTTCATACAATAAGGTCTTATGTGATAAGCTCTTAATTAAGTTGTTTACCCAAACGCACCCTTAATCCGAAGCAAATCAGCCTTTATTATATAACAGTAAAGTCTCCACTCATTGGCTTGACATATTCATTCTTCGAATGAGATGTGGGAGGAAAAAAAAATGAATCTATAGGATAAAGTCTCAAACATTGATTGTGTATCTTATATTTGACAATTCATACGAACAAGTTCTGTACAAAGCTAAACTGTAGTTCTATAGTCAAAGAGAAAGGGTAACAGGATCAAATTAATTACCTCCCATCAAACATGTAAGCCAATGCCAAAGCCGCCATGAAGCGGGCCATTTTTGATACTGATGAAGAACAAAGATCGACAAGTGCAGCAACTCCTCCTTCTTCCACTATTCGTAAAGCATTACCTGGGTTGAAAGCAAGATTCCATAATGCTCCAGCAGCAGTTTCATGAACATCCTGAAAGTGGAAATTGGCTTGGATGATTTTATCAGTATTTTACATATATTAATAGAATAAGGTGTACTGTAAGGTGATACAGTGCACAGCACTGAATCCCACCTAAGTCTATTAGAGTATAGTTGTCTAGAAGTAACTGAAGTCTGAGTCGGTTACTGAGTTTAGAGTTATCTAGGCCATGTATAAATATATCATCTATGTACAATTGTGATCAAGGAATATAGAAATGAAAATCCAGTTTAGCAATACTACACTTTCTCTCTCTGCATGAATTCTTTCATGGTATCAGAGTTAGGTGAAGCACATCAATGGCTTTCGATTCTTCTCCACCTCCTCCGCCGCCGCTACCGCCTACTCCTCCGGCGGTGCCGGTTTCTTCTTTTCCTCCACCTACTTTCTCCCTATCGATTTCGGAGAAGCTAACACAAGATAACTTCCTGTTATGGAAGCAACAGATTGAGCCACTCATCAAGGCGCACCAGCTTCATCGCTTCATGGTGTCGCCACAGATTCCGATCCGGTATCTTTCCGAGTCTGATCGACTCGCCGGAAACCCTAATCCTGATTACACTCGCTGGGAACTTCAAGATTCGCTTCTTCTTTAGTGGCTTCAATCCTCCGTTACTGCGCCAATTCTCACCCGCTTAATTGGATGCATTCATTCGTGGCAGCTATGGGAGAAGCTCCACAATCATTTCCAGTCAAAAACTGGTGCAAGAGCAAGAATGCTCCGTACTGAATTGTGCAATACAAAGAAAGATGATACGACTATTTCCGAGTTCGTTCTTCGTGTAAAAGCTTTGGTGGATGCACTTTACTCCATAGGTGATCCTGTGTCTGATCAAGAACAGTTGGATGTTATTCTAGAAGGCCTACCAAAAGAATATGATTCATTGATAAACTTGATAAGCACCAGGTATGATACGGTGGATCTGGATGAGTAGGAAGCCCTTCTTTTGGCTCAAAAAGCCAGACTCGATCGATACAGACAAGCTGCTCGACCTAATGCCACCGTTAATGTTGCTTCAGTGGCGTCTTCGGCTGCTTCCTCTCCCTACGACCCTTCACCGCAAGTTAATGTTGCACAGAATCAACAGCTCTATTCGTCTCCTCCGTCTCGGTATTTTCGTGGTGGCCGGAATGGTCGTGGAAGAGGCCGCGGTGGTAGAGGCCGTGACGGTCGAAGCTCAGTGCAATGCCAACTCTGCCGTAAGTACAGCCACGATGCGTTCGCTTGCTGGCACAGGTTCGATCAACAGTACCAACCAAACCCTAACCCGAACCAAAACTCCAACCCAAACTATCAATATCAACCCAACCCACCTCCATGGCAACAACAATCGTCCTTTACCCAACCTGCGGCCTCACCCCAAGCCTTATTGACTACCCAACACAACAACAATTTTCAAAATTAGCAGTACACTGATTCGGGTGCCTCCCACCATGTTACCCCTAATTTCCAAAATATTCAGCAACCTATGCCCTATGAAGGTTCAGATAAAAAAAAATCATGCAGAGAGAGAAAAGTGTAGTATTGCTAAACTGAATTTTCATTTCTATATTCCTTGATCACAATTGTCCATAGATGAGATATTTATATATGACCAAGATAACTCTAAACTCAGTAACCGACTCAGACTTCAGTTACTTCTAGACAGTTGTACTCTAATAGATTTAGAGGTGGGATACAGTGCTGCGCACTGTATCACCTTATAGTACACCTTATTCTATCACCCCCCGCAAGCTCAAGGTGGCTGATTTATAGAAGAGGGATCAAGCACCTTGAGCTTGTCCCTTAGATGCAAAAACCCGGTTGGAGACAGTGCCTTTGTTAGTAAGTCTGCACATTGCTCCTCGGATGGAATGTGCAGCACCTGCAGCTGCTTGCTAATCACCCTTTCTCGGACAAAAAACAGATCAAGCTCCATGTTTAGTCCTAGCGTGGAGAATAGGATTGTGAGATAGAGCAAGTGTGCTCATGTTGCCACAATAAAGAACCGGTGGAGGCAGCTGCACATGTAGCTCTTGGAGAAGGCTTTGGAGCCATATTTTTTCTGCAGTTGTGGCCGCAAGACTTCTATATTCAGCTTCAGTGCTTGAACAGGCTACCACGGTTTGTTTCTTAGCCCACCAAGAAACCAAATTTGGTCCCAAAAAGATACAAGAGCCTGATGTGCTGCGTTTGTCATCAGGATCCGAGGCGCAGTCAGCATCAGAAAAACCAGTTAATACAAGAGGAAAGGCTGCAGATGTTGGCTGAATGTATAGACCATGTGTTAGGAGTGCCTTTGAGGTATCTTAGGATGCGTTTGACTGCTGTCCAGTGAGATTCCAGGGGTTGTGCCATGAATTGACACACTTTGTTGACTGAATAAGAGATCTTAGGTCTTGTGATGGTAGCATACTACAGTGCACCCCCAATTTACAAAATATTCAGCAACCTATGCCCTATGAAGGTTCAGATCAAATTTTAGTGGGCAATGGTCAAGGTTTATCAATTTCTTCCTCTGGTTCTACTTTCTTTGATTCCCCTGTCAATTCTAATGTTAAATTAGTTTTCAAAAATCTTTGCATGTCCCTAATATTACTAAAAATTTGGTCAGTGTAAGGAAGTTTGCTAGAGATAACTGTGTCTTCTTTAAATTCCATTATGACAAATGTCTTGTGAAATCCCAGGTTACCAATGAAGTCCTGCTTCGTGGAGAAGTTGGAGTTGATGGACTCTACCAGTTCACGGATCTTCACCTTCTCCCTCAGCAGAGTCTTAATTCCATTCATTCTAGGTCTAGCAATGAATTTTCTTGTAATGCTTCTGTTTTTCCTTCAGTCAACACAGTGACACATGTATCACTCACCACATGGCAGCTAAGATTAGGCCATCCAAATAAAGACACTCTTAAGCATGTATTGCAAAGCTGTAACCTTCCTATCAGTAATAAAACTTTTGAATTCTGTTCATCTTGTTGTCTTGGTAAGGCTCACCGCCTACCCTCTACTCAATCTACTTCAGTTTACAACAATCCGCTTGATCTTCTTTATAGTGATCTATGGGGACCTGCCCCTTTTACTTCTTCTACTGGTTATCAGTATTACATTTCATTCATTGATGCCAACACAAGATTTACTTGGCTTTTTCTTCTTAAAAAGAAATATAATGCATTGCCAACTTTTCTTAACTTCAAAACAATGATTGAGCTTCAATTTAACACAAAACTCAAAGCCCTCCAAACTGATTGGGGAGGCGAATTTCGTTCTTTTGCAAAAGTTCTCCAAGAATGTGGCATTAATCACCGGATTATTTGCCCTCATACACATCACCAAAATGGTGTTGTGGAACGAAAGCATCAGCATATTGTTGAATTGAATTAGGTCTTACACTCTTGGCTCATTCTTGCCTTCCATTTAAGTTCTGGGATCATGCTTTTCTCACCGCTGTGTATCTAATAAACAGATTACCAACGGCCTCTCTTCACAAGGAAGTGCCACATACTAAGCTTTTTGGTCAAGTTCCTGATTACAGCTTCCTAAAGTCCTTTGGTTGTGCTTGTTTTCCTCTCATTCGTCCTTATAATCGTCACAAACTTGAATTTAGATCACATGAGTGTGTCTTCTTAGGTTACTCTACCTCTCATAAAGGCTATGTTTGCCTCTCACCAACTGGAAGAACCTTCATCTCAAAAGATGTCATTTTTAATGAACTTAGATTTCCTTATCAAGAGTTATTTGGCAACAAAGAGCCTGCACCAACTACCTCTCTTCATTCCCTCTCCCCTATTCCTCTCATTCCTTATCCTCCCACTGTGCCCAACTTACCATCACCCAATAATTCCCCACCATCAAAAAATGACTCGTTACCATCATCAAACAACTCTCCACACACTATTCAGCCTGCACACTCTTCTCCTACCTTATCCATGCCTCAAATTCCAGCACCTCAACCCTCTGCCACTCCTATTTCCAGCACACTTGCTTCCTCTCCAACCATCCCTAGCACTATATTTCCCTTCCCTACTTCTTCAGCCACTGGACCCCTAAACACACATCCTATGACTACTAGATCCAAGAATGGAATTGTCAAACCAAGGCTTAACCCCACTGTGCTTCTAGCCCACACAGAACCTAAAACTGTTAAAAATGCCCTTGCTGATCCGAATTGGCACTCGGCCATGAAGGCTGAATATGATGCACTTATGAAGAACTCTACTTGGTCTTTGGTTTCCCTTCCACCTCAAAGACAAGCTATTGGTTGCAAATGGGTTTTCCGTGTTAAGGAAAACCCCGATGGTTCCATCAACAAGTACAAGGCTAGGCTTGTAGCTAAAGGGTTCCACCAACAGCCCGGTTTTGACTAAACAGAAACTTTTAGTCCAGTTGTCAAACCCACTACCATTCGGGTTATCTTAACTATTGCATTGTCCAATGGCTGGCCACTTCAACAATTGGATGTAAACAACGCATTCCTCGATGGAGATTTAGAAGAAGAGGTCTATATGGAGCAACCTCCGAGGTTTGTCTCCAGTGATGCAAATCTGGTCTGCAGGTTACATAAGGCTCTCTATGACCTAAAACAAGCCCCAAGGGCTTGGTTTGACAAGCTCAAAGGAGCTCTCTTGACACTTGGATTCATTGGCAGCAAGTGTGACCCCTCTTGTTCACCTAAACTCATCAATCTCAAGTGATTTATATGCTTGTTTATGTTGATGATATCATCATCACGGGTACTTCCCCTTCCCTCATACAGCAACTCATCAATAAACTACACTCCAACTTTGCTCTCAAACAGTTAGGTGAACTGGACTACTTCTTAGGCATTCAAGTTAGCAAAACTTCCAATGGTTCTCTTCTCCTAACTCAGACCAAGTATCTTAATGACCTCCTATCTCGTGCTAAAATGGCTGAAGCTAAAGCCATTTCTTCACCAATGGTTGGTGGCTGTAAATTGTCTAAGTCTGGTGCTGATTATTTCTCGGATTCCTCTCTTTATAGGTCCATTGTGGGTGCACTGCAGTATGCTACCATCACAAGGCCTGAGATCCCTTATTCAGTCAACAAAGTGTGTCAATTCATGGCACAACCCCTGGAACCTCACTGGACAACAGTCAAACGCATCCTAAGATACCTCAAAGGCACTCTAACACATGGTCTATACATTCAGCCAACATCTGCAGCCTTTCCTCTTGTATTAACTGGTTTTTCTGATGCTGACTGGGCCTCGGATCCTGATGACAAATGCAGCACATCAGGTTCTTGTATCTTTTGGGACCAAATTTGGTTTCTTGGTGGGCTAAGAAACAAACCGTGGTAGCCTGTTCAAGCACTGAAGCTGAATATAGAAGTCTTGCGGCCACAACTGCAGAAATAATATGGCTCCAAAGCCTTCTCCAAGAGCTACATGTGCAGCTGCCTCCACCGGTTCTTTATTGTGACAACATGAGCACAGTTGCTCTATCTCACAATCCTATTCTCCACGCTAAGACTAAACATATGGAGCTTGATCTGTTTTTTGTCCGAGAAAGGGTGATTAGCAAGCAGCTGCAGGTGCTGCACATTCCATCCGAGGAGCAATGTGCAGACTTACTAACCAAGGCACTGTCTCCAACCGGGTTTTTGTATCTAAGGGACAAGCTCAAGGTGCTTGATCCCTCTTCTATAAATCAGCCACCTCGAGCTTGCGGGGGGTGTAATAGAATAAGGTGTACTGTAAGGTGATACAGCGCGCAGCACTGTATCCCACCTCTAAGTCTGTTAGAGTACAGCTGTCTAGAAGTAACTGAAGTCTGAGTTGGTTACTGAGTTTAGAATTATCTAGGCCATGTATAAATATCTCGTCTATATACAATTGTGATCAAGGAATATAGAAATGAAAATTCAGTTTAGCAATAATACACTTTCTCTCTCTGCATGAATTCTTTCATATATAAACAATATGTTAAAAGAATATAAGACGAACAAAACCTATAAAATGTTAAGCAAGTCACTTTCTTAAAAACCAAAAAGAAAGATGCTGAGGACAGCCTAGCAGCAAATAAAGTTGTGTCTTTGTAACCACCCGCTTAACCCACTATAGCATGGTACACGGTTTTAAATTGTGGTTTGCAGCCGCAATTGCGACTGCAACTTTTAAGTTTTGACAGTCTCTGCAACCGCAATTGTGGCAGTATCAGCAACATGTTCCTGCAGTTGTCTGCAATTTTGGTAAACACAAAGCAATCGAAACCACAATTTAATACCATGACAGGTACAATATGCATTCAACCAATAGCTTAAGAGATGATAAAGAGTGATGTGCACTATGAATTAAAATGAACAAGCTTAATACAATCACAAATGAGATTTGTCAAATAAAAAAACTACAACATCAAATGGGGAGAAAACTTGAAAGCACCAATATAAGTGCAAACAGCTACTTCTAAGCAAATAACAAGACTGCTAATAACAGGATCAATAATGAACTGATCCATCGACCAAATTGAGATGCTTTTGTCAGAATTGATACTCAGTTTTCGATTAAATAATTATATTCATAGACATTGATTAAACAAATATATTCATATACATTGATCATCAAGGAAATAAATTACCTCTGCTTCAGACCTTGCAAGTGCAATCAGAGGTGCAACACCACCTTCTCGTCCAATGGCAATGCTATTAAAAAAAGATTAATATTAACGAATGTAAGTACAATCTGGTGAAGAAATATAATTAAATTGTTCAATGAACTAGTGTGACCAAATTCAAACACTATAGTGGTCAAAGGAAAGAACCAAAATGTAATAAATCTTCCATTACAAGTAAGAATGTCCAAGAATACTGATACATCAACAAGGAAAAACACAACATACAAAGACTACATTGAACTAGAATCATTCATCATATTAGAGAAATTAGGTAGGGATCAGAAAAGGTCCCCTGACTTTTTTTTTCTGTTATTGGCAAAGTAATTTAGTTGAAAAATATTTATTGAACTTCTGATGTTTTTGGATTATATTATCCATCTTTAACATTAGAGCCTACCTGGATTACAAAGTTTATCTTCAAACCAAAGGAGTTTGAGCCTAACAAACTTCTTTCATCTACAGGTTTGATTTTGGTTCCAGCATGACAAGAGATTATTTCGATTTACTACCCATAGTTTTGAATACCACAGATTTAGATAAAATGAAATTAATGCAACATAGGCTAAGAGATACTCCACCTCAGATAAAACAAGAAGTTCCTAAGATGAATGTGTAGCTTAGTGATTATTTATTAAATGCTCAAGTCAAAAAAACTGTTAACAAATCCAACACTGGAGGCAAATGGATGGTAACAAAGGGGAACATTTGGTTCAAGATTTGAGAAAATATTCTTAGGAACAATAACATTCCATGAGAGTGATTGAAAATAAAGAAGTCCCACATAGTCGCAAGATTTCCTCCAAGAAAGGCGCAATACCCTATAGTGGATCTCTTATCAACTGTTAGAAACCAAGCACAAACAGAAAGAGAGAAGGGAGAGAAGAAAACAGAGAGAATTTTGTTGAAATGATTTCTTGATTCTTGAATGACTAGATACAATGAATGTGCTATTTATAGAAGGTAGATGTAACTGCCTCTAACAGAATCTGACTCAGCAATGAGCTGAGTTCAGCTGAGGCATGTCTACAGTAAGCTTAGCTTACTCTAACATACCCCCTTTTAAACATAAGGTGGGTTTACAACCATTACTAACATACCCCCTTTGAAACTAAGGTGGGTTTACAAGAGCTAGATGATCTAGTACTCCTAGATTGCTTCTCAGTTCTTCAAACCTAGTCTGTGAGAGTGGTTTGGTAAGAAGGTCAGCCACTTGATCAATTCCAGGTAGATGACAGACAATGAGTGACTTGTTTAGGACCTTTTCTCTTACAAAGAAAATATCTAGCTCCATGTGCTTTGTCCTTGAGTGTAGAACAGGATTATGAGATAGCGAAACAGTACTCAGATTATCACAATACACCACTTGTATTTGGGACTTGATGTGCAACTCCTTCAATAGTGACTGAATCCAAAGGACTTCAGCTGTGGTTGCTGCCAGCCCTCTGTACTCTGCTTCTGTACCAGATCTTGCTACTAGAGGTTGTTTGCGAGACCACCAAGATACAAGATTTGGTCCAAAGTAGATGCAGGAGCCTGATGTTGACCTTCGGTCATCCAAGTCTGCCGCCCAATCAGCATCAGTGAATACTTGAATTGAGAAGGGTGCAGCAGGGTTTGCAGGTTTTAGGAGTAGGCCATGAGTAATAGTACTTCTTAGGTACCTTAGGATACGCTTCACTGCCTTCCAATGATCCTCTAGAGGTTGGGAAAGGTACTGACAGACCTTGCTTACACTGTAACAAATTTCTGGCCGAGTTATGGTGGCATACTGTAATGCCCCAACAATAGATCCGTCATGCATGGGGATCATTCATGTAGTTGGCTCCAAACTTAGTTAACTTGTCATTGTGCCGACCATAGGCGTGGGTGACCCTTTTGCATTGCTCATGTTGGCTTTGGCAAGTAAGTCCCTGATGTACTTGGACTGTGACAAAAGAATGCCCTTACTGTGAGCCAAGTGCTTCACTTCCACCCCTAAAAAGTAGTCTAGAGTTCCAAGTTGCTTGAGAACAAAGGTGGAGCTGAAGTTTCAATAATAGCGGAGATATGTGCAAAGAGAATAACCTATGATTATAATGTCATCAACATAAACTAAAATGTAAGTACAAAGTGGCAAAGATGTGTATGAATAAAAAGAGATGGGTCACACCTACTAGTTTGAAACTGATAGACCTCTTATCAAGAAGAAATATAAGAGGAAGCCCAAACCGCCGATCGGGGCGCTTTAATATTAGCGATTAATAGCAATTATTATAAGTTAGTAGCAATAGTAGCGCTATTCTCTATTGTAAGGAAGTTAGTAGCGCTTAGTAGCAATTATTCTCTATTGTAAGGAATAAACCAAAGCATGTAACATGGTTGTGCCTTAGGATGTAATTGGAATAAATAGAGAGATCGGGAGGGAAAGAAGGTCGGGATGATTTTTGGGTAGGGATCGGGTAGGGAGAGACCAAGCTCTCGAATCCTTGGAGGAAACCACCTTTGTAACCATCTCTCTTTCTCTAATCTTTTCTACTTTCTTATTCTCAGAATACTGCTTTTATCTCTCGATTTGGGAACAATTCCCAGAGGATTATTAATATAATATAAACATTCAAGATAATATATATTTAGTTTCAATTCCAGCTTCTATCAATCGGTATCAAAGCTCTCTGATCTTGGGAGAGTTAATGGTTTTAACGAGAGGAATGGAAGCACGCGTAGAGATTCTGGAGCGCGGCTTTGAAGGGTTATTGCAGATGAGGCAAAACCTTGAAGACGAAAGACTGGAACGCATTGAAACTCGGAGACAATTGAATGAATTGGTTGAAACCGTACGAGGATTGTCAACACGCCAGGAATCAACATATGAAGACAGTCACGCGACTACTTGTGAGGGTAATGGAAATCGTGTTGATGCTCGGATTCGTGAAGAAAGATGGAGGAAATTGGAAATTCCAATTTTTGAAGGAGAAGATGCATACGGTTGGACAAATCGTGTGGAGCGATACTTTGAATTGAAAGAAATGGATGACGCTGAGAAGTTACAGGCAGTTATGGTAGCGATGGAGGGACAAGCATTGACATGGTATCAATGGTGGGAATTTTGTGCGCAGAATCCAACATGGAATGATTTCAAATCTCTTTGTGATACGAAGGTTCCAACCTTCTATGATGCAAAGCCCGCTTGAGTTGTTGTTAAGTCTCAAACAAACAGAACAATGGGAAGAGTACAGGAGCAATTTGAATTGTATGCAGGCCCTCTCAGATGCACAGAACCAGCCTATTTGAAAGGGATTTTTCTGAATGGACTCAAGGAAGTGGTAAGAGCAGAATTAAAACTCCATCCGGTTGAAGGTTTGACAGAATTGATGGATTATGCCCAGAGGATTGATGAGAAAAACACTTTACTGAATAAGGGGAACCCTGGAACTAGTTCAGGGGGGAGATCATTTAGAACTTACAACAATTCCAGAATTGTAACGTGGGAACCTGGAAATAAAAGTCAGATTCAGACCATAACAGGAAGTTCAGTAGGGGACACTGGCAGTATGAAAACTACTGGATCATTCAGAGGAAGGGGGTTTAGAAGGTTGACAGATGTTGAAATGCAGGAGAGATCTAGGAAGGGACTTGTTTTCGATGTGATGAGAAATTTAATCCTGGCCATGTGTGTGCTAACAAGCAATTACAAGTGCAATTGTTAGAGGAAGAAACAGTTACTGATGAGAAGGAGGAAGAACCAATAGAACCAGAGCATGAATCTGAAATAAGAACACTTCAGTTGTCCATGTTTAGTATCACTGGACTTACTTCTAAGAAATCCATCAAACTGTGGGGTACCTTGGCTGGAAAGCAAGTGCTAGTCCTGGTAGATTGTGGAGCCTCACACAATTTTATATCTTCTGTGTTAGTCAAGGAAGGAGAGTTACAGATGAATGAAACTCCACCTTACACTGTGGAGGTGGGAGATGGCAGAAAAATTCCTTGTGAAGGGGTGTGCTCACAACTGAAATTATTGATTCAAGGAATGGAGGTTCAGCAAGATTTCTTTATTTTTGACTTAGGAGGGGTGGATGTGGTGTTAGGGATGGAATGGCTGGCTAGCCTTGGTGAGATTCGGGCTAATTTCAAAGAGTTAACACTTAAAATTCCCATTGAAGGAGGACACAAGATACTGAAGGGTGAACCCAGTTTAGCTCGGGCAGTGGCTTCTTTTAAATCTGTCCTCAAAGCAATCAGTGATGAAGGACACGGTTTTCTGCTGGAGTATCAGAGTTTACAAGGTAAAAATGAAGATACTGCACCTTTACTAGAGTGGCTAAAGTCAGTGTTGATTGAGTATAAGGAAGTGTTTCAGGAACCACAACGATTACCTCCAACCAGAACGCAAGATCATGCAATAATCCTTAAGGAAGGAGCCAACATTCCAAATCTCAGACCCTACAGGTATCCACATTACCAGAAAAATGAGATTGAGAGGTTAGTGGATGATATGCTTAATTATGGTGTAATTAGACCAAGTGTAAGTCCTTATTCAAGCCCAATCATATTAGTAAAGAAAAAATATGGTGGCTGGAGATTTTGTGTAGATTATAGGGCATTGAACAAGATCACCATACCTGATAAATTCCCTATCCCTATTATTGATGAATTACTTGATGAATTTGGGGGCGCTGTCATATTTTCTAAGTTGGATCTCAAATCTGGATACCACCAAATTAGAATGAGGGAAGAAGATATCCCTAAAACTGCTTTTAGAACTCATGAAGGGCATTATGAGTTTGTTGTGATGCCTTTTGGACTCACTAATGCCCCTTCTACTTTCCAATCATTAATGAATGACATGCTTAGACCATATTTAAGGAAGTTTGCTTTAGTTTTCTTTGATGATATTTTGATCTATAGCAAAACTGTGGAGGAGCACGAAAGACACTTGCAGTTTTAGCCCTATTAAAGGAACATCAGCTTTTTGCCAGCAGAAAGAAATGTACTTTTGGGCAAACACAATTGGAGTATCTTGGTCATATCATTTCAGCTAATGGAGTGGCAGCAGATCCTAAAAAAATCGAGGTTATGATGGATTGGCCAACACCAAAGGACATTAAGGCTTTAAGAGGATTCTTAGGCCTTACGGGTTATTATAGGAGATTTGTCAAGGACTATGGAAAAATTGCTAGACCTTTGACTCAGTTATTGAAAAAAGACAGTTTTCAATGGACACCATAAACTCAGGCAGCTTTGGATCAATTAAAGAAGGTCATGGCTGAATTACCTATACTCACTGTTCCAGATTTTTCTAAGGTATTTACTTCCAATAAAGGCTTAGGAGCAGTCCTATTGCAGGAAGGAAGACCAAAGAGCTTTTATCACCAAACCTTATCGGAAAGAGGGCAATCCAAATCAGTTTATGAAAGGGAATTGATGGCTATTGTAATGGCAGTCCAAAAGTGGAGACACTTCCTACTTGGCAGACATTTCATCATTCTTACTGATCAGAAAAGCTTTAAATTCCTTACAGATCAGAGAGTTTTGGGAGAGGAGCAGGTCAAATGGACTTCTAAACTAATGGGATTGGATTTTGAGATCCAATACAGACCTGGAAATGAGAATAGAGTTGCTGATGCTTTATCTAGAAGAATGACTTGTGCAGCATTATCCACAGTTCAGTTTGATGATTTGGAAGAATGGGAAACTGAAGTCCAAAATGATCCTAAGTTGCAAGGTATTATACAAGACATTCTGCACGATACTGCATCTCATCCTGGTTATACCTTCACAGACAGAAAATTGTTCTGCAAAGGAAGATTGGTGCTGCCAAAAAGGTCTTCTAGGATTCCTATTCTCCTAAAAGAGTTTCACGGTTCAACTGTGGGGGGGCATTCAGGATTTTTTAGATCATACAAAAGGATTTCTGCCATTGTTTACTGGGAGGGAATGAAGAAGGACATTCAGCAATTTGTTGCTCATTGTGAGACTTGTCAGTTGAATAAATATCAAACCTTGTCTCCTGCTGGATTATTGCAACCTCTTCCTGTGCCTACTCAGGTTTGGGCTGATTTGTCCATGGATTTTATAGAAGGTTTACCTAAAGCTCAAGGAAAGAATGCTATTTTAGTGGTTGTGGACAGATTAACTAAGTATGCTCCCTTTATTGCACTTAGTCATCCATTCACTGCCAAAGATATTGCTGAAATTTTTATCAAAGAAGTAGTCAAGCTACACGGATTTCCATCTACCATTGTTTCCGACAGAGACAAGATATTTCTCAGCCATTTCTGGACTGAGTTATTCAAAATGGGGGGAACTAAGTTGAAATTTAGTTCTGCCTACCATCCCCAGACGGATGGACAATCCGAGGTGGTCAATAGATGCCTGGAAACATATTTGAGATGCCTCACAGGAACCAAACCCAAACATTGGCCTAAATGTCTTCGCTAGGCTGAGTTTTGGTTCAATACAAACTATAACGATTCTACCAAATTGACCCCATTCAAAGCCCTTTATGGCAGAGATCCACCCCACTTACTCAGTGGCACTACCATTCCTTCAGTGGTTGAGGAGGTTAACATGATGACTCAGGATCGGGATCAGCTTCATGACTTACAGCATAATTTATTGAAAGCTCAGTGTCAAATGAAGTCTTATGCCAATCAATCCATTCTCAATGTGACTCTAGTTTCTGGTGATTGGGTCTATTTAAAGCTACAAATGATACAGATTGAAGTCTCTTGCCAAGAAGAGGAATGAAAAGTTGAGTCCTCGTTTTTATGGCCCTTATCAGATCACTAAGCAAATAGGACCAGTGTCTTTTGAATGGGATCTTTCACCTGACAGCAAAATACATCCAGTATTTCATGCTTCATTACTCAAGAAAGCCCTTTCTCCTTCAGCTACACCACAACCTCTTCCACCAATGCTTTCAGATGATTTGGAGTTGCAAGTTGTCCCTGATGCAGTCAAGTCAATCCGCAACACTGCTACTGGTTCTGCTTAGGTCTTAATCCAGTGGAAAGATCTTCCTGACTTTGAAGCTACTTGGGAGCCTGTTAAGATTATCATGGAGCAGTTTCCTTCTTTTCACCTTGAGGACAAGGTGACTCTTTTGGGGGGAAGTATTGTTAGACCTCTTATCGCAAGAAATATAAGAGGGAAGCCCAAACCGCCGATCGGGCGCTTTAATATTAGCAGTTAATAGCAATTATTATAAGTTAGTGGCAGTTATTCTCTATTGTAAGGAAGTTAGTAGCAGTTATTCTCTATTGTAAGGAATAAACCAACATGTAACATGGTTGTGCCTTAGGATGTAATTGGAATAAATAAAGAGATTGGGAGGGAAAGGAGGTTGGGCTGATTTTTGGGTAGGAACTGGTAGGAAGAGACCAAGCTCTCGAATCCTTGGAGGAAACCACCTTTGTAACCATCTCTCTTTCTCTAATCTTTTCTACTTTCTTATTCTGTAATACTCTGTTTTTATCTCTGATTTGGGAACAATTCCCCAGAGGATTATTAATATAATATAGACATTCAGTATAATATATATTTAGTTTCAATTCCAGTTTCTATCAGAAACCCAAACTATACAAGAGTCTTTGTCAGTCTCTCAAACCATGCTCTTGGGGCTTGTTTAAGCCCATAGATGGCACGATTCAGCCTGCATACCTAAGAGGAATTGGAGCTTTTGAACCCAATAGGTTGCTCCATGTATACTTCTTCAGACAATAATTCGTTTAGGAATGCATTATTAATATCCAGTTGCTGTATGGACCAGCCGTGGTGTATGATGAGAGGAGTGACTAGACACAGGAGGAGAAGCTTGATTAAGGGGTGTAACGAGAAAGGGAGACTAAGGAGAAAGTGTGCCTTGACCTGATGAAGGTGGTGAGGCTTGGTTGGTAGGAGCAGCAGATATAGGAGACTGATTTGAACCATTTGGGCTGGAGGGAAACATAGGAGCGGGACCAGGAATGGGAGGAATAATCATGAGAGGAGTGTTACTAGGACTGGTGGGTGTTACTGAATCTGTTGATTTGAAAATCTCTCTTGCAAATGGAAATGCATGTTCATCAAATTGGACATCTTTAGAAATATACATGCGGCCATCTTTAGCTAGACATTTGTAGCCCTTGTGGGAGGTAGAATAACCAAGAAAGGTGCACTCTCTAGTTCTAAATTCAAGCTTATTTTTATTGTAGGGTCTAAGCCATGGGTACCATGCACAACCAAACACTTTTAACATGGAGTAGTCAGGATCAGATTTGTAGAGAATGAATTAGGGTGTTTGATTGGAAAGAACGGGCGTAGGGAGACGATTGATGAGGAAGGTTGTTGTACGGAAGGAATGGTCCCAAAGTAAGTCATAGGAAGTGAGGCTTGTGCAAGTAAAGCTAGGCCGCTTCCACTATGTGACGATGCTTACGCTCAATAGAACCATTTTGATGGTGGGTGTGGGGGCAAATAACTCTATGTTGGACACCCAAATCAGCCAAGAACCTAGTAAAGGGTTTGAATTCCCCACCCCAGTCAGACTGGACAGCCCTGATGCATGCACCAAATTGGACTTTAACAAGTTCAAAAAACTATTTGAAGGTGTTTAGAGTGTCTGATTTTTGTTTTAACAGAAATATCCAAGTATATTTTGAGCAAGCATCCATGATTAAAAGGTAGTATTGATATCCCATAGAGGACTTAACAGGTGCTGGCCCCCACAAGTCAAGAAAGAGTAAATCAAAAGGATGAGCATAAGTAGTCAGGGATGAGTGAGAGGGTGATAGATAGTCTAGATAGTCCCTAATTAGTTAGTTAGTTAATTAGTTGTATATTCAGTTAGGTTATAGTTAGTTGTATAAGAGAACAAGGCATGTTGCCTATAAATAGGGAGAGGATTAAGAGGGAGAGGAGGCATTTTGTTAGCAAGTGAAAAGGAGAGTCCCAAGTCTCTTGAATACTTGGGGAATTCATTGTATTCTTCTGCTATTCTGAACCAGTTTCTATCAACTGGTATCAAAGCTTTACGATCCCGAGCGAGAGTTAATGGTCAAGAAGAAAAGGGGAATGGAATCGCAAGTGGAAGCTGTAGAGCGAGGGTTGTACGAAACTGAGCTTCGCCTGCAATCGGTGATGGAAGCGCGAGTGGAAGCTGTCGAGCGTGGGTTGCATGAAACTGAGTTTCGTCTTCAATCGGCGATCCAATCGTTGAAGGAAGAGATGTTAGCGGTGGTGAGGGAGGTGACCGGAAACCGCTGTAGGTCCAGTCATCGGGGAGGCGGAGGCAGCGGCGACAGTAGCAACCACGAGAACCACCACCAGGACGAAGGAGGTAGTGAGCACGGCAGCAGCAACGAAAATCATGACAAGATCAAGAATACTCGTCACGACGATGACGAGCGATTCTGCAAGGTCGAGTTGCCACTGTTCAATGGCGAGGATGCACTAGGTTGGATCGGAAAGATTGAACGATACTTCCGATTCAAGAACCTCAATGAGATCGACAAGATGGAAGCGGTGCTGATGGCGGTTGGAGGGAAAGCGTTATCATGGATGCAGTGGTGGGAATCTTGCACAGTAAACCCTAATTGGGATGAATTCAAAGAAGCACTACTGAAAAGATTTATTCCAACACTGATTGAAAATTCCTTTGAGCTTCTTTTAGGGTTGAGACAGGACGGGTCAGTAAGGGAGTATAGGGAGCAAGAATGGAGAGAACCAGGAATCTTGAAGCCAGAAGAAGAATCAAGAAATGGAAGCAAGGAAGAAAGGGCAAAGGTGGAGAACAAGAGCAGGGGAAAATTACACAAGATGGGTCAATCGACGGTCCACACGCAGCCAAGGAGGAAGGCAGAAAAGGTTATCGCAAGAGGTGCAAGGGTGGAGAAGAGGTTGGAAAGCAAGATTCAAAGGAGACAACGGGGTGCACGTATACGGGTCAACCTCTTACCACCGCCGAAACCACCAGAGATGAGTTCTTTGGCAGAGGGCGACGGGCCATCGACAGTGGTGCAGCAGAGAGGAGGGACATACGGGGAGGGCGCACCACACAGCAACTACAAAGGCGGAGCCCAGAAACCACCGGACTGGAACCCTCCAACGACGACGACAAGGGCGGTGATGGCGGCAGGCAGGCAACCCCAACCCAGCTGCATCACTCATCAGGGCGGAACGACGACTGAAGACCCACTTCCTATCAGGCCACCGCCGGACCGGAATCCTCGTGCGGCGCTTGACGGTGCACTCCCGGTAGGGACAGGGGCAGAGGAGACGACGACTTGGCACTCCCAAATCAGCAAAACGATGGGGAACAAGGGAATAGTGGCAGAACTGGAATTTCTCACAATAGGTCACTTTTTTTACCTAATGGGCCAAGCCCAATTCTATGATAAGAAACAATGGGCTATCAGGAAAATGGGTGGATGTGCACTGCCCATTGATCTGAGTTTAGTCTATATTGGGCCCCTTTACCAAAATTATTTCAATGTTGGGCCAACAGAGGCAACAATGGGAAAGGGAGATTGTGCACAGTTGATGTTTGACAAAATGACTATCAAGGAGGGCACTACAGCAGAAAACCAGAAAACAGAGATGCTAAAGGAGATGCTGTCTGGGAGTGTTACAATAACAAAGGGAAAATGGCATACGTCTACAACAACTGGGTTGTCATACTTCAAACAATGGGACCCAGGGAAAGTTGAGTGTGGTTCACCTTGAGGACAAGGTGAATGTTAAGGGGGGGAGTATTGATAGATAGTCTAGATAGTCCCTAATTAGTTAGTTAGTTAATTAGTTGTATATTCAGTTAGGTTATAGTTAGTTGTATAAGAGAATAAGGCATGTTGCCTATTAAGAGGGAGGGGAGGCATTTTGTTAGTAAGTGAAAAGGAGAGTCCCAAGTCTCTCGAATACTCGGGGAATTCATTGTATTCTTCTGCTATTCTGAACCAGTTTCTATTAGAGGGAAGCCTATGAGACTTGGCAAAACAACAAGCAGTACAAAAGTCCAAAGTACTTTTATTAATATGAGAGAGATTACAATTTTGGAGTATAGATTTCATTGCCACATCATTGGGATGTCCTAGTCTACAGTGCCAAATATAATGGGATGGGGGCACTTTGTTTACAGCACCTAAAGTAGAATTAGAGGAAATACACTTTGTCAAGGGAGTGGGGGAAGAAACACTCAGACAAGTAGGGAAACTTGACAGACATCAAAGAAGACTTGGTTGAGACCTTGAGACTATGGTGAACTGATGAAACATATATAGACCCGCAGAGTTCACAGAACCTTCTAGAAGAACTTTATGATCATCCTGTGATTTAACAAAACAAAGATGAGGAAGGAACTCAAAGTAGACATTGTTATGTATTGAAAAACGACTAACACTCAACAAATTTTTGGTTATAGTTGGAACATAGAGAATGTTAGAAAGGTTTAGTGTGCGGGTGTGATCAAAAGGTGACCTAACACATGCAATTCCTATTGAGAGTATAGATAAGCCAAGACCATTACCCATGTAAATCTGGTCAATACCACCTGGTGCAACAGGTTGATACAAGTTGTTGAGATCTACAGTAACATGGTGTGTTGCCCCACTATCAACAAACCAAGCACTAGAATCTGAACCAGAATTAGAGGCATCATAGCCATAGGGTTCTATTGCTGCTGATAGCTGCCGACTTGGCCATTAGGATAAGGCATATGCACATTATTGGATTGCCATGGGAGAGGCAACAGAGGCTGTTGCTGAACAGGAAGTTGAGGCATAGGAGGAGGCATGAAATTTTGTGCTGATTGTCCCGAAGCATAGTGATAATTGGCACGAGGAGCATGTTGATGATACTGATTCGAAGAGGATTGGCCACGATACTGGCCTCGATCATAAGAGCCAAAAGAATTAGCACTAGGAGGTGGTGTTGTGTAATCTTCATTGAACCTATAGTAACAATCAAGAGCATTGTGATTGTTACGACCACAAATCTGACACTCTACTCCATTGCCAAACCTTCCATAGCTATATCTGCCACCTCTACCACGGCCACGACGTCCGCCGCGTCCACCTCGAAAACCATTGCCAAAATTGGACGAGGAATTGTACTGTTGATAGCCTCCATTATTCGGAAAGGAGGATGAACCTTGCTAAAAATTAGAGACTAAGGTAGAATTCACTTGATTAGTACTATTCAGGGAAGGAATTGGACGGGGCATGGAATTAGGATTGTGTGGCATGGAAACAGGGTTAGGATTGGAATTGCTTTGAGCCAGATTGGCTGAGAACACCTCTGTAACAGCATTTTTGGACTTCAACCTTTCCAATCGAGACTCATGCGACAACAATAGGGATTCGATTTCAGCAATTGAGTAAGGTTCAATTCTGCTCTCAATTGTAGGGAAGAGTATATGATAATCATCGGGTAAACCTTCCAAGATTGCATCCATATGCTCCTGATGAGTAACCGGGTTCCCAATCGAGATCAAGGCATCCACCGGTGCCTTGATTCGCAGCAAGTATTCTCCAATGGTGCGATCACCTTTGACAATGTGACGAAGCTCGGCACGAAGCTGTGTGCTACGCGCCTTCGTCTGCGAGTTGAAGTAGTTGTGTAATTCATCCCATAATTCCCACGCATGTGTACAGCCAACAACACACGCATGAATTGTATCAGAAATCAAGTTCAGGAGCCATATGAACAGGTACTGGTCTTGTGCTTCCCAAGCCTGGTACTTTGGATTCACTCGATCGTTCGCTCGATCATCCTCATTGAGGTATCGCACTGGAACCCTAGGACACGCCACGTATTTTTCGAGTCGATTGGCTCGAATTATAGCCTCAACGATTTGGCGCCAATGGAGAAAGTTCTTGTCCGTTAGCTTCGTCGTAAGCACAGTGTTTAGGTTTGGTGATGGCACCGATGGCGCATGCGGTGGCGGCGGCGGAGGAGGAGGAGGTGGTGGCGGTGCATCGTCATCAACATTGAACGCGGAAGCCATGGCCGAGTTTCAAGCTGCTCTAGATACCATGTTAGAAACCAAGCACAAACAGAAAGAGAGAAGGGAGAGAAGAAAACAAAGAGAATTTTGTTGAAATGATTTCTTGATTCTTGAATGACTAGATACAATGAATGTGCTATTTATAGAAGGTAGATGTAACTGCCTCTAACAGAATCTGACTCAGTAATGAGCTGAGATCAGCTGAGGCATGTCTATAGTAAGCTTAGCTTACTCTAACATCAACAATCAACCTCGCATGGTCAGCATCAGTATAGGCCACAAGTGCTGCATTCCAATTTCTTTTGAAGAAAATTCCTCTTCTTGGAGTTCCCATGAGATAATACAAAATTCTATGAGCTGCCTGTAAATGAACCTCTCTCGGGCTGTGCATGAATTACTAACCAAACATACAACATATGCAATGTTTGGTCTGGTGTCAGACAAGTAAATTAATCCCCTGATCAAACGCTGATACATTTTTTTGTCTACTATAGCATCTTTTTTTACATTAACCAATTTCATATTCGGATCCATAGGAGTGCTCGTGGGTTTACATCCTGTTTTGTCTATCTCCTTGAGTAAATCTGTAATGGATTTCTGGTGAGAGTTTGTACGTCACTTCTATTCCCAAAAAATACTTCAGCTTTCTAAGAGTTTTTATTTCAAACTTCTTTGCCAAACATTGACTTAAGACTTGTTGCTCCTTCCAATCATCTCCAGTCACTATAATGTCATCCACACATAATAATGGTTCTATAACTCCCCTTGATGTCGAGTGTTTGATGAACAAGATGTGATCCCCTTGACTTTGATTCTACCCCAAAGCTAGCATTACCTTAGTGAACCTTCCAAACCATGCCCATGGTGATTGCTTCAACCCATACAATGCCTTTTTCAACCTGCAAATTGTATTGGTTGCTTTATTTTTTATCATATCTCAACGGTACCTGCATATAAATTTCCTCCTTAAGTTCCTCGTGCAAGAAGGCATTCTTCACATCAAATTGTTGTAGTTCCCAACCATAATTGGCAGCAAGAGACAAAATTAGCCGGACTGTATTCATCATTGCAACCACAGCAAATGTCTTTGAATAATCGATGCCATCAGGTTTGTGTGAACCCTTTGGCAACCAAGCTAGCTTTATATCTTTCATTCGATCCATCAACCATATATTTCACTGTGTACACCCATTTCCATCCAACTGGCCTCTTCCCTTCAAGGAAAACAACAAACTCCCATGTTCTATTCATCTCTAATGCCTCCATCTCTACATCCATGGCTTGCTTACATTTTCCACCGGACAATGCCTCAGAAACAATAATGGGTATGGAAGTAGTGTTTAGGTTTATAAGGAAGGCTTTGGGGTTAGTGAGAATTTTTCAAATGAGATAGTTTGAATGGGGATATAACGGCTGTTTGGTGCATTTTTTGTTCCCTTTTCTAATGGCAATTGGGAGGTCTAGGTCACCTGCTAGGTCTTTCGTTTCATCCTATAAATCTGAAAAACTAATTACCTCATTTGAAGGAGTCGAGTTGGGCTCTTGAACGTGTCGATTCAAGAATGACCTTTAACCTCTTTGTCTATACCAGATCTTTTCCAAATCTTATATCCCGTGACAAAAAATAATTAGGAGGAGGATGGTAACACTTATATACCTTTTAGGGGGGTTGGTAGCTCAATCGGTTTGAACTAAGGATATAAGGTGTTAAGGAGCGGGAGGTCTAGGGTTCAAACCCTGATAAAGGAGAAAAACTAAAATAACATTTAACTTACTAACATTGGCCTATAAAAAAAAATTGAAAAAAAAAACTTGTATCCCTTCTGAGTGGAGAAATACCCACCAAATAAACACACCCAAAGACTCGAGGTTTAAGATTTTCATGACCGACAAGTTGGGATAAAAGAGATAATGTCTATAGGACTATTGAACCCTAAGATACTAGAGGGTAATTATTTAATCATATAATGGCATGGAGAATAGCTTCCCCCAGAAATGTTTTGGGAACATTTCACTGGTATAATACGACAATGCTTGGGTTTGGTCTAAAAGGTGACCATTTAGACCAACACCCTGGATATGTACCACATTTAAGTTCTCAATGGCACTTGACGGTCCTTTACAAGGTGACCAATGCATTCAAACTCTGGAAGGGAACGGGAGATAGAGAATCAGAAATAGATAATTTGGAGGATATGGTAATAGATCTAAAAAGGTTTAGAACATAAAAAAACAGTAAATAGCATATTCTAAGATTTCTAAATTTCCCCTGTAGCTGCTCATCACAAGGATGTCACTTTTAAATGCGGATAGAGATAGGATAATAAATATTGGGATTATAAACACAGGTTAGAAGATTAAAAAGCCCTCATATTTTTATTAAAAGAAAAAGGAAGTTTGTTTAAAAAAAAAGAAAGAGAAAGAAAAATATAAAGAAAGGACCACAATTCCTATGGAACAAAAGAAGGGGAAAATGAAGGAAACACCAAAAAAAGGCAGAAGACCACAAAACATTAAACTCATCTAAATAAATGAAAGAAGACAAGTATTACACAAAAAAAGTAACCAGTCATATTTTTACAGTAGACTAAAGGTTTTCGCCATCATATATGGTAAGAGTTCTTCAAAAATGTCTTTTAAGAACCAAGATTCACTAGAGCAATAATATCAAGATAAAGTATAAATGGAACTCTTAAAAGTACCTATTTGCTTCAGAAACTGACAATCCCCAGAGTGCACCAGCAGCCCTCTCTTGAAGTCCAGGGGAGGCATTAGAACACGATTGGGCAAGAGCAACCTACACAAACCACAATAATCACAAACTTTTAACCCTCCAAAAAATTAAAACGATGATGGTAAAAGAATTTATACGTGTTGAAAGAGAGAAAACATACGCATGAGATTTTGAAACAATGTGTCATAATATACAATGGATGTTTAAATATATAGACATTTAGTCATGAATACAAGAATCCTAATTATTCTAATTACAATAAATACATGATGTTAACTGATACTAATTGACAGCTATACATTAATTACAATATTCTAACCCTCCCTCTCAAGCTGGAGAGTATAGATCATATGCATCCAGCTTGTTACATAGATAACTCATACAAGGACCTCTCAGAGATTTGATGAAGGCATCTGCCAGCTGATCATTGGAATTGACTAAGCTAGTTGTGATGTCCACTGATTGGATCTTCTGCCTGACGAAATGACAGTCTACCTCCGTATGTTTGGTCATCTCATGGAAAACAGGATCAGAGGCAATATGCAATGCAGCTTGATTATCACAGATTAGCATAATGTGCATAGTCTCTTCAAATTGAAGTTCTTTGAGTAACTGTTTCAACCAAATAAGTTCGCAAGTCACTAACGCCATGGCCCTAGATTCGACTTATGTACTGGATCTTGCAATTACATTTTGTTTCTTACTTTTCCAGGATATTAGGTTTCTTCCAATAATTACACAATACCCAGAAGTTGATCGCCTATCAATGGGTGAGGCTGCACAATCAGCATTTGAGTAACCTACTATCTGAGTAACGTCCTCTGCCTTCATAAATGAGATCTTTTCCTGAAGCACCTTTAATGTATTTCAGAATCCGTATCACGACATCTCAATGATCCTGACAAGGAGAATTTAAGAATAGGCTTACCACACTAATTGCAAAAGAAATGTCTGGACGGGTGACTGTGAGATAGTTTAATTTTTCAACCAATCTCCTATATCTCCCTGGATCTGTCATGGCTCCCCCTGATCACGAAAAAGTTTGACGTTTGGATCCATAGGAGTGTCAACTAGTTTGGCATTCAATAATCTTGTCTACTCAAGAATGTCCATAACATATTTCCTTTAAGAAATCACTAGATCATCCTTAGATTGAGCTACCTCGATACACAAGAAATAACGGAGTTTACCAAGGTCTTTAGTCTGAAACTGATGAAAGAGATGGTGTATGTCATGTTGATCACTACCAAGTATAACAATATCATCCACATAAATGCATCCTTAGGCCGAATGGCGATAGAATACAGAGTGGTCAGCTTCGCAACGAATCATACCAAACTCTTGCACTATAGTGCTGAATCTGCTGAAACAAACCCGAGGTGACTATTTAAGACCATAAAGAGACTTGTGAAGCCAACAGACCATGGTAGAGGACTCCTCATGAGCAACAAACCCAGGTGGTTGCTCCATATAGACCTCCTCTTCGAGATCACCGTGCAAGAATACATTCTTAATGTCAAGTCGATGAAGAATCCATGGGCGGATTACAGCAACGGAGAGGAGAAGCCAAACAGAGACCATTTTGGCCACGAGAGAGTATCACCATAATCAAGCCCAAATATCTTAGTATAGCCTTTGGCAAACAAACGAGCCTTAAACCGGTCAGACACCAGAGTCAAGAACCCAAGGACCAAGAGCAGGTGACTGAGATATGCAAGCAGATGAATTACCAGTATGTGCAACCAAAGCAATGGATCTGAAGGACTATCAATGCTCAAACCACTAGAGAAAATCATCATAGTTAGCCGAAGAAGCCTGAGGAGTATCTATAGAATCAGAAGAAGCCATAGATCATATATAAAAGGACCAAGAAAAAGATCCACAAGATACCGGAAAAACCCGAAACGGTGCTCGCAGACAGTGCTTAGTTGAAAGCGTGCTCTGATTGAGATGGGAGGACCAGCGTTGGAACCGCCATAGAAAGTGGACCGTCGCACCAGAAAAATCATCCGGAACGGAGCTGCCACACGCCGACGAAACGAGCTGATCGTTAATTCTTCCGGACGTGTATGGGCGCGTGAGGAGGCGGTTGGGGCTGGGTCTTGGGGGTTAGGTCGCACAGGGAGGTGCGGTTCTGATGGTGGGGTGGTCGACCGAAAAGGTCGCCGTAAAAGGTGGCGCCAGGCGATGGCAGAGGATAAAAAACGACCCAAAATGATGCCAGAATGAAGACACTGACGGCGGAGAAGGGGCAAACCAGAGGAAGAACATGGTTTAGTAAGAAAATTTCTCACCGGAGGATAGTGGGTCTGTCGGGTAAGCATGGTTTTAGAGTTGCATCTGTCTGGCTCTAGATACCATGTTAAAAGAAAGAAAGAAAGAAAGAAAGAAAGGGCAAGAGATGCTGAAACCGTGTGTCATAATACACAACAGATGTTTGAATATATAGACATTTAGTCATGAATACAAGAATCCAAATTATTCTAATTATAATAAATACATGATACTAACTGATACTAATTGACAACTATACATTAATTACAATATTCTAACAATAAGATCCATAAGATTTTCCCCCTTCAAAACAGGGGGGAAAATTATTCATCTCCACAACTACTACTCATTAACTGTCAAATTAACTTGAAAATGGTTGGGAAACCTTGAACCATAATCTCTTCAAATATTGCAATCTTCCGAACACTCTGAATCTTCTCTTTTGCCTTAATGAATTTCTTCTTTTATCAAATAATAATAATAATCTCTCGAAATATTATTTTATAGGAGCATAATTGCAATAAAAATAAATACTTATCACAACACATTTATAGGAACGCATTTTATCAAGTCTTACTTCACATTTATGATTGAAACTTCTACCCTGAAAATGGGATTAACTTCACTTTTCCTTCAAGACAAGAAAAATCAATACAAACTATGATATACATTGCAAAGTTCAGGTCGCAAGGGTACCACATTGATCCAAAAATAATATTGACGTTACTATAATTGGGTAAGTTATGAATGCTACAATATCCTATATATCATACCATATTTTGTGTGTGTGTGTATATTATAATCAATTAGGATCAATTAGAAATGATCTTAGGCTTTATTTAGAATTATATATCAATTAATGTTGTTCCAATTATATAATGAATCCTGTATGATCAGTCAAGACCCATCTTTGCGAAAAACCTAATCCGCTGCGCCCGTGCTCAGCAGCAAATTTTCAAGCCATGTTTCAATTCTGGTCTGTTCCTCCCTCGCTGCATTTCAATTCCAGCGAGGCCTTGATATCGCGCCTTCTTCAGCAACATTCCCGTCGTTGATCATTCTCTGGCAATCCCACAGAAATGCACCATTCCAACTGTCTAGAAGTTCTGCCGGAAACTCGCTGCACCAGATCACACTCACTGGCACGTGAGAGCATGAGACATCATTTTGACGTTGTTCTTCCACAGACTTGCTCGAATTCACCAAGAAGCCATCCCAAGCCTTTTTGACTCCTATTTTGGTTGTTTCAAGGTGCTTCAGAATGTGGGTTTCTTAGTTCCCATGATTTTGGGTGATTTGTTGCGTGTTGTTGCTGTGCATTGTTGATTCTAGACATACCTCATTGATCCAGGTGTTTTTTTTGGTAGTCTTCCTTTGATTTCTCACGATGGCAGACAACCCCCTTCTTAGTTTTCCAATGCTTTGTTAAATTCATTGTATCACCAGTGAAACATTAAAAAGGTTGCTATTTTAAAGAAATGGACTATTCCGTCACTATTCGCTGCGGAGTTCCGATAAGTATGAAGGAACTCTAATCATCTTCTTAGCCATACAACAACAAAAAAAAAAAGAACAAAAAAAAATCATTTTCTCTCCTCCATTGTGTTCTTTTCCGGCGCGTCCTTCTTCTTTCCGACCTGCGTTCCTGTCCCGTTAGCCGCTGTCAGCTGTCGTCCGCCTCCGTCCGCCGTCATCTGAACTCGCTGTTCCCTGCTCTCTCTGGATCTGTACTCACATCCTTCATCGGAACTCTTTTGAGCAATGTCCCTCTATGTGTTGAACGGTTCGGGTACCTGTGATTTCGGTTATTTGCATTTGTGTTATGACCCATGGCTAGCTCTACCTCCTCAGATACTCCTACGGACTCCTCAGCATACCAGTATGGCTTTTCTTCCCACCGACGACACCGACGATCATTCCGGTGGTAACCCATTTCCCATGGATGAATCATATTAGTGGTGACTTTTGTTCCACCGACGATCATTCCGGTGGTGACTCTTTTCCCACATATGAATCATATTAGTCGTGACTTCTATTTTCGTCGATGATTGACTTATGTTGGCTATGACTCACACTTTGTCCCAGATGCTCTGACCCGACTCTTTTCCTAGATGCACTGGCCCGTCTTTCTTCCAGATGCACTAGCCTTGGCCCCTTGTCCTAGATACATTGGCCTCGTCTCGGTCCCGGAAGTAGTTGTCTATCTTAATTTCAAAAATTTAAAAATTTGGGTCTCCGATATTGTTGTCGAAGCTTCCAAATGTGGTTTTGAGGAGTTCGGGCCTTGCTTTGTTAGATTGCTTGCAAAGAAATTTCTGTCAGGCTGATGATCGTTCCAGCTATCTTGCTAAGTTATCTTTCCAACAACTCTCTCCAGCCTCTCCAACATTCTTGAGTTGCCTTCCAACCATTATTTTCGTGGAGCTCGGTTTTTTTTTTTTTTAATTTGTGGGGAAATACATTGTTTTCATGTAACAGCCTTAAAGCTTAGTAAGCTTTAGCTTGAGTGGGAGTGTTAGAAAATCAGAGAAATATCTGATAATATCTTTTCATATCTTAGCATATCTTAGAGTATCCTAAATAATCTCTTAGGATTTATTTCTTATTTATATTTTATTATTTGATTCTCTATTTGATTAAGATTAGGATTCTACTTTTAGTATAAATAAGAATAGGACTACTGGGTTGTCTTTTGTAATCACATCATCATTACATCAATTCAATATCAGTCTTATTATTTCTTAGTTTGTTTCTCTCTTTTCCTCGTTCCCTACCTAAAAACCTTCAAATTCAACGGTTGCTACACCATCAAATTACTTATATAATAATAAGTAAAAAAATTATCATAGGATGGTTTAAATAACTTTAGGAACTGACACCAATATTTTTGGGGGGCATAAAAAGATGGACAAGTGTTTCAAAAAGAAAAAGAAATAAGAACTTCTTTCAAAGGGAGATTAGATCTATCTTACATATGGAGATTGGATATTACATATCATTCAGTATTTCTGGAGTTTTCAAAAGGGCAACTTGGTGCTATAAAGCTCTCCCTATGTGCAGGCTCCATCGAAGAGCCTAACCCACTATGTGGGTCTATAGTAGGCAGTACCTTGTATTTGCAAGAGTCTGATACCACAAGTCAAACCTATGACTTCCTTGTCACATGGCAACAACTTTAACCATTGCTCCAAGGCTGCGGTTCTATTTCCATAGAATTTAATTTCAAAAAAAAGATGGAAAAAAAGCCTATATAATTTGGTATGAAGATCCAAACTACAGTTAATCGTAAGATACATAATCAATTATTAAAAATAATATATAACATTACTTTCACATATAACACTAAAAATAAGTATAGAAATAAATAATTTTCCTATTTCTTTTTTTTTTACGAACATTAATATATTTTTATTTCCTTATTTCATATATACATTAATTTCCTTATTTCCTATGCACTATAATTTCCTTACTTTTATACACATTAATTGTTATATTAATTATTAGGATCTCCCCATCTTCTTTCTCTAACTTTTAAAACCACGATAAAACTATTTTTTCATAGTCGCCACCCTCCTTTGCTTCTTCTCACTCTCCAAGCATAAAACCCTTAAAAAAGGCAGCTGGAAACCCTGAAACAGTAATTTCTTCAGAACCGACCCGACACTTTTTTTTTTTGTACGCGCTCTGCAATGTGCCGGTGTTATCAATGGTGAATGGCATATTATGGCGGCAAGCCAAAAATCCGCCATATAAATATGGCATTGCGGCCGCAGAAACATGGTGGAGATAATAGATGTTGCGGCCTATGGTGGCTGGCACAGAATCTGTGATGTCACGACAATTTGACAACACTACAAAGCGCGAATCGCACGAAGCAGCGTTGTATCGTGAATCTAGTGATTCTTCTGCGATACGAAAGTTCCAGGTACGATTCTGCCTTCATTTCAGTTCAAGTTGACTTCCATATTGTCATCCATGAGAATCGTTACATATCACGATATGAATTGCATGATTTGTGTGACACTAACTACCATGCTCCCCACACAGATTTTATTGTCCAGGTAGAATAATTATGTAATTATTGTGGATTGTATAATTATTAGGACAGATTATTCTTTGCGTCAGATTTAGCTCTATTCTAGGCAAGTAGCTATGTCCCTAAGTCTATACAATGTAAAGAAACCATGTACAAATAAATTAATTCAGAAATAATATCAAGTTATTCTCTCATTCAAGTCATACATTAGCAACACATTGATATGCCACACCTAATCTTCCTCAAAATCAGTTTTCAATTTGTCACTCCAAGAACACCCCCTTCTTAATTATTATAGAGCATTATGCTTCAATCTACCTTGGTACTTAAAACAACATAAAGACAAGCAATGCTTGTCATTCTATTAATTTCCAAATTTTCCAAAACAATCTCATACTAATAAAAGGTCAACCTGATGCGCAGGATCCAGGGAAGGGTGGACCCACTATATGGATCTATAATAGCCAGCCTTACCTTGCATTCGCAAGAGGCTGATTCAACGACTCGAACCTATGACCTATTTGTCACATGGCAACGACTTTAACTATTGTGCCAAGGCTCCCCTTCCTAAAACAATCCCATACTAATACTAAAAGTTTTTCTAAAATGCTTTGTGGCATATTTTTGGAGTTAATTATATGCAACAGAAGCAATAGTTGACAAGGATACAACTTCTGGAATGTACTAAAAGGAATTGGATCTTCTAAAGTAAGTAAAAGTGTAAAGTAAGAAAGTAAGGGTGGATATACACCCTTACTATCTTACGTTACACCTTTGCTTGCTTTAGAGGAGCTTTATGCATGCTCAAACCATGTTATGGATAGTGTAAAGGAAATAAATGGCTTAAATAGGATTTTATTTAAGTTTTGAAGTTGGCTTCTGATTTGGAGGTTAAGGGAGAGTTGTTTTGAGTTTGTTTCTAGTTTAGAATCTTCCTTTTTATGCAGAGGTCATTTTTTACAATTTTTTGTAGTTATAGTGTCTGGGGCAGAAGTGGTTGTTCCCTTTTCAGTTTTGTCTTATGGGTTGAGACCTTTTGTGGTTTCTTGTGCACATTTTCCCCTTTTTTGTCTTTCTCATCTTTGTGGTGCCTATCTCTCGTTAATAATATATCTTTTTCTATCCACATTAGCTAAATATTGTAAAAAAAACATACCAAGGCTTGAACTCCACCAGCGGCTGCAATGGCCTCCCGATTTCTATCATCAAATGACAAATTCCAAAGCGCACCAGCAGCTTCTTGCCTGTAAAAAGATATAAGGTCAAAAAATACAAAAGAATGAATGTAACGTTTTAGCAGGTACAAGAGTACAGGTCAAAGAGAAGAGCACTAACGTGAAAACAAAAAAAATAGCCTTAAAAACAAAAGGGAATGAACATTAGCACAAGGTGTACATAGTTTGGGATAAATCCATTTTGTTTCCTATGCTGGTTACCTACCAAAAGATCCTCCTAACTTCTAAACTAAAAAACCAAATTAAATGAAAATATATATATTGCTGCTGCTCCAAGCTGCAAGTCTACTACAGGGTGACGGTGGATGTCTAAAAAATTCCATGGAAGAACATTAAACATTAACCATGATAAAACTGTCAATAATATTGTTACACTCTATTTGACAAGTAATTACAAACTGATGGGCCATTGACCCATGTGTATAGAACGAGAAGGAATGACAACAACCACCAAGTCTTTTCCCATTAGGTGGGGTGCTACATGGATTAAAAAACGTCATAATGTTCTATCATAAATCATGTTTGTAGACAAACCATTGACCTTTAAATCCTTCTTAAAGGTTTCACCTATAATTTTTCTCGGCCTCCCTCTCCCTCTAGCGATTGGGCTGCCTTCTATCAGATCTACTCTCCTTACTAGAGATTTTGGTGTGTACTTTTTTTGAAAAGCGGGCCCCAAAACAATGAAGGCATATTGGTGTATGAGAGAAGGAGAAGATAAAGGGAGAAAGAGGAAAATATGAAGAAAGAAGGGAGTGAAGGAGTCGGTTGCAAGGGAGAGGGAAATGAATAGGTGATAGAGCCCACGGTTCAGGTGATGGGTCAATTATTGGGCAGGAAATTGATAGGCCCAAGATATGGAGGGTTTACACGGAGAAAGGTGAGTGAGGGAAAAGGGGGAGGTTGTTAAACGTGTAGGATGAGTTGGCAGTTTGTTAAGGGATTGAATTGAGGGAATACTCAGGGGTTTGAGGTAGTTATTAGTATTGAAATAGACAACAGTATTTGTGAAATACTTGAATGAATATTTTATTCATCATACTTGATATATATACACTGAATATTAAATACAGTTTACAATTTACAAGGAAATGAATGCTAAGTTAATTCCTAGGAACATAGATAGTCTCACACCGTCCGCATCGTCCTCACCGTCCAACTAATATCAACAATCCCCCTCAAGCTGGAGCTTATAAATCAAATGCTCCAAGCTTGGAGCAAATATTTTGAATTCTTGGTCCTCTTAGAGATTTTGTAAAGACGTCTGCCAGTTGATCATTAGAGCTAACAAATTCGGTGACGACTTCTTTAGAAAGGACTTTCTCTCGGACAAAATGACAATCGATCTCGATATGTTTAGTTCTCTCATGAAATACTGGGTTGGAAGCTATATGGAGGGCTACTTGGTTATCACAACATAGCTTCATTTGTTGAGTATCTCCAAACTTCAATTCCTGAAGAAGTTGTTTAATCCAAATGAGCTCACACGTGGCTATCGCCATGGCTCTATATTCAGCCTCTGCACTAGACCTTGCAACAACATTTTGTTTCTTACTCTTCCACGAGACAAGATTTCCTCCAATAGACACACAATACCCTGAAGTGGAACGCCTATCAATGGGTGATCCTGCCCAATCTGCATCGCAAAATCCAACTACTTGAGTGCTTCCTTTGTCTTCATAAAGTAGTCCTTGTCCTGGTGTCCTTTTAATGTATCTCAGAATTCGAATTACTGCATCCCAATGATCATTATGAGGAGACTGCATGAATTGACTCACCACTCCAACAGCAAAGGAAATATCTGGCCTTGTAATAGTGAGATAGATGAGCTTCCCAACCAATCTCCAATATCTCTCTGGATCGGAATAAGGCTCCCCTGGTTGGGTAGCAATTTTTGATTTGGATCCATAGGACTATCAACTAGTCGACAATCTAACATACCAGTTTCTTTAAGTATATCTAACACATACTTCCTTTGTGAGATGATAATCCCGTCTTCTGACTGAGCAACTTCAATTCCAAGAAAGTATTTTAGCTTTCCCAAATCTTTTGTCTGAAAGTGACTAAATAGGTGTTGCTTTAGGTCAGCAATTTTTTTCTAGTCAATTCCCGTGATGACTATATCATCTACATAGACCACCAAGTAAACACATTTATCTGGAGAGGTATGGCAGTAAAAAACTGAATGGTCAGCTTCACTACGTTTCATCCCAAAAGCTTGAACAACTGAGCTGAATTTTCCAAACCAAGCTCGTGGGGATTGTTTGAGTCCATAAAGAGACCGTCGCAATTTGCAAACCAAGCTAGACTCCCCCTGAGCAACAAATCCAGGTGGTTGCTCCATATAAATCTCCTCTTCTAATTCTCCATGCAGGAATGCATTTTTAATATCCAACTGGTACAGTGGCCAATGACAGATGGCGGCTATGGCAAGAAATAGTCGAACATAAGTAATTTTAGCCACAGGAGAGAAAGTATCTCCATAATCAAGGCCATAAATCTGGGTATAACCTTTGGCTACCAATCGAGCTTTGAGACGATCAATCTGTCCATCGGCCCCAACTTTTATAGCATAAACCCACCGACAACCAACAGGTTTCTTGCCCGAAGGAAGAGGAACTAACTCCCATGTACCATTATGCTCCAAAGCCTGCATTTCATCAATCATGGCTTGTCGCCATCCTGGATGATCAAGTGCTTCACAAAAAATTTTAGGAAGAGTAACAGAAGATAAAGAAGACACAAAAGAATGATACGAAGGAGAGAGACGATGATAACTTAAGAAGTTATAAATAGGATGGGGATTACGTGTGGACCGAGTACCTTTCCTAAGAGCAATGAGCAAGTCATGATTAACCTCAGGTAGGTCCGTAGTCGGGTTGTCCGCTGAAGTAGGACATGATTCAACAGGTCTTTCAGTACCTTCAAGTTCTGTATTGGGAATTCGTGGACGACGCCGATATAGGATAGGTGATCTTTGAGTCTTCAGGTGGAGGATTGATAGGAATATCTACAGAAGAATCGACAGTTGACTCTGATTCCTGCAAAGGTGATGGACCAAGATAGGGAATAGGAAAAACTTCATGAAGAGTATTAGACTCAACGATGGAGGGCGAGAAATATGACTTTTCTTCAAAAAAGGTTACATCTGCAGTGATATAATAACAATTGTGAACTGGAGAGAAACAATGGTAGCCTTTCCATGTAACTGGAATATCCAAGGAAGACACATTTGATGGCTCTAGCAGCAAGCTTATCAAGACCTGGAGACAAATCATGAACAAAACAAGTGCATCCAAAAATACGTGGCGCAACATGAAATAGTGGTTCTTTAGGAAACAAAATGGAATGTGGAATTTTATTTTCAATAGAGGAAGAAGGCATCCGATTTATCAAAAAACGGGCTGTCAAAACAGCATCGCCCTAATGTCGGACAGGTGTATTTGCATTAAGTAATAATGTCCGAGCAGTCTCAACAATATGTATGTTCTTCCTTTCGGCAATGCCATTCTGTTGAGGGGTATGAGGACAAGAGGATTGATGAAGAATGCCCTGTGATGACAAAAAAGAAGAAATAGCAGAAGAAAAATATTCTTTTGCATTATCACTTCTAAAGATCTTAATTGTCTTATCAAATTGAGTTTTTATTTCATTAACAAAAGAAGTGAGAATGGACAAAATTTCATAACGTTCTTTCATTAAGAACACCCAAGTGCATCGAGAAAACTCATCAATGAAGGTAACAAAATATCTATAACCCATAGAAGAAACACGACTAGGGCCCCATATATCAGAATGAATAATTGAAAAAGGAGAATCAACACGACTTTCAAGATGTCTAACAAAAGAAGAACGAACATGTTTTCCTAGCTGACATGATTCACAGGTGAAAGTCTTTATTTTTTCAAGGCTTGGTACCATTATTTTTAATTTAGCTAAATGTGGGTGTCCCAAGCGTTCATGAAGGAGTTTTGGTGATGTGGCAGCACTGCAAACCCAAGAAGGATTAGGCTTAAGGTAGTAAAGACCATGAGATTCATGTCCTACGCCAATCGTTCGACCCGTGCCACGTTCCTGAATGACAAAGGAGTTAGCATCAAATGTTACTGAACAATTATGAGAACGAGTAAGTTGACTAAGAGATATTAAATTGAAAGGACAACCAGGTATGAACAAAACATATTTTAAAGACAAAGAAGAAGAGGGTGATACATGACCAATTCCTTTTGCTGCAACTCTAGAACCATCAGCAAGAGTAATGAAATGAGGAATTTTAGGAGGAGAAATGGATGAAAATAAAGAACCATTACCATCAATGTGATCAGAGGCACCTGAATCAATTATCCATGGACTTTGATCATTACCAGATCTAGAAACACAAGCAGTAGAGTTATGAGCTCCTATAGCAGACGATGTTTGAGATTCCTTGGCAGCCTTTAGCTGGAGGTACTCTTGGTAATCAACTTCTGAAAATTTTCTCTTTGGTGTTTCGGACTTAGAAATATTCACGGATTTTCCGGGGAATCCATGAAGGGAGTAGCAAGTGTCTTGAGAATGGCCCATCCGTTTGCAATAGGAACACTGAGGGCGACCTCCTCTTCCACCTCGTCCTCCTCTGTTTGCATGACCTCCTCTCCCCCCTCGATTGGAAACCATGGCAGAAGTTTCGAAACTGTCAACTGAATTTCCTTCTGTTCTTGATGAGGGGACCCGAAGGAGTCGAGTGATCAGATTCTCTAATGAAGGAATTTCTTGGCCAGTTAAGACTTGATCGCGAACATGATCAAAATCTGGATGCATTCCTAGTAGAACCAACACCATATACAAGTTATCAAGTTTCTTCTTCATGTCTTCGAGTTTATCAGCTTCCAAAGATAATTTTAACTCCTCAACTGCTGATTGGGCTTTCGAAACATAGGCAACCATGTCATGATCAGTTTGTTTAAGAGTGGCCAATTTTTGGGCAGCATCATACAATTGTTGAATGTCATTAGCAAAGACACTTTGAGCCTTTTTCCAGAAAGAGTGACAAGTTTTGAAGGCTCTGAAATTTGTGAGGATGGCTGGCTCCACAGATTGCCACAAGAGAGCACACAGTTGATAGTCAAGTTTCTTCCATTGCTCACAATTTTCTTCTGAAATTTTCTGAGGACTTTTCCAGATGTTCATAATATCCTTGACCAAGAAACCAAAGTTCTACAGAGGCTGACCATGCAAAATAATTTTTACCATTCAATTTCTATGAAGTAATTGTAGGCGTTCCAGAGATGGAGAAGGCAGGACCATCATTTTTCTGTGAGGTAGAAGCCATCTTAACACCTGAGAATGAGAAGAGAGCAGCAGCAAGGACCAGAAACAAAAGAAAGCAAATCTGCAAAACTGAGAACAAAGTGGAGGAGACCCACTTGTCAAAGAGTTGGAGAATCGAAGAACCGACCCCCTAGGCAGGAAGAGGAGACACTGGCGAGCAGATCTGGGCGGGCGGGAGGTTGTTCCGAAGTCGGAGAGGTGGCGCGTGGTTTGCACGAGCCGTCAGGGAGGAGTGCGCGGGGAGGCGCGTGGGGGCTTTGCTGGCGACGAGTCTCCGGTGGCTGGCCGATCGGCAGCTTCTGACTAGATATCCGGCGGCGGTGGACAGTGGGTGACCGGCGACAGTGAGTTTTGAACTTGGACAGTGGCTGTTTGGGTCAAAACAGAGGACAAACATTGGGATTTTGAGGGTTTTGCTGGACCAGAAGCAAACACCTTCAAATGACAAATGAACCTGCTCTTGATACTATATTGAAATAGACAACAGTATTTGTGAAATACTTGAATGACTATTTTATTCATCATACTTGATATATATATACACTGAATATTAAATACAGTTTACAATTTACAAGTAAATGAATGCTAAGTTAATTCCTAGGAACATAGATAGTCTCACACCGTCCACACCGTCCAACTAATATCAACAATTAGAGTAAGGGTAAATAGTAGGAGAGAGGGCATGCTGAGTTAAGTATGTTAGAGGTGGACAGAGAATTCTTTCTCTGAGGAGCCATAAGGGCATTGTATGCGTTTCCTGAATATCAAACTGAGAATTTATTTACTTGTCTGTGTTATTTTTCTGGTTTCCTAACAATAACATACTGGAGAGCTGGCGAGAGGGGATTGGAGGAAGAGAATTGGAGAATCATCAATCATAAGTCCAATGATGGGAGGGATGATATAGGGGAGGGGCTGGAATGTGAAGGCGTCATCTGACATTTTCAGAATTGGAGTGAAGGAAGGTTTTGGCCAAGGAATAAGGTTCACCACTCTAGTGACCATTCCTGTATTTCGTTTGCTTGTTTTCTCAGTTGTTTATTTTTCTTTCAGTACTGGTTTCAGCACCCATTCTGGGTGGTGTTGCTGTTTTTCTACTATTTTCTGGTTATTGCTGCTGTTTATTGGGTTAACAGAGGAATATACTTCAGATGTAAGGAGCTGAGCTCCATTTTCTAGCTTAATATAATTCAGTGTTTCCAGTTTCTAGTTCCATTTTTCTACTACTTCGTACGGAAGCTCTTGAACTAGCTACTGATTATAAAGGGCCAGATGTCTCTCTCATTGTCACCCTTTCTAGTCCTTGATGTGGGCATTAAAGCAGGCCAAGGGGACCCCGGTGACAGTTCTCATTGTCACCTTGTTTTTCTGTTTATGTGACTGTGTTTCTAATCCTTTACCTAAGTTTCTGGTTAGAGGAAGCTCCTGTGTTGAATGGAACTTAGCTCCAATTTTCAGGTTCAATATTATTTGGTATTTTCTAGTTCCTATATTAAACATGTGAGCATTAGGGACTTCAATTATCATTGACTGAATAATTATTTAGAGTCTCATCAGCGAATATATTTTCTTCTGTTCCCTATCAATCTCTATTTTCCCTTTTCCATATAATCCCTAGAATTTCATCAAAAGCAATATGCAAGTATAATAACACTCTCATGTAAAGAACTAGCAGAAGATTACCTCACACCCTCGTGGGGAGAACGTGTCAGTTGAACAAGTGCCTCGAGTGCACCTGCTTCTTGTCCAACAGCAGCATTGTTACTGTTGCTATCTCCATGAGCAGCTAAATTAGCCAATGCACGAGCAGCCTAATGTTTGAGAGTAGTGAGATTAATTATTCCACAACGATTCAACTATATGCCTTCAATGGAAAGGAGAGGAATTGAAAAAGAAAACAACTGAGGAATCAACATTTAAGTTAAAAATAACAGATCTTTACTCAAAGTAACCGTGAAGACAATGCATACGAAACAATAAAGCACCTCTTACCATGATCACCATTATCATTGACTATATTTGCTAGATCGCCACTAAGACAAGTATGCTATCCCACATTTGGCACGTGACCATCGACCAGGATAAGCCAGTGTAGACCACATTTTCCATCAAAGTTGAAATGACATATTCATGGACTATCCCTTTTATTTCAATTTATTTAAAGAAACTATTAAATAACTTTATGGGCACCAATGGCCCAAAAATTACCAGAAAGAAAAATGAAAATCCACACATTATTTTGAAAGCGCATACAGAAATAGTTAATCCATGATTCTTCTTCCAGTTATCTGTCTAAATAATTATCTATTCAGAATGAGAAAGACGATAAACAGAGTATGCATCCAGAGAACCAATAAATGAATCAAGAATTGGGAAGATATTCTAGATGCAAGTAAACTGCCTTGTAATGTGATAGCACCATCCGTGTCAAAGGGATTTAGGCATTGCTAAGCCTTCCAAGTTAAAGAATAGTAGGTAAAATCAAATAATCCCATCATTCACACAAAATCTCGCAGCCCCATACTCGATGGCACAAGAAAAAAGAAAAAAGATTATCAAATCATGAACACAATTATAAAATCATATTAAAACTGCTGTTAGTTCCAATTGTCATTGGAAGGTATTATCTATCCAATTAAGTACCTTCAAAGATTTTAGTAACTGTAATAGACAATACCCAAATAATAGAAAGCAGCACTACCTGCTCTTGCACTCCCTCAAATTTGCAGTTACGAGCAAGCATCACTAGAGCATGTACGCCTCCTGCCAGTGCAACTTCTGTACTACACTTGTCATCAGCTGCCAAATTAGCCAATGCGCCAGCTGCACGTTCCTGAAAAAGAAAAACTAGGTAATCAACCTACAGTTGTATGCGTTGTAAAACATCAACTGCCATTACTGGAAATAAGAAGCAACATAAAAGGCATTTAACATGTTCTAAACCATAATATCAAAGAAACTAACCAAAACTCCATCTCCACTAGAGGACCACTTGAATATAAGATCAACTAAAGCTTGTATTCCACCAGCTTCAGCAATTGCACCCTATGATGGAAACCTCCATTAGTGTTTGCTTTTCACTATGCATTAAAGTTCAATAAATGAAAAATCAAATAGGATACAAAATCCAACCTTGTGCTCCTCTCCAACAGAGAGGTTCCACAACCCTCCAGCAGCCTCTTCAGCCACCAGCTTGTTCGTTGACTTGGCCAAACCAGCAAGAATATCAATCCCGCCCTCTTCTGCAACAGCTTTGGCCACATTGGCATTGACGGACAAATTTGCAATGGCCTACAAGTTTAGAAAGTTTTGAGGACGGATATAAACACATTGGTTATGTCAGATTTTTCTTTGGTTAGGTTTCTGAAAAGAACATTCAAAGGCATCAGATAGTGCATATAAACTCCACAATGGTTATGCATGCAAAAAGTATCAAATATCAAGATTCAAGAGTACCTCAACAATATCTACATATCAATTTATCTTACAACATGTACAAGTAAAATTGACTAGAAATGATCAGATGGACCATAAATAGGCATGACGGGAAGAGGGAGTACCTTGGCTGACTCAGACTGAAGCCCTTCCCTCCAAGACTTTGCCAAGCCAAGAAGGAGGCGTATGCCACCATCGCGCATAACTGCTTCAGCCCTTCCACAATCTATCCTAGCATTTTCATCATCAATTACGACAAATGTTGCAAGACCCGTGGCTGCCCTCTCTTGAACATCCTCTTGAGAACTCTGCATTAGACTAAGCAAGAGGGCTGCACCTTGTTCAACCCAGAAATTATCAAGACCCTGTTGAGGGCTCTCAGCAGATCGCAATAGTGTATGGGATAGCATCCACTCAAGCCAGGGTATAATTTCATTAAGGTCCTTATCATTATTCTTTGAATTCCTCCAGTCCAAAAACACATTCTTTCCTTTCTTTGTATTATCAAAAAATAAAGAACCTAGTCCTTTAAAAATATCAGTAAAAAAGGAAATTAATAACTTGTTTTTGTATTTACTAGCAGAGAAGCTAGTATCTTCTTCAAGGATAGGACAATTCAAAGCACACATAACTCTCAAGTTCTGCGATGAGGCTAACAACCTTGCAACAGCAAATGGACCAATATCTGTTCTTGAAACATCCAATCCAATCAGGTTAGGCAGCTGATGCCAAAGATGGGAAACCACACCCCACTTCATACTTGACGTCCCCGCAACAGAAAGGAATCGTAGTGATAACACATTTCCTAATGCAACCTCATCAACATTCAGACAGTCAATGAACCCAATATCAGTCAACTTTGGACAATGCTTAGCCAAGGCATTAATAGCATCGGCATTTACATCCCTAATGCCTGAGAGCCTAAGTTTATTCAATTTAGGACAGCAATGAGCTATTGCTTTAATAGCATCACTACTGATTCTCTCACAGAAATCTGGTCCAAGCTGAAGGCTCTCAAGTAACTCATGCCGAGCCCCAATCACAGCAAGAGTCGCATCAGTAATCTTCCTGCAATAGTCACCGCTTAATTCGCGCAAGTTCTTAGCTCGAAGATGAATTATCGCATCAGCAGACTCCACCCCACGAAATCTAAGCTTCTGAAGATGCAAACATCTGGGGGCAAGTGAAGATGCCATGTTGGCATCAAACCTGTTGGACCGAAGATCCAGAGAAGTCCACAGACACGGTGAGCTACCAAGCAACCTCCATGTCCTACAAGTTGACGATAAGCTAGCTCGGTCTCGGTAACTCAGACATGCCAACAGCTGAATCACTGTATCATCAGGCAAGCTCCTCCAATCAACAATTCCTTGGTGTTTCAAATCCGAAACCTCATCTTGAATTTCGGGGAAACTCGCCGAAACCACATTCCCTTTGCTTCTCCTTGCCACCTTCCTCCTCACTCTACGACTCATCTCAACAAAATCACAGCAATACCAACACCAACACCTTCAAACTCAAAAACCCAAATCTCAAAACCACTGAAACAATACAGTGAATTCACCAAGGTAACAACAACCTCAAATACACAAATCAAGAAACCATTCAGACAATAAGCCCCCACAAGAAACTAATACCCGTTCACCCAAAAAATCCAAAAAAACCCTAGTACTCTATCAAAGTTACCAATTGCAACAGTGCAAAAAACCCACAACACAAAACAAACTAACCCCAGATAATGGAAAACAAAGAAAACCCAGCATTTATATGAAGGTAAGAACACAGAAAAAGTGCTCTTTTATTGTTTTCAAACCTGTGAGCTCAGGCTATGTGGTCTTTGAATTGCAGGAGCCTGAAAACACAAATCAGATGCATTTAAGAGAATTTAGAATGAAACCCAAGAAAGAAAAAAACAGTGAAAATTATAAAGAGTAGTCGAATGGGATGTGTGGAGATAGGTGAAGAAGGGTAAGATAGAGAATTCAGAGGGGAAAACCCTGAAAAGGGTTGTGGTTATGTATGTGAGAAAGAAAATGGGAAGAAACGACGGAGGAGGAGAAGGAGAAGGTGATTTAGGTAACGGGGGATAGAGGGAGAATGCAGCAAGAGAATTACAGCATTGGGAGGAAAGGGGGAGAGGAGGATGGGATGGGAGAAGGAGAACAACAACGCTGTGAAACTCTATACAGCTCATAAAATCAGCATCAACCAATTATATATTTTATATTTTTTTGTGAATTATTATATATTTTATATTTTATATTTATATTGTATTGTATATGTATATGTATATTGTAGATTATTACTTAATTGTGTTTTTTTGGAACCATCGTAATTAGGGCCTTCGGCTACTCGGTAGCATATCAGAGTATTTCCACAAGTTTCAGACTAATCCGCTATAGGACTATTTAAGGGTGTGCAAAACCCGGCCCGGCCCGGCCCTAGATCTCATCCCAACCCGTAGTATTCGGGTCGGGTCTGACCCTAACATGCATAAGGGAATGGACGAACCCGTGTCCCATTTGGTGACCTGGTGCGGGGTCAGGGACGGGCCAATCCGGGTTGACCTTCGGGTTACCCAACCCATCTCATATAATAAAAATCTACTTTTACTTTTGTAACATTGAAAGAATCTTGTTTGATGAAAGTATCATGTTTTTAACAATGTGGCTTTGGTAACACGAGCATTAAGGAAGCATGTATCCAACAAAGGATCTTTTTGTTGATATTTTGCAACATCCAGTTTTGGATCTATTTGGTGACACAAGATCAATTGGTGGCTTTTAAGTAGCATTTTTTTCTGATATTCTGGCTTATAAAAAAAAGTAACATTTTTTCCCGCTCACGGAAATTTAGCTTATAAAGAATCTATTTAACTTCAGGTCAACCCGATCACGTCTCATTTAGACCCGGTCTTAAACCAACTCACATATGATTGGGTTACTTCGGGTCTAGGGACGGGTTCGGGTTCAAAAAATTCACCCTATCAATGTTTAGAGCCGGGTAAGGGACAAGCATAATCCGTCTCAAGTAGAGTTGGGTATATGGTTTGGTCCGATCCACTCAAGTCCGGCTTGCATTGGTCCGCACTGAAACGGACCAGACCGAAAAGCCTTCATGATAAATGGACTTTGAAAAATAGAGTCTGCATCCAGTCCGCACAGTCCGCGGGCTAAACAGACTGTCCCGCAGACTCATCACCTTTTTGTTTTGCAAAAATAAAAAACAAATAATGACTTGTGCAGAAAGGAAGTAATTTTTGACCACTTACATGCGAGTACGCTCCTCTCGTAGAACCATTCTTGGACCTGCTCAAAACATTAAGACAATCACAAAAGTTCATGTGCAGAACTACATTCAGACACACTACACGGCTCCTAGGATGGCATGTAGAATGTTTGATGATGAGATTCCCCTTAGACAACTTTCATCTACTTCTTGTTATGAAAAACAGGTTAGAATGTTTGATGATGAGATTCCCCTTGCACAATTTGCCCCTGTAGCTTTTGAAGGGGCATCTTGGAAGGATCCAGATTCAATTGCTCTGATGGTCATGCAAGCTGTGTTAGGTTCTTAGAATAAGACAATTAGGTGAGGTGAGGTCAGTAAAAATGAGATAGGCTGTCTTCTGATCCTTTTTATTGACCCAATATAGTTAAAAAAATTATTAAAAATGTATCTGTCCAAGGACGGGTCCGCAAATCCGCAGACCGAGTCCGTTAAACCCACGGGTTAAACGGATCGGACCCAAAAAGTCTGCAATTAAATGGACTCGTATTTTACCTAGTCCAAATCGGCGTGGACTGCAAATTAAATGGACTGTTCGCGGACCTAGGTCCATATACCCAGTTCTAGTCCTAACTCGTCTGACGCTCACCCCTAAGACTATTGGACTAATCCACAGTCAGTTATTGAGAACAGAAAATTAACCTTTAGTTTTTGCAATCTCCTAACTAGAATATATACCATTAGGATATTATTACTTATTGCGCATATTGAATTTTTACATTTACATATATTACATTACCCATATAAATTAATTCGGTGGGGATCAAGTTTTTCAAATAGTAAGTTTAAGAGTTAATTCAAATCTCCATCCTTCATTTTAATGTAATTCAATGGCCTATTTGATTACAATAAAATGAGGAATGATGATTTGAAATAACTCTTTTAAACTTGATTTGGGTATAACTTGATGCCTACTCAAATTAAGTATATATCAATATCAATATGAAAAAATAATGGCATTGAAGTGGAGTGACGATCGTACGGGCCAAGACGAGTTTAGCTTAACTCGAATCTTGTTTGATATTTTAATTATATAATTTATTTGAATCTAAACCTGACTCGGCTATAACCTAATAATAATTGGGTCAAAATCGGACGAAAACAATATGTTAGCATAATGTGTAAATTTGAATATTATATATCAATAATTTATGAAATTAACAAAGTAAGAAACTAAAAATTAGGTATAGTTTTTAATATATTTTAAAACAAATAATGTTAATATAAATATATTATTATGTTGTATTAATGGTTATTAATTTCGGTAATGAAATTTTATTACTTATATCTAATAAGAAATAAAATAGTATAAATTTTAAAAAGTGGACGGGTACAGTTGGGTTATCAGGTGAAAAATAGGTTTAACACGGATATCATCGGACGAGTTCGGTATCATAAAATTGATCCATCGGTAACCGAACATAGTAAAAATTGAATCTTTCTTTTGTCTCATTGTCTCCCTTTCCAAGTCCAGTAGTCCCACCAAATCACCAGTTCACTCATTTTTCCTTACTTCCCAACCTCGGTCCCAAGTCCCCAACCCCTCATTGCAGATCTTCAGAGCCACCCAGAACCGTGAGGCCACCAAGTCCTCACCTTTAACCCAAATGTGTACGGTGGTCTAGGGGGAGTGGAACGGAGTGATGTCGCACGTACGGTGTGTTTGATAATATAGGGTTTTTATGCATTTGTTTATTCAGTCTCTTTAAGGATAGTTTAGTCCTTTTACTTATGCATCTATATTTACTCTTTCTCATCATTGTATTGGTAGAGATTTTCTAGTTTATTGCAATGTATGAACCCTATTAGACTTCTCTATGTTCTCTCTTCTCCCCTCCCTTTGAAAATTGCATTGTTATTGTCAATATGGTATCAAAGAGTTGAGGTCTTGGTAGTTTTGTAGAGCAGCACCCAGACCCGCTGCTGTTTGCCATCACTTCTCCACCTCTGGCACCATTTTTTTTTTCTTCCACCTCATTATTGGTCATCAGTGTTCAGTACTCCTGGGACCGCCGTTAGTCTCACCGTCAACCCATAACTAATCGTCGTCCTCCGATCGTCCTTGCCGGGAAAAATCTCCGCCTTCTGATTTGTCACGCGCCGCCACGCGTCGTCCCTCTTACGCACGTGAGTCTCACGCGCCAAACCCAAATCTGTTGTGCACGACCCGCGAGATGACCGCTGACCCATGAAGTGACCCGTTGACCCGCGAAGCGACCCGTGTTTGACTTCATGATATATGTCTTTGACTTGTTGACCAGGGCCTTTGACCATCCTTTTCTGACCATTTCTTAAGTTTTTCGGGGAGATTTTTCCATTTTTGCAGTCATTTTCCCTCAATTCTGCTCCGGTAGCACTATTATTTGAAGTTATTGGGTTGGAATAAAAATTTACCGGAGTTTGGCAACTTTATTTTGGCATAAACATTCACAGCATTTGGTGTTTAAGGTTTTGCAGCGATTTTCTTTGTAACAATTGGGTTCTTTCTCTCCTCAGTTTGTGTTTGTTATAAATGGTTTGTGAAAAGGATGATTCTCTTGGTGTTGGATATGCATATTCTTCTGAAAGCACTTCCCTTACAGGCTGTACAGTATCTGTTTTTGCCAAGCAGTTCCAGAGGTTTCTTATGACACGGTCGTAAGCCACGTTTGCCACTTCTAATATAGGTTCGCTCTCCTCTAGATCACCAGGTATATCTCATCCATATGGATCCTTGATTCTGGAGCCTCTCATCATATGTCACCTGATTTTAATTCATTTGTGTCTTTACATCCTGCCCCGTCTGTGCCAATCATGACTGTTAATGGCACTTCGATGTCAATAACAGGCACTGGATCTGTTTCTACCAAGGTTTATAAAACCGAACAGGTCATTGAACCGGTCAAGGTACCGGTTTAAAGTTCAATGGTTCAACCGTGGTTGAACCAAGGTTGAACCGGTATTAATTAAATAATATATTTTAAATCTTTAATATAATATATAATATATAATATATAATATATATAATATATATATATATATATATATATATGACAAATATCAAGTTAAAGTATGCTTTCCCATTCTTTGACCAAGGCGCTTTGGGAAATTAAAAGATTCTTCAAGTTGAAAGTAAGCTTTCCTGTTCTTTGATCATGCAACGAGAACAAGCTCCCTCAACTTGGAGTTACATAAAATAATTGTAGAGATTTGACCATCCAAAAGCCAAGATCACTTATGGAGGAAAGAGTTTTGCCGATTGGTTTTCCACCTGAAGCTTGAAACGGTTGATAGGCTGCATGAATTCTTTGGAGCAGACAAATGAGTCCCACATAGACTGCCTTACGAAGCACAAGCGTTGTTTTACCTATAAAACCAATTAGATCCCTTGCTTATACCACGCTAGCATTTAGTGTAAACGGGGAACCAACCTTGGAACCCTGTAACGAAAATAAGAAAACAACCCGTTTTCTTTTTTGAAGTTTTTTTTAAAATTTAAAATTTAAAATTAGCAAACCGGTTCAGACATGTGTTTGACCGGTTTTTCCCGGTTTTGCCGGTTTTGAACCGGTTAACCGGTTCTTTCACCGATTTCATACAAGTCTGGTTCTAAGGGCAAACCGAACCGTCCTGGTGCCCGGTTCCCAGTTGAACCGACCGGTCCGGTTTTATAAACCTTGGTTTCTATATCTCATTTGTCCATTTCAGATGTTTATTACATTCCTAAATTACGTGTGAGCTTAATTTCTGTTAGTCAGTTATGTGGTTCCGGTTACTCAGTTATGTTTTCTTCCACCTCTTGTTATGTGCAGGATCTACAATCCTAGAGGCTGATTGGGGCAGGCCGTAGATAGGGGGGACTTTATATTCTGGATGAGCTGAGAGTTCCAGATGTTGCAGCTTCTAGTGTTGACTTGTCTTCCTTTCGTTTGAATTATTCATCCTCTAGTTTTTATTTATGGCACTCTCGTCTTGGTCATGTTTCTTCTCCCCGTTTGAAATACTTAACTTCTACAGGAGTGTTAGGAAAGTTACAAACTAATAATATTTCCGATTGTTATGGTTGCAAACTTGCTAAATTTTCTGCTTTGCCCTTTTGCAAAAGTGTTTCGGTTTCTATTGCATCTTTTGACTTGGTTCATTCTGATGTATGGGGACCATCACCGATTCTTACTAAATGTGGATCAAGATATTATGTATCATTCATTGATGATTGTACTAGTTATTGTTGGGTTTATCTTATGAAACATCGTTCTGACTTCTTTAGCATTTATAATATGTTTTGTGCCCTTGTTAAAACTCAACATAATGCTGTTATCAAGTGTTTTCGATGTGATCTAGGTGGTGAGTACACTTCTAATAAATTTTCTGAATTACTTGCCTCTGATGGGACCATTCTTCAAACTTCTTGTACTGACACTCCTGAACAAAATGGAGTTGTTGAAAGGAAACATTGTCACATTCTTGAAACCGCTCGTTCCCTTCTTTTGTTTGCCTCTGTTCCAAGTGAGTTTTGGGGGGAAGCCGTCCTTACTGCAGTACATGTTATTGACAGAATTCCATCTTCTGTTACTTCAGGTTTGTCTCCCTTTGAAAAGTTATACGGTTGTACTCCTGATTATTCAGCCTTGAGAGTCTTTGGTTCTACTTGCTTTGTTCTTCGTCCTCATGTAGAACGTAGTAAATTGTCTTCTCCCTTTGCGATCTGTGTTTTTCTTGGTTATGGGGATGGTCAGAAGGGTTATCGTTGTTATGATCCTTCAAGTAAAAAACTTTATGTATCACGTCATGTTGTATTTCTTGAGCATATAGCATTTTATTCTATTCCTAAGGATTCTCATAGTGTTACACGGTATGATCTCATTCGTATTGATCCTTTTGCCATGGATATAGATAATTCCAATACTTATGATGTTGAGATTTACAGGGTTGACACTAGTAGTTCTATAAATTCAGATGTCCCTTCTGTCCCCACGGCTCCCCAAGAACCTATTGAGATTATTGATCCTCCTCCCCGTTATCCGTGACGTGATCGTAAGTCCACTCACTTACCCGATTATGTTTATTCTATTTATTCCACTTCTTTTGCTTCCTTTCTAACCTCTATTCACAGTTTGTATGAGCCATCTTCCTACAAATAGGCTATCTTTGATCCCCTTTGGCAGCAGGCTATGTCAGAGGAAATTTCTGCTTTGCATAAAACAGATACTTGGGACCTTGTCCCCCTTCCTCCAAGAAAAAATGAAATTGGTTCTCGTTGGGTGTATAAGATCAAAACCAAGTCAGATGGGTCGGTTGAGTGGTACAAAGCTCGTCTTGTTGCTAAGGGATTCTCTCAACAGTATGGTATGGATTATGAAGAAACTTTTGCTCCTGTTGCTAAAATGACCACTATTCACACTCTAATAGCAGTTGCATCTGTTCGTCAGTGGCATATTTCTCAAATGGATGTTAAAAATGATTTTTTAAATGGTGATCTTCAAGAAGAAGTTTACATGGTACCTCCACCAGGTGTTTCTCATAATCTAGGGGAAGTTTGTAAGTTAAAGAAGGCTCTCTATGGGCTCAAACAAGCTCCTCGGGCTTGGTTTGAGAAGTTCTCCGTTGTGATTGCATCTCTTGGCTTCCGTTCTAGTCCCCATGATTCAACTTTGTTTCTCAGGTCCACTTCTCATGGTCGTATTATATTTTCTTTATATGTTGATGACATGATTATTACAGGGGATGATGTTGATGGGATTGCAAAGTTGAAATTGCAATCAGCCCAACAGTTTGAGATGAAGGATTTAGGTACTCTTCGCTTTTTCTTGGGGATTGAAGTTGCCTACTCTCCTAGAGGTTATCTTCTTTCTCAGTCTAAGTACATTGGCAACATTCTTGAACAAGCTCGTCTCTCGAATACTCGAGCAGCAGACACCCCTCATGAGCTTAATGCTCGATATGTCTCCTTTAATGGTGTCCCTCTACCGGATCCCACCTTGTATCGTACAGTGGTAGGTAGTTTGGTGTATCTTACCATCACTAGACCTGATATTGCTTATGCAGTGCATGTTGTTAGTCAGTTTGTTGTTTCTCCTACTACAGTGCATTGGGCAGCTGTTCTCCGTATTCTTCGTTACCTTCGGGGCACTCAATTTCAAAGTCTTCTTTTTCCTTCCTCCTCTTCTTTGGAGTTGCGTGCTTACTCTGATGTTGATTGGGCTGGTGACCTTACTGATCGTAAGTCTACCATAGGATTTTGAATTTTTCTAGGAGATTCTCTTATTTCTTGGAAGAGTAAGAAGCAAGACATTGTCTCTCGCTCTTCTACAGAAATTGAGTATCGTGCTATGGCATCAACCATTGCAAAAATAGTTTGGTTGCGTTGGTTACTTTCTGATATGGGTGTCTCCCTCTCTACACCGACTCCTATGTATTGTGATAACATGAGTGCTATTCAAATCACGTGCAACTCTGTTTTCCACGAACCCACCAAGCATATCGAAATTGACTGTCATTTCACTAGACACCATTTTCCGCAGGGGACCATCATTTTACCCAAGGTTTATAAAACCGGACCGGCCGGTTCAACCGGTTTAACCGAGAACCGGGCACCAGGACGGTTTAGTCTGCCCCTATAACCAGACTTGTATGAAACCGGTGAAAGAACCGGTAAACCGGTTCAAAACCGGGAAAAACCAGTCGAACACATGTCTAAATCGGTTTGCTAATTTTAAATTTAAATTTTTAAAAAAAAAACTTCAAAAAAGAAAACGGGGTCATTTTCTTATTTTCATTACAGGGTTCCAATGCTGGCTCCTCATTTACACTAGATGCTAGCGTGGTATAAGCAAGGGATCTAATTGGTTTTGTAGGTAAAACAATGTTTGTGCTTCGTAAGGCAGTCTATGTGGGACTCATTTGTCTGCTCCCAAGAATTCATGCAGCCTATCGACCGTTTCAAGCTTCAGGTGGAAAACCAATCGACAAAACTCTTTCCTCCATAAGTGATCTTGGCTTTTGGATGGTCAAATCTCTACAATTTTTTTCTGTAACTCCAAGTTGAGGGAGCTTGTTCTCGTTGCATGATCAAAGAACAGGAAATCATACTTTCAACTTGAAGAATCTTTTAATTTCCCATAGCGCCTTGGTCAAAGAATTGGAAAGCATACTTTAACTTGATATTTGTCATATATATATATAATTTATATATTATATATTATATTAAAGATTTAAAATATATTATTTAATTAATACCGGTTCAACCACGGTTGAACCATTGAACCTTAAACCGGTACCTTGACCGGTTCAATGACCAGTCCGGTTTTATAAACCTTGACTTTACCTTTTGTTTCTTCCTCCATCCAGCTTGCTGACCTGTTTACGAAATCACATTCCGCTCCACGTTTTCATTTCTTGACTAGCAAACTCTCAATGCTTCCTATTGATGCATCGTGAGTTTGAGGGGGGATGTTAGATAATAGAGGGTTTTTATGCATTTATTTATTCACTCTCTTTAAGGGTGGTTTAGTCCTTTTACTTATGCATCTATATTTACTCTTTCTCATTATTGTATTGGTAGAGATTTTCTGGTTTATTGCAATGTATGAACCCTATTAGACTTCTCTATGTTCTGAATATTGCGTTGTTGTTGTCAATATATTGAAGTTGCATTTGTGTCCCACATTGCCAAGGTTCCTGGACTGTGCAATGCTTATATATGGTTGGGAACCATCATCCTTTTAGCTAGTTTTTGGGAGTGAGATCCAACCACATTTAACATGGTATCAGAGCTGGATTTTGCAGGCAATGTGGGAATCGGATCCAGGCCCACGCTGCGCATGAGGGTGGGTATTGAAGTTGCATTTGTGTCCCACATTGCTAAGGTTCCTGGGCTGTGCAATGCTTATATATGTGTGGGCACCCTCATCCTTTGAGTTGGCTTTTGGGAGTGAGATCCAAACACATTTAACACGATGGTCTTGCTGTTTTTGCGGTATGCGATCTGGCGGCATTCGCAATGGTAGGGCAGTGGTGGTCCCAGGACGTTCTCGTTCTAGAGTTATGTTGGCTTAAGTTCCCTCGTAGATATGGCGTGAAGCGATGGGGTGTGATGACGGCCACAGATGGCATGGCGGCGGTCCAATAAGAAGCTTGGCATTCGCGGCGGTCCGATAAGCAGCTCGGCGTTCGCAACGATCCGATGCTTGGCCTTCCTCTTGCTTCCTCTAGGGTGACTGTTAGTTCTTCCTTTGTTTCACATTCTCAGACTCAGTTTTCTCTTTTCTTTTTTTCCCTTTTCAGAAATAAAAAATAATAATAAAATGTTGAATAACCGCATCAATCCATAGGAACAACCCGCTGTATAAAATGAGCGGAAATGGATCACATTTTTCTCCCATCGGTTTGTCACGGGTTGGGGGTTTTGGGGCGGAACACCACTGATGATCACCCCTAAGTCACCATACTCGATTGGGATGACCCAAATTATAACATAGATCAGATACAAAATATATCATATCAGATCTAATTTCTAGAATTCAAACTCCTTAAAATTAGCTTCGAACCAAAATAAATTAATATAACGAATTAGAATATCCCTAACATTCATAGTGAAAAAAATAATATTTAATTTTAAAGCTTATAAAAAGTTTATACTATGAAGAAGAACTGCAAAAAAATTATTCAGAGAGAAGATCTATTAGATTCTAATAGATAAAGTAATCCTTGTGAAAAATTAAGAGTGCTTGTTTGTTAATAAGTAATTATTTATTCTCATTGGGTTGGTAATGAAGCTAGGTAATGAAATTAGGAAGAAATTTACTAATTCTTAATTTGCTGAGTAGTTATTCATTTTTATTAAGTCACTAATAGTTGTGAGTAAAATTTAATGAAGGCTAAATTCTACTTTTGGTCTCCTATCTTTATTTTAGTTTTTGTTTTGTTCTCTTTTTTATTTTTATTTTTCGATTTGATCCCTTATCTTGCAAACCTTGGCACATTTTGATCTTTTCCATTAATTTTATACTCACGGTGCCTAAAACCATCACCTCATTTGTCGGAAACCACCTCCTCTCGTTGGAATCTAAGTTTTGGAGATCTTTTCTCTCTTTCTCTTGCCTCTCCCTCCTTCCTCTTTACTCCTTCCTTCCTCATTTTCTCTTTCTCTCTCCTCTTCCTCCTTGATTTCTTCTTCTTGATCGATTACGCCAACGGGACCAGGACTTAGAATAAATACATGAATAAAGCATACTTTTCACGCACAAAGGGGGATTAATTCTTTTAACTAACCATGTACGTACTCATTGGAAAGGAGCAAGAGGATCAGATTAAGATTCTGTACCAAGTGTTTATTCTTGGAGGCCAATATCTTCGTAACATAGATTGTCAATTTCATTTAATAATTCTATCGCTTTGTTTTGCCCATTGAGCTTGGGAGCTATTGCTTAGATGCATCTGAGGATATGGGTGTGAGAATGAAATTGACATGTTAGGAAGACATTGGTATATTCTTGGAGACGACAATTTGGTATCAATGATTTTGTGAATTAGGGTTTTGTATGAAGTTGGGGATTAAGGTTTTGTTCATGGATTTCTAATAAGAAGGAAGAAGGAAAATAAGGAAGAAGAGAGAGAAAGAGAGCAGTCTCTCTAAGACCTTAATTACGGCAAGAGGAGGTGGTTTCCAACAATTGAGGTTGTGGTTTATGGTATCCTTAGTATAAAACTAACGAAAAGGATAAAAGTGTGCTAACTTTTGCAAAATAAGGGATTAAATCAGGAAAAAAATAGAGGGACCAAAACGAAAACTAAAATAAAGATAGGGGGTCAAAAGTTGGGTTTAGCCTTTAATAAATTAATAAAAAATTGTAAACAATTATTTATTTAGCTAACAATTGTAAATAAAGTTAAATATTAGCTCCTTGTAGTTAATTAGAAATAAACTTATGATAGGTTATTATGTTTTTTTAGAGTGATTAACAATTGTGGATAATAAAATTTCATATTAGATCTAACGAAATTTAGAATGACTATTTTTTTTCCCGAGTGATATTCATTCCTACTTATTGGCTTAAAATTATAAATAAAATCTTGAAAATCCGTGAAACTAAGAAGAAATTCTTGAATTGGATCGATATTAACATTTGTTAACAACTTTTTGGTTCAATTACATTGGTCATCCAACATTCAATGTTAATAATAAAAATCTGGTCTTATAAAGAGAGTTAAGATAATATAGCAAAACTCTTATCTCAATATCATTTTTTTTATAAATATTTAAATTTAAGTTATCAAATATTTATTGACTAATATTATATTTAACAAATTTTTATATAATTATTATGAAATTATTTGAAAATTAACACTAGCGTTCTAAACAACTATCTCTAACATTTAAGCACTAATTTCAAGTAGGAGCAGCTTTGTTTTCATCATTAAAAGAGTTTAGCTATGATGATAACAAGTTTATAAATCAAATTATTTTTGCCATTAGCCATTGGCATGATTGGTAAGGATTCACATCAATTAAATTAGTCAAAGTTCTTGCTATTTGAAGAGAGGAATAAATGAAGAGGATTAATTTGAAGAGGAATAAATGAATGACTGTTTCCCTTCCTATTTGAAGGCATCTTCTTGCATGACCAATGGGGGTTTTGTGTTAAGGAAAATAAATATTAATATTACATCAACATTGGGTACTAATATCTTAGAGTATGTGAGTGGCAATAGATAGAACACAGATGTTATTGAGGAATTAGGTAATGTCATGGGTATTGGTATAAGAGAAACCAGACACCATAGCATGAGGGGTTAATTGACTTAGTAATTGCCAGCAATCTTGACGTGTTTGATAACTTGGAGTTTTAATTACTCTTTTATTACTTATGTGATAGAGTGCACTTGCTTTGAAGTGTGATTTTAGAGCTACAACTATATATTAGTTCTTGAGATTTAAAAAATGGATGAAGCGATCCATGAACTCAAATTGTAACCAATATGTTGGATGATGTATAACAAGACCAGGGTTCCCCTAACTATTGTACCTTCCAAAACATGGTAGATAAATGCTAGAGATATATTATTGAAACTTTGCTTTGACTCAACTAGACAACCACCTTTCGAGAAGGGGGAATTGTGGCATAGGGTTTATTTCTCTTAATTATTCGTAAATACTTGACAAGAGTTGTTATCTAAACATGCATGTAGGATTAGTGGAAAGGAAGGTGTTATCCACGATTGTTCCATTAAAAGCAAACTATAAATTTACTGTTAGGATGCAATTGTGTTCATGGAGTAAGAGTTGTACCCTCAATGGTTCATCTCAAAAACTGGTTCTCTAGAATAATGACGATGACATCAAGATAGTTCCTATTGACGATCGTCAATATTAATCACACAAGAAATGCTTAGAAGTATAAAATTCATACTGCTGTATATATATTTTCTCTCTCTCGATCTCTCCAATCCTAAGTTTCTTTCTCGGGTCTTGCAAACTTAATTCACACAAAATAACAACACTCTAACTACACTCAACAATGTACATTGATATGAAAGAATATCACAAGCCAACAATCTGATGGCTAATCAACCCACTGAAGGTTGAATTTGACCCTAAGACAACATATACGTACTAAACTTGACCATGCAAATTTTCATATCATTCCATTGGCCAACAAACGAAAGAAGATAGTCTCTTTAATGACTCACTGCTTAATTAAGGATAACATTAAAATCATAGAAGTTCAAGTATCCGAAAGAACAAGACAACTTATGCAATGGTAAGCCCTGTCGCCCAATCTTCAATAGTAAGCTACTTCCAACAAATTTCAAGATGTTGACAAGACAACCTTTTAATTTAGAGCTCAGGTTCTGCTAGAAATTTTGAACGAGTGATAATGCCATTTGGACTCAATATATAACGTTGGAGGTATATATTGTTGGTGTATGCTGTACTAGAGGTTAATCACACTTTCTAATTATAATTTACACTTTTTAATGACTGTTTGAATAATTAAATGAGGTATTTTATTTATTGTATTTGTCTTTATTTTTTTAATTAAATAGATACAATCAAGTCCTTGGGATGGTAAGCCTGATGCCATAGGATGTCAAGTACATGACTTGATCGTGAAGTCCTATTGATAAAATTATAACATTATTCTTAAATATTAATAGTCAAACATTATTATAAATAAGGATAACAATAATACAAAAAAAAAAAACTAGTATGTGGATAGACTTATGATCATATCTCACTGATCATGGATACGAGATATCGAGTCTTTACATAAGAATATATTAAAATAATGATGTACTGGATTGACCCACTATGAGAATGTTGCATGCATTGTTATATAAGTGTCATAAGCGCTTCTCATAGTAACAATGATATATATTGTCCTTTGAATTGAAGTCACTACAATTCCCTAGGATATAAGTGATATAGATAGATTGTCTCTCTCTCTCACTATATATATATATATATATATATATATATATATATATATATATATATATATATATATATATATATATATGGACTGAGTGAGATTGTGAAATCCATGACCGTGCTCAAATGAGTCAATATCTCAATATTGAATTCACTTGATTGGTAAGTCTACTAGGGGATTAGATAACTCAACTGGTTTGAGCTAAGGGTTTACGGAGTTGGAGAAATAGGAGGTCCAAGATTCAAACTCTGACAAAGGAGAGAAAAATTAACACAACAACTTACTACTATGTCTACTCATGCAAAAAGAAACCATATATCTTGAATTATATAAGGATGGCACGCTCTATAAAATATATTCAATTGAAATATTTGGACAAAGGGACTACACTAGACAGTACCTTCATTGGTCATTGAAAGGCTACATCAAATCACAAGAGTTCTGGTTACATGAGCGATCTTAAACCCTAATGTTAAAATAAGATTAAGATTTTAACATTGCTGCAAATAATATGAGAATGTATGGTGTCATACACTTAGAAGTTAGAAAAGACAAATTGGAGAAATAAGAGTCAATGTTAGACTTGGATTCCAACGTGGGCTTGACTCAAGATAGATGAGTCTAGGGCATATTGCTACTACGTACATTGCCCCCTCTCACGGATTACACACTTTCATGCATTGAGCTTCCAACTTCCTTAAGTGGCAAGTATGCTCGACTTCTTCAATTCAACAGGGAGGCCCTAGTGATGAGACTAGCAATCTTGAGTTCTCCACTTCTCTGCTTTGGTTAGTAATGGCTCAACAATCTGAGATGGCTAAGTGTGTGTTTGGATGAGCGTTTGATAAACTTGATTTTGGATGTAATTGATTTTGTAGAATTGATTTCAATACAATTGAGTTTGCAGTAAAGTGATTTATGTTTGGATGGTTTTATTCTGAAAGCAAGTTTGATGTAAAACTTAGTGTAATTTTTCATTCTAAAAGTAGAAGCTAAATAGAATCAATTCTAGATTCAAAATTGATTCCACGAACGTGTAACCAAACATCTTTTTTCTACTAATCCGTTTGATCACGTTGAAAACCAAACACACACTAAGATGATCACGGGGTATAAGAAACAAAGGAAAAACAATAAAAAAAAAACAGGACAAAGGATACAGAAAAAGGTCATATAGAAGTTAACAAGCGTCTTATGCTAATTTTTGCTCAATCATGTAATTTTATCCTTGAAGTAACCAAACTACACAACGATCCTGTTTATTCTTTTTTTTTTAGGTAAACTCCTGTTTATTCTTTTAATCACATATACTAATTACAATCCCCATTTGTTCTTAGTACAACAAATGAAAAGAAAGATAGGGAAAATTGTAAAAAAAAAAAAAAGAAAAGAAAACAAGACAAAGGATACAGAAAGAGATCCTATAGAAGTTAACAAGCATCTTATGCTAATTTTTACTCAATCATGTAATTTTAACCTTGGACTAACCAAGCATATAGATACAGTGATCTTGTTTATTCTTTTAATCACATATACTAATTACAAACCCCGTTTGTTCTTAGCACAACTCAATTAACTTCAAAGTAGAAACATGTGGCCTTCCAAAGCTGAAAAAAACAGAAAGTTGTACGACCACATGCTATACTTAAATGGACAATAGCACAAGTAGGAGATAGCAGCCAGGGCAACAAAAACACATTCACAATGTCATACTACTGCATCACAGCAAGGAATCCAGAAACAACCCTTCAACTTCAGAATTCAAAAAGGTTTGCGTGCTATAACAGTTATAAACACAAATTACTTCTCAATGCTGATCTCCACAAAGGCAAATTCAGTAACACCAGCTCAAGCTGCACAATATTAAGATATATAATTCTTTGTTACCACATTCAGAAATCAGAAGCTACTACGACCCCTTATAGTTGGCAAATACAAACTACACACGGCTCATTATAGAGATCTGATTTCATAAATTTTACACAAAAGAGGCACTGCAGATAAAGTGAGTCAAAGGCCACTGGAGGCCAAAAATGTAATTGCACAGGACAATATCACTCTTCACAAGTCATCAACTATATATTCATTTCCTTGGAAGAATCCTGAGATAGTACACATCATTTTGTTTACATTTTTGAATGTAAGTATACATTGCTTCTAGTTACAACCAAATGTGACATATGAGAAAAGAAAAGACCTATGCAAAACTAAGAGAATAAAGACAAAAGTGATCTGAAATCAAAGGGTGCTCTAGCATACTAATTCCATCTACACCAACTTGTAGTAACAATTGTTTGCAGAAAGAAGAACCTCATAGCCTTTGCCACATGGACACCTAAAAGCAATGCTCACACACTTCTCAGCCCACTCTACCCTAACAGCTTCTTCAGAATCTCCTTTTAATTCATCCTGCAATAACATATGGATTAAATGTAATACAGTAATTTATTAGCTAAGTTGCTATAAAACTAAACATTCCAAAAAACTAGAAATGTGAAAAAGCATATCTTGTGAAGATAATTGAAGGATCATATACATTGAAGATGACACAAGGCCAATCATAGTCCAAGATCAAGACTACAGTGCTAATCCCAAATGCTACCTATGCTTAACCTCAACTGGTAAAATTTTTGTATCTAGACATGTTGTGTTTGATGAAACTGTGCTTCCATTTAAACTTCACTCTTCTAAATCTCATGTTTCACCTATGCCTATTGCTGTTTCATCTCCATCAATTCCAATTGTTTCACATTCTGATTTTTCTGTTCTGTCACTGTAACACTTGCTGCTTTATTGATTGCAATTCACCCCTGGAGACTGGGCCTTTCATCGGATGAACAACTGGGCTCTACACATGCTAGCAGTGACATATTGATTGAAAATATGCACCCAATGATTACAAGGAGAAAAGCTGGTATTACTAAACCAAAGCTTTTACTATCTACCACTTTACCAGAGGCAAGTTCTGCTGTTGAACCAAAATTCTGTCAAGGCTGCTTTATCCAATCCTGACTAAAAAGAAGCTATGCTTCAAGGGTGTCAGGTTTCTTTGCCTCCAGAAAGGCAGACTATTGGCTTTAAGTGGGTTTTCAAGGTTAAAAGACCGAGATGGCAGCATACTTAAGCACAAAGCAAGGAAGGTGGCAAAGGGCTTTTGAGACTTTCAGCCCTGTGGTTAAACTAACAGCAGTGAGGTTGGTTCTAACCTTGGCTCTTTCAAGGTCATGGTTTATCAGGCAGATTGACATAAATAATGGCTTTCTTAATGGAGACCTTGCAGTAGAGGTCTACATGACTTTAATTTAAAACTACATAAAGAGAGTAACAAAATCTAAAGTTTCAAATCCACAAATCAACATATTAACAAGCTTAATTCATCGCTTTACATGCCTGAGGTGGGAGTGAGATTTTATCATCTTCAGCAACTTGACACTCATCTTCTTCTTGTTCTTCCTCTTCTTTAATAACTTCATCCCACCATTGCCTCATCTCTCTCAACCGATCCTTCATCCTTCTAAGTCTCTGCAACCACACCACAAGAAAATCACAAAAGAAAATATCATTTACCTAATCCAAAAAAATAAAATAAAAAAAATTTACCCCAAAATAAAAACTAAGAACAAACAACACAAAGAAAAACACAAATTGGTGTCCAACAACACAAAGAAATTATCATTTACCAAATCCAGAAATCATTTACCCCAAAATAAAAAAAAAACAATAGAAGCAAATTTCCAATAATATCACAAATTGGTGTCCAAAAACACAAAGAAAATGGGTCTGGATTATCCAGCGATGCAGTAGTGCAGTACTTGTTTTTTTTTCAAAGCTACTGCATGCGGCAACACATTTTGTCCACACACTCTTACCAGAGGATCCAAGGTGAAAGAAAATATCATTACCAAATCCAAAAAAAAACAAATAAACAACACAAGAAAAATTTCCAAGAAAATCACAAATTTGTATCTAACAACACAAAGAAAATATCATTTATCAAATAAATTAAAAAACAATAAACAATAAACAACACAAGGAAATTTGCAAGAAAATGCATGTTCCATAATAATCCACACACCATTGAATCAGGAGTTTCTTCAGAGCTCAAGGAATGAGCTAGAGCTTTAGCTGGCGAAGGACTGAGATCAGAAGCGCATCTTGTCAGGTTCGGAGGCAGAGGTGGCAAACCACACCCTCTCACAGGCGTCACAGGATTACCGCCGTTGACACGCTCCGGCGAGTTCGCCGGAAAACCAGCCGCCGGCGTCTTGCAAGGGTCAGAAACACACCGCCGAAGAACGGGTCCCGCAGCTGGATTCTCGTTCTTCTCGGCCCCGGCGAGGGTTCCGAGAGTGAGAGGAAGGGTAACGGTGGAGAAGCCATGGAGCGCGAGCTCATCTTGGTCGCATAGGATCTTCTTGGCGCAGGGCTCGCCGGAGGAAGAACACGGCGAGCGGCGTTTCATTGAGTTGGAGCCAAAAAGGCAGCCGCCGGCGGCGCAGGGTGGGTGGTGATGGCAGTGGCAGTGGCAGCCTGCGGCGGCGGCGGCGGAGGAGGTTGAGCTGTAGAGATGCAGCATGGATAGGAGGTCAGTCGGCTCCACCGAGTTATCTTGGTTCTGAGTTGATATTGGAGAGTTTCCAATGATGATTGGTGTTTGAGTGTGAATGTTGTTGTGTTGTTCATCACTTTCAGTGCTACCATCCATTATTGATGATGATGATGGATTCTTGAGCTGAGCTGACACAATTGGATTACACCAAATTCAGCATAGAAAACTCCTAATTACAACCCTTTTGCTTATACAGCTATAGGCTTTCTTTTACTAACAGAAAAAATGCAGAAAAGCAAAACTGAATTGTGATAACAAGAAACGGTTATGTTTGTTCCTCAGGATACGTGGGTGACTCTATTCACTTTTTCCTTGCTCCCCCTCAGTTTCGCTGCTTGTATCAGCTGTGACATGGGCTCCTTTTTCTGCTGTTGGGCTTGTAGCAGTTATTTGGGCTGATTCTTCTTGGTTTGCTTCTTCGGCCCATTTGTCCATCTGATCCTGAATGCATTTTGTGTCCAGTACCACCTCAGCCCAGCTATCACTCTTTTTCTTTTTCTGTTTTTCTCTCCTCTCTCTCTCTCTCTCTCTCTCTCTCTGTTGGGGTGTGTGTTTGTTTTGGTTGTTTCTGTAGGAGTTTTTGGTTCTTAAATGCGAGAGGGAAAGAGGAAGCAACGGCTTTTCTTTAATGTACCGTTTGATATACGTTTTAAAAAAGTATTACTGGGAACGTTGGTATGGGAATAAAGTTTTCTCATGTTTGTTATAAGTTTTAAAAATTTATTCTCGGGCATAAAGGATTCCCGGGAATAAAATTAGTGAATGATAATTATAAACTTGGGAAAACTCTATTCTCATGTGTGAATGTGAGAAAACTTTATTCCCGGGAATCACATTCTCAGGAATGTAGTTTGTCTGAGAATAAAATATTCTAGATACCAAACGCTACCTAATTGACATATACACAGTTGAAAATCCAGAGTGCTTATTAGTTAATTACTTATTGATCAAAAAAAAAAAATTAGATTGATCAAAAAAGTTGATTACTTGGATAGTTAGTTGTTTTTTTTGGGAGCTGTTAGCTAAAATGATTTACTCAAAATTTTGACTAAAGACCCAAATTGGTCCTGGAAAATTTAGGAGACTCATTTTTTGTCCTTGAAAAAAATAATTAATCATTTAGTCCCTTAAATTTACAAATGCAGGACATATTAGTCCCCCTTCCATTTCCAATGACCGTTTACTTGCCTATGTGTCATGTCTGACTCTTTAGTAGTCTTGCATAGTCTATGATAAATTTCAAAAGTAAAAACTAATAAAAAGTTAAAAACATGCATAATTTTTAGATACCTAGGTTTTAAAATTTTGCACATTTTTTACACCTTCATTCATTTTTTTCACAATCGAAATATGTCATGTGTCATACAAGATTACTAATGAGCCAGGCAAGATGATTAACATGACATATAGGCAAGTAAATGGATATTGGAAGTGGAAGGGGATCAATGTGTCCTGCATTTATAAATTTGAGGGACTAAATGATTAATTTTTTTAGAGACCAAAAATGGGTCCCTCGAAATTTTTAGGGACCGATTTGAGGCTTTACTCCAAAATTTATAATTAATCATACATAATTTTATCAATGATTTATACTAATATACATAATATTTTTGAAGTGAATATATTGTAGTTACACTAATTTCGTCTTGAGTCTTGTTAACCAGTACCCTTGTATCTTATTAAAATAAATGTATTCTCCTAGAACACCTGAAATTAAATGAAGAATTTAATTTAGTGTATGTTTGGCCCAATGTTAATGTTATGTAAAAGCACGTCATACTATAAGCTCCAATATATAGCTTCTAACATGATTCTAAGGCATATGGAATGATTTCCAAACATGCTATTACATTACTAACAAATCACAGATCACTTTATGTATGACTTTTAGAGTATTGGTGAGAAAAGCCAAATATTTTTAATGATGTGAAAATTTATGATTAGTTGAAAGTATAAAAAAAAATTATACTGACAGTACATATAAATTAAATCATTAAATTAATTATACTATGACAACGTTTGGATACATTGGGTTTAGACAAAAAAAAAAAGGTGATCGAAAATGTTTTGGGAGCCGTTGCTCCCCTCAACTATAAGGAAGGTCCGTCTCCGTTTCATAAGGTATATACCGCTTCATTTTATATTTTCGATATTAAGTCAACAAAAATTTAAGGATATAATTGTAATATACTTTGGTGGATGACTGGAAAAACTAGACGAGATAAGATAGGAATTATAGTATTTGACAGAGAGTTGGGTATCACCTATTTGTAGAAATAGATGATTGAATCTCGATTTAAGTGGTTTAATCATGTATGAAGGAGACATGTAAATTTCGTTGTAAGGAAAGTAAATCATATGGAGGGCAATCCAACGGGGAAAAACTATAAGCAAAACTATTAAGAAATATTTAGAGGCCAACAATATAGCTAAAAATATCATTCATGATAGAATAGTATGACATTGTTTGATCTATATAGCCGATCCAACATAGTGGGATAAGACATGATTGTTATTTTTTTTTTTGACGGACGTAGTATCAATCACTTATAATTATCATATAAAAAAAATTAGGACTTCTTTGCTTTATTTTTTATTTCCAATTTTGTATTTTTATTAATAATTATAAAAATATCATTTAATTTTAATTTTTGAAAACAAAAAACGTGTTATTTACATGGCCAATGCTTTCAAATTTGACTAACAAACCCAAGAGCGATTGGATGATATGACACAAATCTCTTAACCAGAGATCTTGAGGGAGAGCTTGCCGCCCTCGTGATCCTACCCGACTAGATGGATTAGTCTCTGCAGTTGCGCGCGAAGATACCGGGGAAACCAAAAAACTATTTGACTAACAAAAGTTTACTAGTCAAAGTGCTTTGTTGATTATTACCTATTGTACTTAAGTTTTCCTTTTTTTTCTATTGTTTTGTAAATTTTTTTTTATTTCGAGTGGTAAATGAGTTGACTAGGATTGTTTATGTTTTTTTTAATAGGAATGCTAGGGACACACTTTCTGATACACTCCTTTAAACACACTCACTCATAACAAGCAACTTCACCCTTGTCTTTAAATGGTTTACCAGGGAGTAAATAGCCAATTTAGTCCCTGAAATTGTGACTTAGTATCAAGTTGGTCCCTGAATTAAGAAAATTACCAACTTAGTCCCTGAAACTGGAAACCGTGATTCAAGTTAGTCCTCTCATTAGTGGCAGTCCCTTAACACCGTGAAGGGAGCTTATGTGGCACGTTAAGTGCCTGTATGGACTCCTAAGTCAGCATCCACCTTGGCTCCACATATGTGACACAATTTCAGGGACATAGTTGATATTTCAGGGACTAAATTGAAACTGGTTAGGTTTTTAATTTGGGCATCATCTTCATCCCTCACCCTTCTCCAACGGCTCTTTCTGGTTCTCCCTTCCTCTGCTCCCTCCTCCGCCTCTGTTCCGCTTCATTATCTTCATTCCTCTCCTCGAAGTTCTGCAACCGAAGACGAAGATGAGGAAAGGGGGTAAGGGTTCTTCCCCACGAACTACGTCGCAAACATCTAGGGTTAATGGTTCTAAAACCCAGAACCCTTTTGAAATGTTCTGCACATGTCCCACTCCCAAACGAGTTGTTTATCGCATTTCCAGAACCTTGAGGAACCCAGGGAGAGCTTTCATTGCATGTCCCTTGCCAGTGGTAACTTCAACTATGGTGGCTTCTCCTATTTTTCATACCCTATTCTTCCACATTTCTTTTCTACTCTAATTTTCTAGTTTCTGCAGAAAGATGGTGTTTGTGGCTATTTTCGCTGGGTTGATCAACTTTCAGGTTTCAACCTGGGTAATTGGAATGAAGAAAGGTGGAATGCTGACACTGAATCTGAAGTAGAAGACAATGAAGAAATGTGGAAGGCAGAGGTTATGGGCAAGTTGGATGGCATGGGGAAAGATGTGAGAGTGATAAAACCCTGGGTTGCACTACTGTGTGTGTTGCTTAGTGTATGTGTTGTGTTCTTGATTGGAAGGAAGAGTGATTAGGTTTAGTGTTTAGGTCTCTAAGTGTGAGTTGTGTTATGTTGAAAAGCCGTTTTGTGGGTGCAAACATATAATGTAATTTGTCCTAAGTTATGAAATGAGAAGCATGTTATGAAATCATTCTGAAATGTGACAACACATAAGTTATCTTTCTGGCAACACATATTCTGACCAAACCACACAAGAACTTGACAATGTAATTAGACTAACATTAACTTATATTAAGCACCAAAATGGTGTCCAAATCTGTCTTACATAATATGCTAGTTACATTCCCAAAATAATGACATGTATACCATGTGCATGTACACCCAAAAAACAACAAAACATTAACTTCTGGAAATGTGCATTTACATGTTATAATCCCAAAAAACAGCATGAGACAAAAAATAAGCACCTAAATGTGCAATTTAAATCAAAGTAGGATCACTACTTCATATGCTGAGAGATTCAAGGTTGGGGAGGACGATATTGAGGCAGGCCAGGGGTTGGGATGAAAGACATGAATTGAGGCACTCCTCCCCTTGATGTTGAACCCCCTAGTGGTGATGGTATGCGAACCATAACAGGACTTGTATATGGTGGTGGCATAGGTACAGGTGGTGGTGCTTGAGATGGTGTAGGTGCCCTCATTGGTGTAGCCTTCTCCCTAGCTGATATAACTGGACCTCTGACTCCATACCTCCTAGCCTGCACAATTGAAATCGAAAAGTTAGTATCAAATTCCCTGTAATTTATCACTTAAAATCAAATTAGTCCCTGACTAATGTAACAAATATTCAAATTAGTCCCTGAGCACATACCCTTTGTGGTGCATTCACTTGCTGTTGGGGCACCTGCAATGGCACTTCCTTTGCAAGCTGAACTGGAACTTGTCCTGCATCATTCCTTGGTTGCTGAACTTCCTGTCACTCCAAAGAAAAAGTCCGCAAGTTTGTAATTCATTCAATGAAATCTGTACAGGCAGAAATTGTAAACATCCACAAAGAACTTACCCTTGTTGCATCTTCCTCATTTGGTGCTTCATTTGCTGGTGTAGATTAGGAGAGAGGTATCTCGGTTACTAGTTCCTCTTGCTGCTGAGCCGATTTCTTGGACTTAGGTCGTTGGGGAACTCCTATGTTCATGCATCCTTTGCTATTGTGACCCTCAATTCCACATCTTGAACATGTGAAAGATTGAAAGCTAGGTAGGACCTCTTCAGCTTCTGACCACTAAAGGCTCCTCTGTGTTGTCCTTTCTCCTCTATTTTTTTGGCCTTCCTGCACTCCTCTTGACCTTTGGTGGAACAGGCTTTTCATTCCCAGTTTCTGTCCATAATTGTTCTGATTGAGTGGGCCGGATGAAGTATTCATATGATGCGTTGTATGCCCCTAAGGTGAGCCATCTGTGACAGTGCTCTTCTGGTCTATCATTTTTGTATGCAATTACAGAACAAGCATGCATACATGACATTCCTATGAAATAACATGAAAAAAATTAGATTGTACTCATAAATGACAGTAAATTACAGCAAACAAGAATTTCAAAACAATAAACCTGTTAGTTGCCAAAATCTACAGGTGCAGGTTTGTTCTGCTAGATTCACATCCACCCTAAAAGGAGGGTTGTGCACTTCAAACCGCACTCATTCACTGTCTCCTGACCAGTTGGGGCACCACTTATTGCTCTCCAACTTCTCTTTCTCCAATCTACTTTGCTGCATAGGACATAGTGGACCCATTCTACCAGCTAGCTTCACTTTGTTTTGGCTCATGATCCTCATCACATAACATCTCACCTCTTCAACCATTGTTAGAATAGGCTTTTCACGGTAGTTACCAATCTTTGAATTGAACACCTCACATGTATTGTTGGTTATGTTATCCACCTTATAGTTTTCTTCAAAATATGCCTTTGTCCAAGTTTCTTTAGGCCATTTGTTCAGATACTCCCATGCCTTCACATTGATCCTCTTAACTTTCTCCATGACCCGATTGAATTGTGTCATGATTGTTGCCTTGGAACACTCCCAAATAACATTTCTCAGCTCCAAGTCCTTCCATTGCTTTATGGAGTTATTCCACAGGTGCATGATGTAGAACTTATGTGGCACACCAGGCATCACTTCTGCATGGCTAGTATCGGACCTTACAACATTAAATGAACATTGAATATCACACCAGTCCCTGAATTTACATACTTAATATCAAACTACTCCCTAAAGTTACAATCATGATATCAAAGCAGACCAAAGAGGAGTATACCTTCTGCATGTCCGTCATGAAGTTCCACCCATGTTGCCTGTAATCACCAAGGTTTTCCAACAGAAGTGTCAAAAACCAGCCCCAGTTGTCTTTGTTCTCAACATCCACAATGGCATAGGCTATCACAAAAATGTGATTGTTAGCATCTTGTCCTACAGCAGAGAGCAGTTGTCCACCAAAGTATCCCTTCAAGAAACACCCATCTAAACCTATGAAAGGCCTGCAAACTGCTTTGAATCCCTTCTTGCATCCATCTAAGCATACAAAGAATCTCTGAAACTGTGGTGGTGCATTTGGTTGTGGGATGGTGTCAACCATTATCATGGATCTGGGGTTGCTCCTCAACAACTCATGATCATATTCCCACAAACGACCATACCGTTGCCTTTCACTACCCTCAACCGCCTCTCTTGCCTCTTTGATTGCTCTGAATATCATGGTCCTATCAATGATCACCCGAAACTCCTTTTTATACCAATCAAACACCTCAACATGTGTGATGGATGGTTGGGATCTAATCTTCTCCTCTAGCTTTGCTGCTACCCATTTCCTGTTTGCCTGGTTGTTCCTGAAAGTTCTATGGCAAGTGTGTTCCTCCTTAAATGTTTTAATCTGGAAACTTCTCCTCACATTGTTTTTTGCACAATAAATCTCCCATTCACACCCAGGTTCCTTGCATTTGGCTATTGCCCTCATAGCATCATTTTTAACCCACTTGATTGGCCTACCCAAATAGATTGTAAACTCCTTCAATGCTGTCTTAAATGCTGCTAGGTTAGGGAACTCCAAACCTATCTGCAATGTGACAATTCCAAATTTGGCAGCTTCATTGAACTGAGGAAAGTTCTGCAACTTTCCACCCTCTTCATCCTCATCAGTGCTAATTGGATCCCTCATCTCTTATGACTTGTAGCTGCAATTATCATCCTCCTCTACTGTAGCTGCAGCCCATCCCTCTCTCCTTGTCATGTCATTGACAACATATGCTGGTTGCTCATCCTCATCTGAGCCGGAGCTGTCCCTGATGGGTGGTGTTGATGCCCTCTTCCTATTCCCTCGCTGGACCTGTTTTCCTTTATATTTGCTCCCTGCATTCTTTCCTTTAGATGAGCTTCCACCTTTCTTCTTTCCTTTAGACGAGCTCTTAACCTTCTTCCTGCCCTTGGATGAGCTTCCCACATTTTTCTTTCCCTCAGACTTTTGTTGCACTTCATCATATTCTCCTTCACTTACCATTGGAGAAGGCCTATAATGGCTATCTTCTGCATTCTCGTCAGCTATTGAGTACCCATCATCCTCAGCAATCCCTACCACATATTCTTCAAAATTTAAACCATCCACTAAATCATGGATAGCTTTCATTGCCTCTTCACCGAGTGTATTCAATGGCGCCCCTTCAGTCTTTGCTTCATCAGTCCTAGGCTCATCATTCACTACCTTCTCAGTCCTTGCCTCATCAGTCCTAGGCTCCTCAGACCCACCCTCATCAGTACTTACCTCATCAGTTATTGGCTCCTCAATCACTACATCTTCAGTCCTTACCTTATCACTTCTTGGCTCCTCATTCACTGCATCCTCAACCCCTGCTTCCACAGCCCCTACATCACAAGGCCTTGCCTTCTCAGTCCCTACATCATCATTCCTTGCCTCATCAGTCACTGCCTCACCATTCCCTGCCTCATCAGTTCCTGTTTCATCATTCCCTGCCTCACCATTCCCTGCTTCATCAACAGCTTCAACATTTGGCAGTGATAACACATCATCAACCACTTCAGGCACATCAATCGGATGCTCATAATACAATTCAATGTCACCATTATTTCCCAAAGCATCTCTGACCATCTCCATGAGACTTTCATCAGTTCTAATCTCCCTCAAACCGAGATCCAAGCCCCTCCCTGGTCTCCTCCACAAGACATGCTTAACCGCATGATAGTTGTTTATGCTCTTCACCATTGCATTCAGATCAAAAAGGTTGAGCCTATCTCCATCAATTTCGAGACAAACATCAACCTCACCACCAACATACTCCAAAATACCTATGAAATTCTTCAATAACTTCCCTCCATGGTGCAGTACCAGTGTAATGGTAGGTTCCATCCTGCACCAAAAAACAGAGCATTCAAACTTTTGAAAAATGAACCCTAGGGCAAGATATTTCTTCATGCGATTGCATGAATGACAACACAACAATATAACGAAACACGCGAAAATAACCTACAACTATGCATGTTCATTTTTAGAAAGCCCTAACCCCCAAACACAAACATTAAACACTAATAAACGAACACAAAATAACCCTATCTCTGAGCATTTCAAATAAAGAAGACCAAATAATGAAGAATGCCGTACCTGTGTTCAGAGAAAAAAACGAAAGCTTCTGGGGGGTGTCCATGCGCACGTGTGCAACCAAAAGTTGCAGAGGGAGGGAGGTGGGAGGAAGGAGATGACAAGAGAAGGGCGGGAATGGAATATAGGGAGACAAAGGGACTGAAATGATATTGGGAAAACTAGGGACCTTTTTGATATTTGAACATCAGATGACTTGGGAGTCCAGATAAGCACTTAACGTGCCACATAAGCTCCCTTCACGACGTTAAGGGATTGCCTCTAACGGAGGGACTAACTTGAATCATGGTTTCCAGTTTCAGGTACTAAGTTGGTAATTTTCTTAATTCAGGGACCAACTTGATACTAAGTCACAATTTAAGGGACTAATTTGACTATTTAGTAGGTAACCTACACTTTAGGTTGAGAGAGTTTACCCATTTTTTTTTTTTAATTATTGTTACCCTAGAATTCTCTGACTTTATGATCAATTTGTGGTGGGCAAAATAAAATGTGAATGAATTGATCTTATCTTTTATATCAAACAAAAGAAAATACACTTTTTTTTGCCCTTTTCTCTCGTCTCCTTTCTTCTCTTCTATTTTTTCTCTTCTACCAAACAAAACATTAAAAAATTATATATATATATATATATATATATAATATGATTAATTTATTTTTTAATTTGGAAATTATTTCATAAAATAGTTGCATTGCAATATATAAATATCAATAAGAACCAACAAAATACATGTAATAATAATAATAATACATATAGAAAAACAATGTCACGTCGTGATCTGTATGCATTTTTATCTGGTTTTCGTCTTCTCTCTCTTTTTCTACTTCGTTCTTTCATACTCTCTTTCTCGTCCAACATGGGAAGGGGAGGCCACAGTACTTCTTCTTCCTCTTCCTCTTCTTCCTCTGGCTGCTCCAAATTCTGGTCGTCGGCGCTTCGAACCAAGCGCTTGGTCTCGCCGGAGGAGAAGGCCGCCATCGACAGCTCCGGCCGGGGGCTCTCCCGCCGCCTCGGCGTCCTCGACCTCGTCCTCATCGGAATTGGTGCCTCCATTGGCGCCGGCATCTTCGTTGTCACCGGCACCGTCGCGCGCGATGTTGGTCCTGGTATGTCTCAATTGGATTTCAACCACTCAATTTTTTTCTTATTTTTTCAACTTTGTACAATTTGTTGCTGCTGTTATCTATTTGATGAGAAATACTAGTAAGTAGAGGGACAAGGGCACAAAATAACTTAATTAAACATTTATTAGATAAGTCTTTGTTTTAGAATAAGCTAAAAAAAAAAGCTTATTTTCATAAAATTGTCTGTTCAAAGTTATTGAATTAAGGTAGAAAGAGCTTACAGGAAGCTCATAAGCTAATTTAATTAGCTAATTTCGTAAGTTTATTTTCGTAAGGTAAACTATTCTTATAAGCTCAAATAAGTTCTTTATAAACTCTTCCAAACTCTATTAAATTATGGTTTAGTGAGTCCCACCGTCAATAATAAATAATATGCTGAAAACAACAGTTGAAAAAAGTGTGTTGCTCTTGTTTGCTTTAGCCGAGAATGATTCTCGTCATGTTCTAGTTTTAGTTATTTGAAGGGTTGTTTTGTTGGAAATGCCCATATTTGAAATGAAAATTCTAAATGGATAGAATTTTTTTGTCATAATTGCTGCAATGGCATTGTTGCTTAGTTACTGACTTCATCAACCAACTAGCACTACCCTTAAAATTTGGCAAATTATTTTGCGTAACTTTAACCGACTGTGTAGTATTACTCAATTTGAATAGCGTTGTTGAAATTTGGTAAGTCATTTTTTGGTGTAAAATTATTGTTGTTTAATCTTGCAAATATATGTAAGAAAGCACTTTAACATATGGCACCTTTTCTTCGTTTTCTTTGTTTTTTTCTCTTCTGGTACAATGGAGGTAGGGGGAGGGGGATATGTGGCATGGTGGAACCTCCAACATTATCATCTAGGCATACTACCTAACACGAGGATATGACAAATTCTAATTTTTTTATGACATAACATGGTTAGGGTACAACATATAAAAATATATAATATTAGCATAAAAAAAATTCTTAGATATGTTTTATAAGTTTGCATTAGTTATTGTAGACTAGACACTTAAAATACTATCATCTATCAAATTATTGCAGTCTTACCTATATTGGTCCAATTCTAAAATTTAAAAGTAAAAAAATTGGAGGATGCAAGCTAGGAGTATCTAATTGTGCCTGAGGAGTGTTTGACATAGGTACAACAACCATTTTGTAGTGTCCGTGCTTCCTTGATTATCACCACACCCAAGCCTTAATGTGCTTGGCTAACATGTAAAACTTAAATAGCAGCTTCGAGAGTTTTAGATATTCCTAGTAGGCATGAAAATGGGAAGGTTGAAAATGATAAGTGTGATGGATGATATGGATTAACCTGATAATTAAGTGTGGAGATCTATATTCATTTAGGAATATTTTTTGGAAGACAGATCCCCTTATCAGAATTTGTTATGTTTTCCAATCTTAGTATCCCTATTTACATGATATGTATGTCTACAACAATTTTAACTTTCTTTGTTAGACTTTTTTCTCCATTTACTTCTTTTGATCTTTAAATGACTGTTTTACACATTGTTCAACAAGGAGTGTACAGGATATAAACTATAAAATAATCTTTAATTACAGCTTGAGCGGTTATGAAATTTCATGGTTTCTTCAAGTTGCCTACAATTTCACTTCATTCCTCTCTTTTGACTAATAGTGAGCACAAGCGTAACTGCTTAGTAATGTGCCGAGATAAAGAATGCAGCTTGCTTGTAATGTCTAAAAATTAGCATGTTATGTATCTATCTAGCTGCTTTAATATTAGTCAAGACATGTAATGGTTATCTTGCAGTTACAATTCCGAACTTATTAGTGTCTTATTCATGGTTTGTTTCTGTAATGCAGGAGTGACAATAAGTTTTATACTTGCGGGAGCATCATGTGTTATAAATGCACTCTGTTATGCTGAGCTAGCTTCTCGTTTTCCTGCTGTTGTTGGAGGAGCATATCTATATGCATATACAGCTTTCAATGAACTCACAGCTTTTCTCGTTTTTGCACAATTAATGCTTGACTATCATATTGGGGCAGCTAGCATAGCAAGAAGCCTCGCAAGTTATGTTGTAAATATTCTAGAGCTCTTCCCTGTTTTCAAAGATAACATTCCAAAATGGATCGGACACGGTGAAAATATAGGAGATGTGCTATCAATCAACGTCTTAGCTCCAATTCTCCTAATGCTTCTCACTTTAATTCTCTGTCGTGGTATTGAAGAATCATCAGCTGTAAATTCATTTATGACGGTTACCAAGGTCCATTTCCATCTTACCAGTTACCTTTACCACTATATATTTATATAATATTAAGCCTTGGGTTAATGCCAGGGTTTATGTGAGAAGTGAGAACAGAATCAGAAGTTATATTACTGTTTGTTGCAGGTAGTCATTGTTATCATTGTCATTTTTGCTGGAGCTTTTGAGGTTGATGTTTCCAACTGGTCTCCCTTTGCTCCAAATGGTATAGGAAGCATATTTACAGGAGCTACCGTAGTCTTCTTTGCATATGTTGGGTTTGACGCAGTTGCCAATTCTGCTGAAGAATCTAAGAGGCCGCAGGTATGTTATGTTGAAATTGCTTCAATGCTTTATGACTTTGCTAGATGCCATTCTGTTATCTGATGTATTTAACACAAGCTATCTCTCAATAATATTCATCTTCTGTGGCTAATTGAAATTTGAAAGTCATACTTTCCATTCAAAGTTTTTCTCCTCTTTTCTATTCTCACATATTAGTTTAACTTATTTTCCTTTTTATCTTTCTTATTTGTGACATTTCAGCGAGATTTGCCAATAGGCATAATTGGAAGCCTCTTAATATGTATTGCATTGTACATTGGGGTTTGCTTAGTGATTACTGGAATGGTTCCATACACATTTCTTGGAGAAGATGCTCCTTTGGCTGAAGCTTTCAAATCTAAGGGATTAAAATTTGTTTCTGTTCTGATTAGTGTTGGTGCTATTGCTGGACTTACAACAACACTCCTTGTTGGTCTCTACGTTCAGGTGATTCACTTCTGAATTATGACGTACTTGATTGATATGCCTTATGGCGAGTGCTAATGTAAATAATGGGATGTTTCTGGTGAGCAGTCGCGGTTGTATCTTGGGCTTGGCAGGGATGGTTTACTACCCTCAATATTTGCTAAAGTTCACCCAAAACGTCACACTCCTATTCATTCTCAGGTCTGGGCTGGCATTGTTGCCAGTGTTTTGGCTGGGCTGTTGAATGTGACCATGCTTTCCCACATTCTTTCTGTTGGTACGCTGGTAAGAGTTGATTTCTAATTTTACAGTGCTGAGTTTTGTCTACAAAATCTATATATCTATCTTGTGTTACATGTATGTCTGTGACTTGGAAAAAGTGGTGGATATCTTGCTCAGTGGGTGTGCTTCTATATATCGGATACATTAATCTATTACGTTTTCAATCTGTTTCTAGATAACATGCATCATATTTTCCATTTTTTAAATAATACCACATGCTGTGCCATGGCAAAAGTATTTTATAATTGACCAGTGTTTGTTAATATTCTAATTTAATCCCTCTCACATGATATTTTCACTTATTTCAGACTGGCTATTCAGTTGTCTCGGCATGTGTTGTAGCACTTCGCTGGAAGGATAGGACAAATAGTCAGTTATCATCTTCAGCTAAGCATGAAGGTGTAATTTGCCTCATTGCTGTTGCTGTTTGTGGATTTGGCGCTGGGCTCCTGTTTCGTTATGATGCTTCATTTATTTTTCTGATTCTCGCTATAGTTCTAGCATTAGGTGCTTCTGCTCTTCTTTTCCGTCAGGTGATTGTTGTTTTGTATTTTATGTGGCATGTTATATTAATTGCCTATTGTCTAATGCCCGGGCTACATCATAATGCTCTGGCTAAACATATTTAATCACTATGGATTGAAAATAGTATTATGAAGGTATTAATCAAAGTCAGAGAATTTTAATTGCATCTTGTCATTAGTAGAAGGGTAGGTAACATGGAATTGTTTGGTGCTTTCTTTCGTTGCATCATACAACAAAGTAACGAACACAATGTGGATTGAATGTGTCAAACTTTACAAAGGGAAAAAAAAAAATCCCAAGGCAACCAATTCTGCTGTGCTTCTTTGTCTTCACATTAAAATTTGTGAAATTCCTGAACTTGTTGCATTTTTTTATGTGAATTTATCTCATTAATTCCAGTCTATATATCATTTTCCATTTCAGGTTTATGCAGATGCACCGGGCTTTTCTTGCCCTGGGGTTCCACTTCTTCCAGCTCTTTGCATATTTTTTAACATGTTCTTATTTGGCCAGGTATGCCCATGATCTCTCCTTTCTGAAAATTTGGCTGAAATAATACTTTTTTGGATAATGTTAAAGTTGACTATTTATAAATTGATTAAATCTGATCAATAATGATGAACTTCACCTGTTTACAGTTACATTATGAAGCATGGGTGAGATTTGTGATTTTAAGTGTTGTTATGGTCGGTGTTTATGCTGTATATGGCCAGTATCATGCTGACCCTAGTGCCGATGAGAACATTTATCATGCAGCACCACAGGAAGAAGCTTAATCACTGATCAGTTCGATATTATACAATATAAGTTTTAGACTCTTTTACCTGATGGGGGTAATCTTGTATCTACAGCTAGTGGCCAGTTTTTTCATTAGCAGAAAACAGCAAATACTCTTCTGTTAGGAATTTTTTATACAAGCAACTTTCTGGGTATAGTTATACTAGATTTTGTATATATGGCACTGTCAGCAAGCATCATCTCTCCCATTAAGAACATATTACATTTGAAATTCATTTGATAAATAAAACAAAATAATGGGATTATGATTTAATTATATTCAACACTTTTTTGTTAGCAATGAATCTCAGCATTTTCATTGAACATTTGATGATGTCAGGTTTAATTGTTATTTTTATGTTTTTTGGTATATTGGAACTTTCCCTACACAAGTAGGAGAGACATATGTTGCTTGCAGCCGCAGGAATTGTCATCATACTTTAGTTGAGCTACAAGCTTGTTCTCTATCGTTATAAGTTTTAATCCTCATATTTAAGGGGAGGGAAGGGTGTGGTTACCTCGTGTTTGGAATCGTTCCTTTGAGTTAAAATCGCGTTTCAAACGCTGCAAAATACACATTTGACGGATAAGTTTCTTTTGGAATTTCCTACGTATTCTCCTTGTATACGTTTGATCATAAATTACATCGATAACTTGTTGAGTTTAATTTGATTCAATTCCAAAATAAATTTTTTTTCCAAAAAATATTCTTTCGACTGGAAAGAGATGTATTATTTACTAATGTCCAAGAACGCAGGATTAAAGATATGATTTGGGGCATCCTCGATCCACGCATTGTTCATGAGCTACTACTCAAAATTAGTTAACCAAAGTAGGTGTCATTTTGGGTTGCAGTGAGTGCTCGAACTACTTCAAGACGTTCACTTTCTAGGATGATGAGGTCAAAAAAAAAACATTCCAGAAGCAAGTTCCAGACCCCATTGATGTAGTGTATGTTTGGATAAGCATTTGATAAAATTGATTATGAATAGAATTGATTTTGTAAAATTGATTTTGTTAAAATTGAGTTTAAAGTGAAGTGATTTGTGTTTGGATGTTTTCATTCTGAAAGCAAGTTTGATATAAAACTTAGTGTAAAATTTTCAACTCAACGCAAAAGCTACATTTTGTAGCTTCTACTCAGAATCGCTTCTGGAGGCAAAATCAATTCTACCTTATAGTAACCAAACACCTTATTTTTATTAAAATCACGTTTGATAAGAGCCAGAATCAATTCTGGTGGTTTCTAACTTCAAACCAAACACACACGTAGCCTCTGCTAACATGGGGCCATTAGGAGCTGGCCATGAAGTTGCCACCAGCAACATTACCCTTAGCATCTTTACTCTTGCCCCTACACTGCGTACACCTTGTTCAGGTGCATTAATGTTCATATTGTAAGCATTTGGAATGCGACTGGTTGGGCTAGCTGTGGTGGCTGAAAATAGAAATTTATTAAACAGCATCCTAAACGAATTCATACAATATAGCTATATTAGGACCAGTTTGTTTTGTTTCCAGTTTCCCGTTTTCATTCCCGATTTCAAAAATAATTACAAATTGTCATTTTATTTTCATTTTGTACAAGAAACACTGAAAACAACTTTTTTCCGTTTTCACCGTTTCCTATACAAATCTTTAGGAACAAGAAACATAATGAAAACAATGTGACAAATTTGTAATATTTTTGTAAACATGAAACCGGAAACAAAGCAAACATACCCTAATAATCAACCCACAAGGTGTGGTCCAAGTGACTAAGTAACTTGGGTCCTTCAACCATATTGTCCGGGGTTTGAATCACGATGATGGGAAAATAGAAGCTGCGTATGTGGGTAGAGAGTTACCCTTAAGTGATACTCTACATCCTTGGAGGATTAGTCACTGCGAACTCGATCGTGGGATCTCCTGTGTTCTATCCCGGAGCTAAAAAGCTATATTAATAACCAACACAGCAATAATAAAAGACAGAGTTCAAGGGTGAAAATGTGGAAAAAGTTAATATATAAAGCATTTACTTTCATACAATAGTTACGAGATTCTCATTCGTACTACTAACAATTATAGTCTATTAAAATAACTGGGTATAACTCCGTTATGAAAACCAATTGACTGGGAAGAGTTATACTCACATACTCATTCCATGTTGGACTTTAACAGTCAGTACATCCCCTCACTCGAGACTAAATATTGGAAGTGCGAAGTTAGTAGGATCGGACATTTCCATATAACTAGATCAAGCCCCACCCCAAAATATAAGGAGAGGGTTATCAAGTCATTATAAATTATTCTGTACTCCTAAATCAACTTGAGACTTTCACACTTAACAAGGTTACATTCTGATTAACAAAGTTACAATCAATCCATTAATGCGTACTGATATTTCAATAACCCAAAGGTCCCAAACTTTCTAGGGTGGTAGCACAGCCTCACATAGATGATAACACTGATCTGTCTCCCACGAGATAAACGAGTGACACCACTCATTTTCAAACTTAAGTAATGGTGCCTCCTCCATTATTTATGTAGGAACTATGAATGGTAGTCTATCACGAAAATTACATTCCAATCATAGCTTAAACAGCATTACCACTATGGCAGAGCAACCTAAGAAGCTTCATATTGCTATGTTTCCATGGCTAGCCTTTGGACACATAATTCCATTCTTTGAGCTTGCAAAACTAATAGCACAAAAGGGTCACAAAATTTATTTCATTTCTACACCTAGAAACATCCAACGCCTCCCTAAACTACCTGCAAACTTACAACCTTTAGTGGAACTGATAGAATTCCCACTGCCCCATGTAGACAAACTCCCTGAAAATGCAGAAGCCACTATGGATATTCCACACCACATCGTTCCATATCTCAAGAGAGCTTTTGATGGTCTTGAAGAACCTTTGACTAAGTTTCTTGAGAGATTCACTCCTGATTGGATCATATATGACTTTGCACCTTACTGGTTGCCACCAATATCCTCTAAACTAGGCATCTTAAGCTTCTATTTCAATATTTTTAGTGCATTAGGTATGTCTTTCTTTCTTGATTCCCTTGTAGAAAAGACAAATGAATCTCCTAACCAAGTACTGCTTCAATCCTTTGAGTACAAAATTTTGTCTGATAACCACGTTGAACAAACTGAATCTGGGGTTTCAGACGTATTCAGGTTACAAGAAACAGTTCGCGGTGCTGATGTTATTGCTTCCAGAAGTTGCATGGAGATTGAAGGTGTGTCACTGAAATTTCTTGAAAAATTCTGCAGGAAACCAGTGATTCCTGTTGGGTTACTGCCACCCTCCCCACAATTCAGTGAGGACAGCAAGGATGACAACTGGGATAAAATCCAAAAGTGGTTAGATAAACAAGAAAAAAGGTCAGTGATCTATGTAGCATTTGGAAGTGAGGAGTCACTAAGTAATGAAGACTTTACTGAGTTGGCTACAGGTTTAGAACTATCTGGTTTCCCCTTTTTTGGGGTTCTAAACAAGCAAAATAGCCCTGCTAACATTGATTTTGTTGAGTCACAGGATGGGATTGTGAACCAGTTAAATAGACATGGAGTGTTGTGGAGTACTTGGGCACCACAGGTGAGGATATTAGCACACAAATCCATTGGGGGATTCTTGACACACTGTGGTTGGAGCTCAGTGATAGAGGGTCTTCAAGTTGGGTGCCCACTTATTATGTTGCCATTCCATAATGAACAAGGGTTAATTGCTAGGTGTATGGAAGAAAAAAAGGTAGGGATTAAGGTGCCAAGAAATGAGCATGATGGAAAGTTCACTAGGGATTCTGTGGCAAAGGCATTGAGATTAGTCATGTTGGAGGAGGAAGGAAAGGCTTACAGAAATCAGGCAGAGGAGATGAGCAAGATATTTGGGGACAAGAAACTGCACCAACAATACATAGATGATTTTGTTAATTATATGGAAATCCATAGTCCTGCTAGTAAGCATTAGCAAATTAAGGTCTTTTGCCATCTTGTTTCATAGTGCTATATAATAATCAAAGTGCATAGATAAAGATTATGCTGTCCAAACAATTAGTTTTGAATGTAATCCGGGACAGACTCACTTTGTGGGATATGTAATGGTTGTTTGTCACTATTGTAATATCATCCGGGACACAAAATTCATATCTTGGTTTTGGTATTGTAATTTATGCACTAATGAGAGAACCATATGTTTGTTCCATGAGTTGATTGGCATTGTCTAAAACATATGTGTAATGCCAGTGCGTGGTTCATTTCATTCTGGAATGAAAGCATGACTTTCATATGTCATTTAGAAGTAATTAATTATAAGATGCATATTATATACTTAACTAAGTATACCATATTTGTTTTCTCATGGAGTATAATGCCTGCAAATTATATGCACCATGTTGTTGTTCATTAGGATGAGTTTATTATCCTCTAAATTTTGAACTGTCTACTCTCTGAAATACTCTCTTTTATTTTTCTATGTAAAACTATTTCTGTATTGAACATCATGTAAGTCTATCTATCAATAATTTGTTCGCAATGAATCTTCGTAGTCCAAAAATAAATCTTTGTAATTATTGTCAAAATATTGGTCATTCAATTGATTATTGCAATAAAAAGGAAGGGAGGACTAATTCTGAGAATCAGCAGAATTCTTTGCCTCATAAGGGCAGGACAGTAGCTACTTATGTTCCTAAATCTATTAAACTAGTTGATGTGGTTGATTAAAATATCCAGCAGGATGCAACCAAATAGAATAATGCAAATGAGAATGATGCTTCTTATGAGGAACCTATTAGTGATCATGACGCAGAAGTCACTAATAGTGTTCAGGCAAAATTTTCAGATCTTGTTGTTAATTTTCAGAATGATCATGAGGATGTTCAAAATGATGATACTGATTCTATACAATCTATATATGATGAAACAACTGCTGGCATGAATGACAAGGAAGTTAACTTTGTTGATCATGTTTCTCACCCTCCCCAAGTTCAGAAAAATCCAGTTTCTGTTGCTATGTCTAGTCCCTTTGACACTCCAGTTTTTGCTCAAGATCTTAGCGTTGTGGGAAAAGCAAAGGGATGCAAGTACTTATCTGTCATTTTTTAATTCCCTCTTCATCCTCTTCATTTTCGCGCTGCTATATAAGAGACCTTTTCATCTGTCCTTTTCATCTCTCATTTTTAATTCCCTCTTGCATGCCTGTGCTCACTCTCCTTCTCCTCTTCATTTTGAATATTTGAGCCAGTTGCTATCATCATTTCACTCAACGCTGCCACCATTCACTCCTCGAAAGGGTTCTTCAACCCCCACCTTTTCATCTGCATGCCTGTGAGCTCACCCACCCCACCCACATCGTTACTGGTTGCTGCGCCTGCAACTTAAGGAGACCCACCACTCCGTTCGTGCTTCCGCGAAGAGGACTGCAGAAAAGTGAGAACCACCACTCTGGTCTCTTAGCATCTCACAAATCTGGTATGTTCTCTCTGCTCTATTTTAAACCCAAAAACCTAACATCTGTGATTTTTTTCAGATTATATTCTTGAAATTTTTTAGATTTTTGATTTTGTGTCTCTGAAAACCTGGTTGTTGTGAGGCTAATGGTGAACTGCATCCATGTACAACTCATGCATGTCTAGGCTTTGTCATGAATGTGTTAGTGATACACAGAAAGGAACACCAGTGGTGGTATCACGCGTCACGGTCGTGATGCCTGTCACGGCTAGGCCGTGACGGATTCTGCCAAGGAGGTTGCTTCACTATTTGGTCTGTCACGGCCGTGACCACCATCACGACTAGGCCGTGATCAGTTCTGCCTGTGAGGGTCTGGTTCAGTTGGCATGTCACGGCCGTGATGGACATCACGGGCTGGCCGTGATGGACATCAGTTCTGACTTTTCCATTCTTTCTTTTCATCTCTACTCTATCATGGCTGTGATGGCTGTCACGGCTAGGTCGTGATGGGCTCTGTTTGGCTCAATTTCTTAACTTTTCAAGCCCCATTTTCATGCAAGCTACATAATTAGTAAAGCCTTAGTTTCCCGTTTGAGATGCAATACTAATGAGCACATGTGTACGTGCTTAATGTACTGCTCATTGTGTTGGATCTTGAATTGTCCAAAGTTGGACAGTTTGGGATAAAACTTTTTCTTAATTCAGTTAAAATAGTTATTCATTGATTCTAATGTTATATACTTGATGAAAGTTCGGATTGATACATTTCCTTTCGTTCTCCGGGTGCATACTTTATCGTGGTGGATGTCACTGCGTTCAAGTCGTGTACGTCGGAGACCGAAGGGAAATGCTTCCGAAATTTTGTCGAGTATGAGCATGAGAGTTAAGGACTAACTGTTAACCGAATGTTAAAAAAATTTCTTCTCGAACGGGATAGGGCCATACCCTGTCATAAGAAGTGGTTGATGAATATGTTGGACTAAGTACGAAGTTATTTGTTTAGTCATGGATCGCGGTTGGATGAATGCTAGACGGACAAGTGATGAGTACGAGAATAGAGTGGAAGATTTTCTACAGTTTGCAAAAACAAATGCTCCTGATAGTGGTAACGGAAGGTTTTATTGTCCTTATGTTAACTGTTTGAATGAGAGACGACTAGAAGCTGAGGAGATACGTGATCATCTTATTTGTGAGGGGATTTGCAAGAGTTATACAACATGGATATGTCATGGTGAATCGTTAGACAGGCCGAGGGTGTCGGATAGAGAGGAAGTTGATGACGTGGAAATGGACGATGGACTAGAGGACATGATTCGTGATGTTGGGCAAGAGTCTTTTCGGCGCGCACATGTGTATGATACTTTGTGCAGTGATGCGGAAGTGGCTTTGTATCCGGGGTGCACTAATTTCACACGGTTGTCAGCGGTGTTAAGATTGTTCAATGTGAAGGCGAGAAGTGGGTGGAGCGGTAAAAGCATTACCAAATTGCTTGAGTTGTTGAAAGACATGCTTCCAGAAGGCAACACATTGCCATCTCGAAACTATGAGGCGAAGAAGATATTGTGTGCGATGGGTATGGAGTATAAGAAAATACACGCTTGCCCTAATGATTGCATATTGTACAGGAAAGAGTTTGAAGAGATGCACGAGTGCCCCAGGTGTGGGGTATCACGCTACAAAGTGAAGGATGGTGATTCTAGTTGTGATGTGGTCACCAAAGGTCCTCCTGCGAAGGTGTTATGGTGTCTACCCGTGATTCCGCGGTTCAAGCGATTGTTTGCTAATGTAAATGACGCAAAGAACATTAGATGGCATGCAGATGAGAGGAAGTGTGATGGATAGCTTCGGCATCCGGCCGATTCTTTGCAATGGAAGAGAATTGATAGTTTGTTTCCGGATTTCGACAATGAGCCCAGAAACCTCAGGCTTGGACTTGCTACCAATGGAATGAATCCATATGGAAACTTAAGTAGTATTCATAGTTCATGGTCTGTTCTCCTGGTAATTTGCAACCTGTCTCCTTGGTTGTGCATGAAGCGCAAATATATTATGTTAAGTATGATGATTTCGGGTCCTAAACAACCAGGAAATGATATTGATGTTTATCTGAGTCCCTTGATTGAATACTTGAGAATGTTGTGGGATGAAGGCGTTGATGTGATCGACGGGTATTGCCGTGAGACATTCAGATTGCGTGCCATGTTATTTTGCACCATCAACGACTTTCCAGCATACGAGAACCTGTGTGGGTATAGTGTTAAGGGGCATAAAGCATGTCCAATATGTGAAGAAGGCACATGTTACCATCAACTGCAACATGGAAGGAAGATGGTTTACCTTGGGCATCGGAGATTTCTCCGACGTAATCATCCTTATCGTAGATTGAGAAAAGCTTTCAATGGACTTCCGGAGAATGAAATTGCTCCGGTGGCCTTGACTGGAGAGCAAGTTTATGAAAGGGTGAACAACACTAATTTTTTCTATGGGAAGACCCAGAAGAAGGCTACCGAGAAGAAAATATGGAAGAAGAGGTCGATCTTCTTTGATCTTCCATACTGGTGCAAGCTTAATGTAAGACATTGTATTGATGTGATGCATGTGGAGAAAAATGTGTGTGATAGTTTAATCGGAACGCTTCTAAACATTCAAGGCAAGACAAAGGATGATGTGAATGCTCGTCTGGATCTAGTTGCGATGGGTATACGAGAGCAGTTAGCTCCACTTAAAGTGGGGGATAAGAAGACTTATTTGCCCCCAGCATGTCATACTTTATCAAAAAAAGAGAAAAGAAGTTTCTGTGAATGTCTACGGGGAGTCAAAGTGCCACAGGGTTACTCTTCAAATATCAGAAGACTTGTCTCAATGAAAGATCTCAAATTAGTTGGCTTAAAGTCTCATGATTGTCATGTCTTGATGCAACAACTACTACCGGTGGCCATTCGTGACATATTGCCTAAAAAAGTCAGACATGCCATTACTAGGTTATGCTTATTCTTCAATGCTATATGTAGCAAGGTCATTGACACTAAAAAGTTGGATGACTTAGAAAATGAGGCAGCCATTATCTTGTGCCAATTGAAGATGTATTTTCCACCTTCATTTTTTGACATCATGGTTCATTTGATTGTTCATCTAGTGAGGGAGATTAGATTGTGAGGCCCCGTTTATTTAAGGTGGATGTACCCGGTTGAGCGATACATGAAGATCTTGAAAGGATATATGAAGAATCCACACCGTCCCGAAGCATCTATTGTTGAAAGGTATGTTGCAGAAGAAGCTATTGAGTTTTGTACAGACTACATGTCAGAAGCGGAACCTGTAGGGCTTCCGAAGTCTCGTCACGAAGGAAGATATGATGGTAAGGGTACACGAGGTATCACTGTTAAGAGCATGGATCGGGAGGAAGTGCTTCAAGCACATTTGTATATATTGAATAACACTGATGAGGTTGAACCATACTTATGTGAGCACAAAAGCATCATCAATGAAACTTACCCTAGAATGAATGAAAAATGGTGTTTGAACAAGCATAACAAGACTTTCTTGAACTGGTTTAAAGAAAAAATTGCAAAGGATGGTATTGCTTCTGATACATTAAAATGGCTAGCACAGGGGCCTAACTTTGATGTCATATGCTGGAGTGAGTACGATATCAATAAGTTTTCCTTCTATACAAAGTCTCAGGATGACAAAAGTACTATGAAAAACAGTGGGGTTATGGTCGTCGCTGAGTCCATGCATTTCTCTAGTTCGAAAGATAAAAACCCTGTTATGGCATCCGTTTCATACTTTGGAATCATTGAAGAGATATGGGAGGTTGATTACACGAAGTTTAGAGTACCTGTTTTTAAATGTCAGTGGGTCGACAGTAATAATGGTGTGCAAACCGATGAGTTAGGATTCAAATTGATGGACCTTAATAAGGTAGGTAATAAAGAGGAGCCTTTCATCATGGCATCCCAAGCAAAACAAGTGTTTTATATCCGTGATCCTTGTAACAAAAGGTGGTCAGTGGTTCTCCAGGGAAAAAACATGTATAATGGTAGTGAGGGAAATCAAGATTCAACTCTTGATATTTCTGATACTCCTTCTTTCTCAACACGAGTGCCTAATTTCAATGAGGAAAATGAAGTGGATGATGTACATGCTACTCGTAATGATCACCAAGAAGGGTTATGGGAGAACTTTACTAATTGACCACAAAGTAAGTTTAGTTTGAGTTATGTTTAAAGGCACATTATATGTTTACGTTGATATTTATAAGTTATGTTTACGTACGTTGATCGATATTTATAAGTTATGTTTGATATTTATCCTGACATACTAACAAGTTGTTTAAACAGGTATACATGACTGATCGTGAGGATATCCCTCCTTCATGCAGCGGGTCGGAGACCCCGTCTATGAGACACCCCGCTGTGCCTCGGTGTTTTATTTGGAAATAAACTTGATTATTATGTTCTTATTCTTAAACTTAACATGAAAATACGGCGGAATTAAAACTTAAATTATTAAGTAAACATATTCATGTAGAACAGGAAGAAGAAAACATGACCATATTAAGCATATGTAAGTGAAATCAGAGTTAAACAAAACACTGTTTTAGAGCATCCCGACAATAGGAGCCCTAACAGGTGTACAAGTTATACAAACATAAAGGCGGAAAAGATAAAGCGTCGTGACACAGACGCACTGGCCATAACTAGGACTAGACCCTACTCATCATGGGTCACAGCTCGCCCCTCCCAAGCATCCGGCTCGTAAGGAGTTCCGTCCAGCTCCTCCTCGTTCGGCTCATCAACAGGATCTTCGAACACGAGCCATAAAAGATAGAACAAAGCAGAGAAAAGTACAGGGGATAAGAAACATGCTATCATCAAAAGCGGAAAAAGATTCATAGTAAACGATACACTAATTGCCATAGACAATCAACACACATTTCTAACAAGTCATCCTCAAATTGATATATATCCTCCTCTACCCTTTGTCATGATGCAATACAATGCAGTATGAATGTTTGGCCACAGCCACATATCCAAATTTCCATCTCAAGTAAATCAGACTATATTTCAAGTCAACCAGACTATGTTTCAAGCCAACCAGACTATGTTTCAAGCCAACCAGACTATTTTTCAAGCCAACCAGACTATGTTTCAAGTCGATCATATGAAAATATCACAGACCATGTTTCAGGTCACCCCCTAGTGCCGTAACCTCTCATCACTATTTCATGAATAAACCCAACAATAATCACATCTCGGTTAGGCACTTCTAAACTCAGATATCATGAACCCCCGCACACATTCCTCTAATTATCATGTATTAATACACATCAAAATCTCTAACCATATATCAAAACATTGTGGAACAAAGAAGTTCAATTATCATCAAGCTATAATACATTCTCACATAAACATATCAATCATCATAAAATATCCCAGTAATATCAGCATCAATAAATTCCTACATTCTCAATATCATATTAAGATATCACAGTAATATCAGCATCAATAAATTCATACATTCTCAATATCATATAAGCAATCCAACACCGATAAACCTACAATCCCCGAATCGACATTGGTTTTACAGAAAAAAAACTCCAACGTGATTTTGGTCTTGTCGATTATTCGATTTTCTAGTAGGGTTTGGGTCGCCCTACACAATTAATATATAATCTACTACTTATCGTTCCCGACGGTAGATTGATTCTTTCCCCCACCTGAGTTCTCACCGAACTTCCGAACTCGAAGCTCCTCGTTGCCACACCACAAGTTACCAACACCACCTTCAACCAAGCAACATAATTAAAAATAAATCAAACAAATTCATCTATGCCCTCATTATGCTAGGTGCGACCATTTAATTCAAATGAGAGCTAGGATTGTTTTCTCAACCTAAGCTTTTGGATACTTATCACTTAGACTCTAGGTAACTTAAATAAATTGGCATAAGTTGAAAATATGGAATAAAAATCATCCAACCACTTAGGGTAGGTTTCGGCCTTGTATAACAAAATAGGCTAGGATTTTCAAATCGACACAACCTCTTAGATCAATGATCTTAGAGTATTAAGGAGTATGAATCAAGTACTAGTTTTCACAAAGCAAATCAAAAACATTTTATTTCCTTTAATATAAGTTTCGGCCAACATAATTGAATTGGCTAGAAATTTCTAAACTTTCCAATCTCTTTAGCTTAGCATCCATACATAGTAAGGAGCTTAAAACCATGATCATTTTGGAAAATGAAAAACAAGACATCCTAGGTCCATAAACCTTAGGTTTCGGCCATCATAGGATTTTTAAGCTAGAAATCTTTAAATCATCCAATCTTTTAGACATAGCATCCTTTGATATTAAGGAGCTCAATCTATAATCATTTTGGAAGAGAAACAACCTAAAACGTTCCAATCTTTTTAGATATAGCATCCTTTCACATAAGGAGCTTTAATCCATAATCATCTTGGAAAATAAAAACAACACATCCTAGGTCCAAAACAAATGAGTTTCGGCCATCATAGGAAACTCAATGAAAAAGATTTAAACTTTCCAATCACTTAGATCTAGCATCCTTCTATATTAAGGAGCCTTAATCCATGATCATTTTGGAAAAGAACAACCAAACATCTTTGCCTTAAACTCTTAAAGTTTTGGCCTTTACATGAAAAATGTGTAAAAAGCTTTAAACTTTTCCAATCACTTAAACCTAGCATCCTTTAGTATAAAGGAGCCCTTGGTCATGATCATCTTGGAATATAACTCAAATATAAGTTCCTAAAAGCAAGAGTTGAAACAAAATCCAACCTAAACCATAGGCATGGTTTCGGCCTTGCATGGATAAAGGGGTTCGAAATTTTTGTTTTACAGTCTTTTAGTATGTTGTAATAGGAGTAAAAACAAGAACATAGGAAGTGGTTTCAACTCAAACGGAGTTTTCTACCATTTTTAAGAGTTTTTAGAAGTTTGAGAGCTTAAAGAAAACATAAAGCATAAACTATGAAATGAATGCAAGAACTTGAAAAGAAAACTAAATAGGATCATTACCCTCAAGAAGATGAACAACTTTGATGAAGGAATCAAGTTGAAAAGAGAAGTAAAAACCAAAGCTTTAAAGGTTTGAACTTTTTTTTAAAAGAAAGGAAGAAGATGAAGAAGAAGAAAAGTGTGAGTGAAGTGATGAAATGGGTATATATAGATGGAGGGAAAGGGGGGCACGGTTTTGGAGAGAAAAGGAGAGGAAACATGAGAGAAAATTGAAGTGGATTGTTGAGGAAGATTGGAGGTATGGGAGGTATGGTGGTAAGGTATGGTGTTGTAAGGTGGAGGTAAGGTAGGAGAGAGAAAAGAGTTGAAAAAGTAAAATTTTGAAAAGGTGAGTGATGGTGGTTACTATTTGCCATCACATCATGTCTCTTCTAGTCCTTTCGTTTTCCTTTGTGCTCTGCTCCATTGCGTATCAGATGACTTCCCCGATCGTATTTCTCGACGATTTCGCTCGGGTAATACTTAGAATTTGGCCCCGGACGAGATTTTGTGAAAATCTCCATACCCACACAAAACATCCTAAAAACACTAACCGTCTTGTTTACGGGTCAAAATTATGTTTCCGGCTCAGTAAAATTATACTTGTAGAGAAAACGCAGACCGACTTCCGTCTAAATTTTCAGCCGAAAATTTTACTGTGAGCTATTATCGTAAGGTAGATCAAGAATATGATTTTTATTTTATTACAAACATTTCCTAAACTTCATATTAAAATATAATTACTTATATTTTAATTTATTAACCGCATACCGAAAATCAGGCTGTTACAGTCTACGGGTAGAAAGGGTAGACGTGCCACACGAATGAGGAATTTGACTGCCAACAATGGTTCAAATCAAAGGATAAGAATAGACTTTGATAATAACCTCAATCCTTTTGGGCCAATGGCAGAGCAGTTTAACAGTTTAACCTCAATCCTATTGTTCCGCAAATACAGTCAGCATTGGCAACTGTTGATCTTGTACCCTAGGATGAACGTCGTGGTCTTCTTCTGCTCAATTGGAAATAAGCCGGAGAATGAACTGCAGACAATCATCGAAACGTAAACATTAAAATACTTTATAATCAGTAATGCAGTTGTTTTAATTATCTGAAATCTATATAGATATACTTTAATTAATGTTTATTTTGTCATGATAGTTCTATTAATGCAAGCCACATGTTGCATGGTGAAAGGCGTCGACCTATCAGATGGATTATTCTTAGGGTAAGATATTTATTAGTACAAATGCATCAAATGCAGTGGGTATAATTATTGATTTCTATTTAATTTAATTCCTCATATTCTAATTGGGTTTCATTTGTACGTAGTCACGTACACAACGTGGATCATGGGAATGTGGATACTATGTGACCAGTGGATGTTGGAAATTATCTCCTCCAGGATCACTGAAAGATGGCACGAGGTAAATGTTAATTGATAACAATTAGAAGTAACAGTTATAGATTCGTTATATGTTTTATGTTAGTTTAGTAATTACTTAAAAGATATAATCTTTTGTCCAATTAAACTTGCAGATATTCAACAATCCAACTCCATTATCCGATTCCGACATCAACAGCATAAGGAGGCGTTGGCCAACTTTCTTTCTTGAAGTGTACCAACCATAGTTTGTATATATATATATAGTTTAAAAACTTATCATGTACTGGCTATAGTGTACTTTTGACTGATCATATGTATTTTGATATGAAATCTACAATATATCATGTAGCTTTTTGGTTTCTAATTATCTTTGTTGTCTGAATGTAATTGAACGTACATATGTATTGTTCGTAATAAATTCAGTATATATTAATTGTGTTTTTGTTGTACAAAAATGATTGTTGAGAATATTTAGAGTATGTTATTCTGGTATTGATCTGCATTATTACTGAAACATGGGAAAGGAATGATAGAAATGTAAATAACAGTTTCAAAAAAAAATTAGACTTTACACATCGGTTTTAAAAAAACCGATGTGGAAAGTCTAATTTCCACATCGGTTTTCAATAAAACCGATGTGGAAAGTGATATTTCCAATAGTTTATCAATTGACAAATGAACTTTCCACATCGGTTTGTTATAAAAACCGCTGTTAAAAATGTACTTTACACATCGGTTTCAAAACCGATGTGTAAAGTGGCAACAAACCTCATCGGTCTTTTCAACATCAGTTTGAAAACCGTTGTGAAAAGCCAAAAATAACCGATATGGAATCCCTTTTCTGCACCAGTGACAATTATAAAGCAAAAGCGTGACAAGCAAATAAAAAGAAAACCATGACAAGAAGTCACAATCCAGCAAAGCAAAAGTGCAATAATAGAGCAAAACGTGACAACCAACAGTGTTTATAATGAATTCCACTATCAAAAAGTAAATCATGATGTTGGAGCAATAACTCAACCTTGCAGGACACCAAGAGCAAGTGTCGGTGCTACTCCCTATAAAAGGCAAACTTCTTCAGAAGAAGGCATCAAAAAATTTCTCTTTGTATTCACTCTCTCTATTAGCTCATGTGTTGAGCAAATCTCATCTTTAAAGTTTCTTCTTACTTCAACCTTATATTTGAACACTTACTTGTAATTTTAACCCTTTGTAACGAAGTTTTCAAGAATTTGCAATATTTTTTTCCATACACCAAGTTTCTTATGTGATAGGTGTCTACTTTATTAAAATAGTGGTGGTAAAGTATATGCTGAGTCATTAGTCACTGTGTAAGTGGTCTTGTAATATGTTTCACATGCGATTTGTTTGTATGTCTAAAGCATCCGACCCTATAAATAGAGGTCTCATGTATTGTAGAAGGTAGAAAGTAATGAAATGAAGTAAGTATAGTGTGTTTTTAAAAATGTCTCTTTTCTAAAAACTTTCTTATTTCCTTCTTAAACTCTTTCTATATCACGACATCATTTCTCTATCTAAAGGTATAAGTATGCTCTACACTTGCATCAAGATCAATATGAATGGAATGTACTCCTAATGGGTATGAAACAATCCTCAGGTATTTTCCAACGAAGAATGAATTCTATATTTATTTAAAGGTATTTTTGCTTTATTTATATTGATGACATATTGGTTTTTATTAACAAAGATTTAGATGATCACTTTGATAAAGTATAATTAGTACTTACAAAGTGTTTAGAACATGGAGTAGTTCTAACTACGAAAGAAGCTATGTCAGCTCAAAATAAGATTAATTATTTGAGATTAGAAATTGAAAAAGGAAAAATAATAATGCAAAAGTATGCATTGGAAAAGCTTCAAAAATTTTCCAACTGAATTAAAGGATAAAATGGAATTACAAAGATTTCTTGGTCTACTAACATATGTTTTAAATAAAGGTTTTATAAAGAATCTTGCAGCAGAAAGAAAAATACTTCAGCAAAAATTAAAGAAGGATGCTCTCTGGTCTTGGAGAGAATAAGACGAAGCAATTATTACTCGATTAAAATACTTATGTCAGAATCATCCAAAATTATATCACCCATCTGATGATGCCTTAATTATTATCGAGATTGATGTCTCGAATGAATGCTGGGAGAGGTTATGAAAAAAAAAACCCCTAGACAAAAGAAAGAATTACTATGTCGATACATGTCTGAAACTTTTTCAGACAGTGAAATTAATTATCCTACTCATGAAAAGGAAACATTAGCACTGATTCGGATGTTAGAAAAAACATTGAATCGTGCTTGATAATGAATTTATTGTTAGAATAGATTATACTTATATTGCAAGTTTTAAAAATATCAACCACAAAGGAACATAAAAACAAGGAAGATTAATTAGATGGTAGGTGAAACTTGGTGAGTATAATTATTCAATATCACATATTAAGGGAGAGAAAAACGTGCTTGTGGATATTTTATCAAGAGAATAGAACGAAGCACAACAGAAATGTTGAAGCAGCAATTAGAACTTAAAGAAGCATTAAGATATCAGATGTTGAAAGAATTGGAGTCGATATCAAAGTACTTAAACTTCAACTCAAAGCAGAAGGATCCCTTGAAGAGGAAATCCCAAAAGAAGTTAAACAACAAGCCAGGGAAGAGACTAAGAAATGGTATGGTATGCAATCTTTCACAGACCATTTTCAGGAATCTATGACGACTAGTTCAAAGCAGCACCACATTGCAAAAAGATCTCGGGAGTTACACATAAGTCATATGCAACCAAAGAAGAAGCAGAAAAAAGCACTAATGGAATATCAAGAACAAGAAAAAACAAAAAAGGGGAAGGAAATTTATCTTGGACGAAGGATTTTTTCTGAAACAACAAGAAGTCGTCTTGGAGAAAAAATAAAGTTGGAGGTCTTAGGAAAAGTTCCTTATTCCTTAGATAATTATCAAATTACTTCTCGCAAGGAATATGAACTTCAAGTTCAGTTTTCTAAAGAAAATTTTGTTGAAAACTTTAAGAGACTTATAAATTGGAGTGATAAGGAAAGGGTCAACTGTTTCTATACGGTTGACAGAAAACTGTTTGGAATTAAAGCAATAATCACCCCAGGAGCACCACAAATATTGTCATTTAATATGTTCCAATTTGGACTTATTGAATGTCTCTATTTAAGCAAAAACCTTGAAGAAATTAGTTTATTTCCATATAAATTCAGAGAAGCAGTTCAAATGTTCAGAAGAAATGTTGCAGGCGAAAGGGCTATTTATTTGAAATTCTATTCAGTGTATCCAGATTTCACTACAAACCAACCAGCAAAGCACCTAGTCTTTATTGGAGTTAGCAACAATAATTTCCCCCTGATGGATGAACCTGTAGGAGTCAAATATGATGAAGATCGACATCGTATATACTGGCAAATCAACTTGCAAGTATCTTCTCAAAGTGCCAGGCAATAGGAAGGGATTCCTGCATCAGAATACTCTACAAAGGACCAAATTATTTGCTTCTAAGCAAAACAAGTGGCAAAATAATCAGAAATAGAGACATGTCTCTCTTGACAAGCTTTGAATTACCTTTCTATGCACTAAATGGTCCAAATATGAACTACCGTCCAACTATCCTTAATAATTTATGTTCAAGACTAAAGCAAAATTGGAATCATGAATGCGAGAGATGCACGAAAAAGTACATCCCACCAGAAAGTAATAAAGAGTGTCGGCAAGAAGATAAAGATTCTTCAGACAAGGCAATAATAGAAGAGTGATGTAAGTTCTTATGTCACTATGTAAAATTATTGGAGGCTGATGTAAGCACTTACGAAATGCAAGGCTATCTATGTAAATAAACCTAGACTTCTTACAATTATAAATAAGCCCTCCTATGCTGAGGCAAGAGAGAGTTTGTCGGGAAAAAAAAAAATCTCAGTTGAGAAATTCTCCCTAGAGAGAAACATGCTAGTCCTTTCATATATAGGATCTAGTCGGGCATTTGAGAGTGTGTCCAAATATCCTTGTAATTATTCCACTCATAATCGTTAATAAAATTACTTCTTCACTTAGATCTCTCAATTCAATTACCAGTTTTAGTTCATCTAATTTATTCTGTGGAAGCAATAGTGGGCAAAAGAAAAATGAAAGACTGATCTTAATAAACTTCAATCAAGTATGACTGATAAGCCTCTGGCTTATCTAGTTTTATGACTAGATGAACTAGGGTTCATGTGCCTATTTATTCGAGTTCACTCTCGTTTTCGCCCAAATTTGCCTTGTTTTGTTCCTAAGTTGGACTTTGACTCATTTTGCGTATTTTGTGTAGTTTTTAGGTTATTTTGAATAGAATTACGCTTGTGGGTGCTTTTGTTGTTTCAGGTTAAATAAGTGAAGCTCCGGGAGTCAAGGAAAGCCAAGAAATAGTGGAGATTGCAATTCTGGAGACACTCGCCCCGCGAGAGTCTGAAGACCAGCAAGACAGAGACTATCACGGCATAGCCGTGATTAAGGTCACGGCTGTGACAAATTGAGGTTTGAAGACTCGCCCCGCGAGAGACAGCTCGCCTCGCGAGAGAATGAAGACTTGGAGGACAGAATTGATTCTCGCCCCGCAAAAGTGTCTCGCCCCGCGAGAGTTTGAAGACTCTGGAAGACAGAGACCATCACGGCCTATCCGTGATGAAGGTCACGGCTGTGACAGATTGGGGTTTGAAGACTCGCCCCGCGAATAAAAGCTCGCCTCGCGAAAATCCAATATTTGAAGCGCGCCAATGCTTAATTTCGCATCGCGAGAGTAAGCTCGCCCCGCGAGCGAGCGAGAAACAGAATCCTTATTTAAAGGCCTTCTCAGATCAGAATTTGATATCAAGTTGTTAGCCACAGATCAGAACTGTAGTGCGAATCCTTGTTTCTGGAGCTGCGTCTCCCTTCTCTTTTCTTTCCTTCTTTTAGTTTATTATTATGGAGATTATTGCCGATTGTTTGTGCGTCGTCATGGACATGAGGAACTAATCCCCTCGTCCGAGGGATCGATGAAGCCACCCATGGCTGTGTAGTGTTCATATGATGTATGTGTTTCTCCCCTTTTTCTCAATAAATGTTTTCCAATTCTGAATTGATTGTGTTGATCATATGTGTTGCGTGATTAACTAGTTAACGTGTTTGAAGCCGAACGGCGAGTCGCGTTTAAGAACTTGAATTGGAATCATTAATCGAATAATGAGCACGACCGTGGATTTATTTGATTAGTGCAACCATATAGGGAACAAGGTTTAATAGAATTCGAGATTAGGGTTATGAGACCGAACAAGTAATTAATCCAATCGTCGAATACGTCCTATTGAGCACGACAGTGGATATAGGAGAAATTGGGGGTCCCGGTTGACATTATAATTGAACTTAGGGAGGAATACATCATCACTTGGGTACTATACATGATTGGGTAGGTGGATTTGAGACCTTGGATATTTTAATTTCAGATTTTTAGTTAATTAGTTTAATAGATTCGTTAATTTGAATTTGATCCTATCTTCTCTCTCAACCACCTTCTGTAACTTGACCAATTTTATCGGATTCCCCGCGGATTAGTCGAATTGGTAGCCCAATCCCTGAGTTCGACCTCGGTAAATACTTACCGTGTTTCTTTTATTACTTGCGACGACCCGGTACACTTGCCGGAGTCACAACAAGTTTTTGGCGCCGTTGCCGGGGATTGGCACAGCCAATTTTCCTAATTTTTAGGAAATTTGATTGATTGGTTAAGTTGATTTTTCTTTTTATTTTTCTGTTATTTCGTTATTATTTCTCTCTACTTCTTTGATTCCACTTGGTCTTGCCGTGTTTTTGTATGCGAGGTACCCTGTCACAAGAGGAACTGCTATTTGATTCGGAGATCACCAAGACCGAGAAGCGCTTAAGGAAAGAAGCCAGAGAGCGAAAGAGGCTTGAAGCAATTGCTATCGAGAGGATGGAAGAAGAAAATCCTCCTCCTCCTCCTCCTCGTTACAAGCCTCTCTTCGAGTACGATCTACCCAGCTTGGGTGATTGTGACTCTTCTATTGTGAGGGGGCAACCTGAACACGCACTCCTTCGTAGTTGAAGCATGTGTAACATTCCGGATCCGGAGAATCGGTTTGATGGGAGTGGCAAACAGGACCCTCATAGACACATCACTCGCTTCCTTGAAGCTTGTGACCTCACGAGAAGACAAGAGGAGTCTCACAAGATGAGTTTCGCTGAGGCTTTTCCCTCTCTCTCTTAGGGATGTCGCTCGCGATTGGGTAGACGGCTTGGATAGGAACAAAGATCGAACTTGGGAGCAAATGGCACGAAGTTCCTAACCAAATATTTTCCTCCTCAGAAAGCGGCACAAGCAAGAATAGCCGTTACATCTTTCAGGCAGACAGAGGATGAAACATATAATGAAGCTTGGGAGAGGTACAATGGCTTATTGAGAAGATGCCCTTCAGCGTTCTTCGACCCGATCTCTAAAGTTCAACATTTCTTTAATGGGTTAAGGGGACGTTATCAGATGAACTGTGATGCCGCAGCTGGCGGCTCGTTCTCTTATTTATCAGCCGAGGATGGATGGGCATTGTTAGAGAAAATGTCATATAATGATTACAACCGTGGAAGGGAAACTTCAAATGGAATCAGTTCTGGGGCAATGGAGGCCATTCTTGAGCAAAACAGATTGTTGAAGATGCAGATTGAAGCTTTGTCTGGAAACAAGAGGGTTAATGTGATACATGAGGGGATGCCTCCGGGTTGTGACAACTGCAATGGGGATCATGACACTCAAATTTTCCCGCTGAATTTCTCTCAGGAACATGTGGATTCATGCCACAACTTCTATGACACTGTGCCCCAGAACAATTATCAGAGAAACAGACAGAATGACTACAATCAGAATCAGAATAGGGGGTATATGAGGAGAGACCACCCGGGTTTCGCTTGGAGTAATGCTAGTGGTGGTATGGCCGGACAACAACCTCAACAGGGTCTGAGGCCAAACATTGGGATCCAGCAGCGCAATCCTCAGCAGGTTCTTCCGGGGCCTAATCAGTTGCAACTGACAGATAGTGGAAGACAACCGTGGGAGCTGGCTATTGAGAAGATGAGTGCCGCAATGGAGAAATCGTCGATCAACATGAGTGCAGCAATGGAGAAATCGTCGATCAACACAAACACTGCCATTAACAAGTTGGCGACTCATACAGGGTCGGCAATTCAGAATCTGGAGGCACAAATAGCGCAGCTCGCGAAGCAATTAAATGAGCATCTCCCAGGCACTTTCCCAAGTAATACCGAGTACAACCCCAAGGGACAATGCAACGTCATATCTACTAGAAGCGGAAGGGTGTTGGAACCTAACAGGGGTGTAACTAGTTCTCAGGATGACAAGGCCCCGGAACAACTACCCGTTGAGGAAGAGCAACCAGAGAAAGAAGGGTTGGCAAGTGACAAGGCACCGGAGCAAGGGGGAAGGCTGAAACTTGTGGATGAAGAGTTCCGAAAGAAGAAGTGGGTTGAACCCCAAGACCTCCCACCTTACATGAAGGTACCGTATCCTGAAAGATTGAAGAAGCCTCAACAGGATAAGCAATTCAATAAGTTCCTTGATGTCTTCCGAAAACTTCAGATTAACATTCCATTTGCGGAAGCCTTGGAACAGATGCCATCATATGCCCGGTTTATGAAGGAGCTTCTCACCAAGAAGCGGAGGATAGTGGATGAGGAAACGGTTGCTTTGACCGAGGAGTGTAGTGCCATTCTTCAGAGAAAACTACCTCCAAAGTTGAAGGATCCCGGTTCTTTTTCAATACCATGCACCATTGGGGGAATGACCTTCGGAAAGGCATTATGTGATCTAGGGGCAAGCATCAACTTGATGCCCCTCTCGATGATGAAGAGGCTAGGGATCAAAGAAGTAAAGGATACGCGAATGTCACTCCAACTGGCCGATCGTTCTATCAAATATCCCTATGGAGTAGTCGAAGACTTGCTCGTGAAAGTTGACAAGTTCATATTCCCAGTGGACTTTGTGGTGCTCGATATGGATGAAGACGCTGAGATCCCTCTCATATTGGGTAGGCCCTTCTTGGCCACCGGGGGTGCCTTGATAGATGTGCGGCAAGGGAAACTCACTTTAAGGGTGCATGATGATGAGGTGGTCTTCAATGTCTTTGAAACGATTAAGCACCCGGAAGAGAAGTCAGCTGTGTATCAAGTGGATGTGGTGGACCCAACTGAAAAGGTAAAGGCAACTCGAGAAGACCATGATCCTTCACTTGCAACAGTATCGGTAGAATCTCATGAGGAAGACAGTGAGGAGAAAGGCCCTTCGGGGGATGAAGTCTATCTTGAGTGGCTACGAGACATGGAACCCATACCGAGTCTCCCAAGGGAAGAATGTGCAAAGGAAGAGCTCAGCAGCAAGGGCAAGAAAAAGAAGGGTAAAGCACCAAGGTTGAAAGGTGGCGCAACCGTGGTGGTCAATGCAAACAACGAGTTGATCCTAAAAAGGACCATCACGGAGTGGAGAGTTCGTGCTGATTATAGAAGGATGCTGGACTTAAATGAGCTGTCCGGGAACAGTAGGAGAGCTTATGAAAGGGCAAGAGCCTACAGAATACGGACTGAGGCATGGAACGGCAAGCAAGATCTACGTCCGGATTAACCCTTAGGGGTGAATTGAGTCAGGCTCGGGACGTTAAACAAGCGCTACTTGGGAGGCAACCCAAGCTAGGTATCCTTTGGTTTTAGTTTCTGTCATTTTCACATATATAAAAAAAAAAATTGATTCGCCACACGAATCCACATTGGCCGCGCGAGACAGAAACCCTGAATCTCTGGGGTTGCTTACTTTTCTGTCTCGCGTCGCGAGGTCTACTTTTGCCTCGCGATTCTGGGCATCAGCATCTGTGGGAATTCCAGATTCGCCTCGCGAGATACTACTCGCCTCGCTATTCTGGAAAGTGTGGATAACAACTTTCCAGATTCGCCTCGCGAGATACTACTCGCCTCGCTATTCTGGAAAGTGTGAATAACAACTTTCCAGATTCACCTCGCGAGTTATCTCTCGCCTCGCGAATCTGTACTTAAGATCTTAAATTGCAGGAGTTCTTCCAGGATGCTATGCAACAGAAGGGAGGCCGTGAGACCAATTGATGAGGAGGCAACCATGGAAATTTGATCAGGGAGTATTCTCTCCTCTCCTCACTTTTGTTTGTTTTTGTTTTTGATTTTCGTTTTGTTTTTGTTTGTCACTCTTGAATAATTTGAAAAGATCAAGAGTTGTTGTATGAATGTCGTGTCGGCAAGCTTGTTGGTTTCTAATTAAATTGAGCACAGATTGCATGAATTATTTTGATCATTGATGATTTCCCCCCAGGTTCTGAAAGTAGAAAAGTTGATCCCCACTTAAAAATTGAAAATTGAACTTTGAGATTTATTGTGATTACTTGATTTATGATAAGTTTGGGGTGAGGGGGTGCACACACTAGGAATCGTATCTCGGTCAAACAATTTGCAAACTGTCCAGGTGAGGATTTGAGCCTCCAACTTTGTTTTTGATTGTGTGAATCACTGTTAAGTTGCACTTCCCCGGATTTGCTTGAATCTCTATATGGTTTGCATGTTTATATGTTGCATCAAATGATTTAGGCAATTTTCTTTGAATTAACTACTTGGCCATAAATTGAACCAACCTTGATGAATGATCCCTAGTTAGCCACATTGAGCCTTGAAGCCTATTGTTCTTGATGACCTTACATTACAAGCCATTAACTCAGAAAAACCATGATTTTCCCCTATCCTAGGATTTAGGAGAGTATGGAATTTTAGCTTTGTGAGTGTTGTTGTGGAACTAAGTTTGGGGTGGCTACAAGTTCATGAATCATAGTTGAGAAAAAGAAAAACGGAAGTAAGGGCCGAAGGCTTGAAAAAAAAAAAAGGAAAAAAAGAAAAGAAAAAAAATGAGTGATGAAAAGCATTGAATAAATGCCAAAAAGGGCAAAGAAAAATAAATATAAAAAGGAAGAGGTGTGTAGCCACCAAATAAAAGGAAGAGAATAATATGAGAGTAAATTCAATTATTGTAATATTAGTTTCATGCTCTCATTGATCCTAGGGACTTAGCCTCTATCCTTTGAATATCTTACCTTGAGCCAGGCCTCATTACAACCTTTAAAAGACCTTCTGATGTTGCATGCATGTTTTCGTGGGAACCATTTTTGAGATAAAAATCAAATTCATGGGAAGTGCTCTTGATAAGTGAAATTGAGTGAAAAAGTTGAAAGCCTTGACGATTTGAGCGAATGAGTGAAAATTTACATACCCTTGTGAGGAAGGCAATTGTTTGAAACTGGTGATCTTCTTTGTGTGTGTGACTCTGAACCTCAACTTAGATTAATGATTGCATGAATGATGAAGTTCTCAAAAGTTTAAAGTAAATGAATGTGGGGATTACGTTAATATATGGGGGGAGATCATTGGAGAAAAAACTGTTTTGTAAAGTTGCACGAAATTTGTGCGAAATTGATTAGATCTTTAGGCTTGCCAAGTCTTGAGTCGTTTTTGAGTTTTAAGCTTGCTTGGGGACAAGCAAGGTTTAAATTTGGGGTATTTTGACAAGCCTCTGGCTTATCTAGTTTTATGACTAGATGAACTAGGGTTCATGTGCCTATTTATTCGAGTTCACTCTCGTTTTCGCCCAAATTTGCCTTGTTTTGTTCCTAAGTTGGACTTTGACTCATTTTGCGTATTTTGTGTAGTTTTTAGGTTATTTTGAATAGAATTACGCTTGTGGGTGCTTTTGTTGTTTCAGGTTAAATAAGTGAAGCTCCGGGAGTCAAGGAAAGCCAAGAAATAGTGGAGATTGCAATTCTGGAGACACTCGCCCCGCGAGTGTATTCTCGCCCCGCGAGAGTCTGAAGACCAGCAAGATAGAGACTATCACGGCATAGCCGTGATTAAGGTCACGGCTGTGACAAATTGAGGTTTGAAGACTCGCCCCGCGAGAGACAGCTCGCCTCGCGAGAGACAGCTCGCCTCGCGAGAGAATGAAGACTTGGAAGTCAGAGACCATTACGGCCTAGCCGTGATGAAGGACATAATTGATTCTCGCCCCGCGAAAGTGTCTCGCCCCGCGAGAGTTTGAAGACTCTGGAAGACAGAGACCATCACGGCCTAGCCGTGATGAAGGTCACGGCTGTGACAGATTGGGGTTTGAAGACTCGCCCCGCGAATAAAAGCTCGCCTCGCGAAAATCCAATATTTGAAGCGCGCCAATGCTTAATTTCGCGTCGCGAGAGTAAGCTCGCCCCGCGAGCGGGCGAGAAACAGAATCCTTATTTAAAGGCCTTCTCAGATCAGAATTTGATATCAAGTTGTTAGCCACAGATCAGAACTGTAGTGCGAATCCTTGTTTCTGGAGCTGCGTCTCCCTTCTCTTTTCTTTCCTTCTTTTAGTTTATTATTATGGAGATTATTGCCGATTGTTTGTGCGTCGTCACGGGCATGAGGAACTAATCCCCTCGTCCGAGGGATCGATGAAGCCACCCATGGCTGTGTAGTGTTCATATGATGTATGTGTTTCTCCCCTTTTTCTCAATAAATGTTTTCCAATTCTGAATTGATTGTGTTGATCATATGTGTTGCGTGATTAACTAGTTAACATGTTTGAGGCCGAACGGCGAGTCGCGTTTAAGAACTTGAATTGGAATCATTAATCGAATAATGAGCACGACCGTGGATTTATTTGATTAGTGCAACCATATAGGGAACAAGGTTTAATAGAGTTCGAGATTAGGGTTATGAGACCGAACAAGTAATTAATCCAATCGTCGAATACATCCTATTGAGCACGACAGTGGATATAGGAGAAATTGGGGGTCCCGGTTGACATTATAATTGAACTTAGGGAGGAATACATCATCACTTGGGTACTATACATGATTGGGTAGGTGGATTTGAGACCTTGGATATTTTAATTTCAGATTTTTAGTTAATTAGTTTAATAGATTCGTTAATTTGAATTTGATCCTATCTTCTCTCTCAACCACCTTCTGTAACTTGACCAATTTTATCGGAATCCCCGCGGATTAGTCGAATTGGTAGCCCAATCCCTGAGTTCGACCTCGGTAAATACTTACCGTGTTTCTTTTATTTCTTGCGACGACCCGGTACACTTGCCGGAGTCACAACAATGACCACTCAACTACTTTTAAATTGTTAATACCAGCTCTATGTACTAGATTTAGTCAACAGAACTATTGTGTCCTTAGAAGTTACTGAAGAATTATTATAATAAATCCAAATTTATTTCAAAAATACAAAAAGAAGATTTAGATATAACAAAAAGAATGCAAACATGAAACGAAAGAAAAACTTGGTGGAATAATGAAAAGATATAATTAAAAATAAAATATTATATACTACGAAAAACTAATTAATGAAGCACCAATAGATATAACAGAAGCTCGATGGAATACTTGTATACAATTGCTAAATAAGAAAAAAATTATAGAATTAAAAAGAAATCTAAAGAAAGAAGAACATAGGAAGAAAATAGCATATATTTATATTGGAGCTTTACAAATACTAATTAAAACAACTTTTCAAGAATGAATAAATTCACCCATAGAATTAATATTAAAAGATGATAGAATAATTTATCAAAATGATAAAATACTAGGAGTAATAGAAGGAAATTTAGCCAAAACAAAGTTTCATTTCATTATGCAATTTTTCGCATGACTATAAAATGTCATTTAGAACTAATTAATTACATATATATATATATATATATATATATATATAACTATGTATATCATTTTTGTTTTCTAGTGGAGAATAATGTTAGCAAATTATAAACACCGTGCAGATGTTTACCAGAAAGATTTTATTTCCCTCAAAATTTTGAACTGTCTACTCTTAGAAATACAGAATTGCTAAATTGACACAGAAAACATACACCTACGAAAACACCGTATGTGTTAATGGCAGTTTCGTAATTATATGAGTGGCAATAGCGTGAATATCAGGAACAGTGGGAAAGGGGTTTCCCTCCAATCTTCCCTCCTTCTTCTTCTCTGCTCACTGCCTCCACGTTAACATTTCTGCAGCAGCAGAGCTCTGTCTTCCTTCTCGTGGCTGTCACTGGTGGCGCCGTTGCTCTGTCTTCTTCACTGCCTCGACGCTTTGTCTCCCTCCTTCGCTCTTTCATCTCATTTCCGTTGGGTCTCTGTTATTCACTCGACGCTCCGGCCCCGAATGACACCACCACCCACTAGCAAAGCCAAGTGACAGCCACATCGGAAACGCCGCCACCCACCACTCAAACAGGGAGTTTCCCACCACAAGAACAGGTGAGGAAAAAAAAACCCTCCTTTCTTCCTTCCCTGTTTCTGTTTTTATATCTATTTTCCATAGGGGTTATATGCTATTCTCGTTGTTTCTTTAATGGCTTTATCTGTTTGGGTCTTTGTCAACATTGTTGTGGCAAGTATTGGGTGAACATTAGAAACCTCTGTTTTTCTGCTGATGGAATGATGTTAGAAATGTGCTGTTTGGTAGTGTGACAGTGTGAAATGCATTTTTTGGTTGAATGTACTTGGCTTGTTGATGAAAGAAGGAGTGAGGATACTGTGTAATTGAAAGTATGGTTGGAAAGCAGTGAAAGGTGGTTGTTTTCGCTGGTGTGGATGATTTTCCAAGTTTGGTGGTTCATGTATTACTGTACTAGTTTATAATTCCAGCAGCTGTGCCTTATAGTTATATTGATGAAGCTTAGTTTGTCAACATTTATTGACCTTCACATACACTCCATACTCCATTGAGCACTTATTAAACTCATTTTGAAGTAGAAAGGTGACAATTTTTTTATTGCAATGTGCATGTGTCATTGGTTTGTTGATGCATTGTCTTCAAACAGGAAGATGTTAGATGCAATAGGTAGCTACCCAATACATGTGTAGTAAGTTATAAGTTATAATTATGAATTGTTAAGATTTTCTATATTAGGGAAGGTTAGCATTGTGCATACTCTAACATTGTGGATCATCAATGGAGCTGAAGCTAGCTGGTTGTTAGTTAGTTTGTTACACGCTTTTTCGTGTTATGTGATATCAAGTTAGTTACACTGTTAGGTTGTTGTAACTGTTTTTGTGATTAAGTCACTTAAGATATAAAAGTCATCATATGTGGTGTATGAGCTCAATATAAAGGGCCATAGAGTAAGAAGGCGTGAGTGTGAGAGCAACAGTTCATTCTTCATTCTGGAAATTCCGGTGGTACTCTTGTAAGGCTTGCTGCAATGAGATTGACTCGGCGTGGATGTAGGAGATTTTGCCCCAAACCACGATAAATCTTGTGTTCATCCTTTTACTGTTCTTGTATTATTTCATTCTCTGTTTTTACTTGGTGCTCCATCAGTAATCAACAATCTTAAAGAATGTTTTTTAGTTCTTACAGTTGTTAATTATATGACAACAATCAAAGCATGTTCTTAGATAAACCAATGACCACTACAAGAAAAACACTAGGAATCTAATTTCAGTCTCATAACATTACCTCCTCCTTGTTCTGTTGATGTTGTTCTTTAGTACGTTCTCTGACAACACGGATTACTTCTGTTGTCCGACGTAGTTTCTCACTTACTTTAGATAGAGAGTCTGCAAGGACTTGTGATTTTATTTTTTCTTTAGCAAACTCGTTCTTCATCAGATGTGTAGTAAGTTATAAGTTATAATTATGCATTGTTAAGATTTTCTATATTAGGGAAGGTTAGCATTGTGCATACTCTAAAATTTATATAGTTGAGTGGGTTAAGGTGAATTTGAGTTTGTCATCATTAATTCATATGAGAAGCTAGTGAATCCATAATTGTTTTGTGACATTACTTATGAAAGATCTAATTTGTGCAGTTTCAGTGTGGCATCCTCAATTTGATATACATGGAAACTTCAAATGATTATGTGGACTGTGGTGGTGGTGATAGCGAAGCAACTGGAGTTGACATTGTTAATGATGATCAAGAAAAGTGGGAGCCTGCAACAGGGATGTGTTTTGATTCCATAGAGGATGTTAAATCATTTTATCGCGAGTATGCTTTAAGAAAGGGTTTTGGTTGGAAGACTAGAACATCAAGAAAAGGAGAGGATGGGCAGATTAGCTACTTAATGCTAGTATGTTCAAGAGAGGGGTCCCGAGTGTCGGAAATTCCTTGTACGTTGATGACACGTCCGACTAAGGTGAAGAATTGTCCAGCAAAAATTACTATTAAGTTGGGAAAAGATGGACTGTGGTACATTAATAAATTTGAACCCAACCATTCTCACGAGATCAGCCCTACAAAATCAAGGTTGTTCAAGGCTAACAAGAAAATCAACCTCCATGTAAAAAGAACAATCCAAATCAATGATGATGTAGGGGTGAGGATTAATAAGACTTTTCAGTCTCTCGTTACAGATGAAGGAGGGCATGAGCATATACCCTTTTGTGAAAAAGACGTGAGAAATTATGTCAACAAAGAAAGGCGTGCGATTGGGAAAGACGGTGATGCTAAGGCCTTACTAAGCTATTTTTCTCGAATGACGGAGCAAAACAAAGATTTCTTCTATGCCATAGATATGGATGATGATTTTCATGTTAGAAATGTGTTTTGGGCTGATGCAAGAAGTAGAGCTACTTATGCATATTTTGGAGATGTTTTGACATTTGATACAACATATTTGACCAATAAGTATGACATGCCTTTTGCTGCATTTGTTGGTGTGAATCACCATGGTCAATCAACATTACTTGGATGTGGTCTGGTTTCTGCAGAAGACACAGAGTCATTTGTCTGGCTTTTCCAAACATGGCTTCATTGTATGGAGGGAAAAGCCCTACGGGTATTGTCACCGACCAATGTAAGGCTATGCAAAATGCCATTGAGCTAGTCTTCCCTACAACTCGGCATAGGTGGTGTTTATGGCATATAATGAAAAAAATTCTGAAAAACTTAGCGGATATGGTGAATATAAGAAGATTAAGTCTCGCAATGAAAACTGCGGTTTATGATACAGATCCACAAGAGGCTGATTTTGAAGATAGATGGACTGCCTTCATTGACAAATTTGACCTTGGACAGAATCGGTGGTTGGATGGGTTGTACAAGGAACGCCATAGATGGGCACCAACCTTGCTGAAGAAATATTTTTGGGCAGGTATGTGGTTGTGTGCAAACTTGGTCTCTTTTTGTTTGAAATGCATTTTCAACCTTATCATACTTTTTGTTACAGCAAGGCGTGTAATGTCCATGGTTATTATACTTGGTTAATGGTTTTTCACTTGTATGAACTTGGGCAGGTATGTCAACAACGCAGCGAAGCGAGAGCATACATGCATTCTTTGATGGGTATATCAATTCAACAACAAGTCTGAATCAATTTGTAAAGCAGTATGATAATGCTCTCAAGAGTAGAGCCGAAAAGGAGTTTCAAGCTGATTTTCAATGCATGGATACGACAATTCCCTGCGGTTCAAACTCGTCAATTGAAAAGCAATTCCAATGTGAGTATACTCATGCCAAGTTTAAGGAGGTTCAGGCCGAGTTTAGATCAAAGATTAATTGTGCGTATTCTTTGAAGACCCTGGATGGTTGCGTTGCCACTTATCATGTGATGGAGGAGGTCCTGTTTGGTGATAGAACAAAAGAATGTGAGTATACTGTTGTGTTTAATCGTGAGAACCATGAAGTTTGTTGTGAATGTTCGTTGTTTGAGTTCAGAGGCATTCTGTGTCGCCATGTGCTTTGTGTGTGTACTCAAGAGAGGATTAAAAATGTGCCGGATAAGTATGTTTTAGCAAGATGGAAGAAAAATATTAGAAGGAAATATTCATATATTAAGAGCAGCTACTGTGTGACAGAATTGAAGCCACAAATGGAAAGATTTGACAGATTGTGCAAGCATTTCTATGAGGTTGCTGAAGTATGTGCAGAGTCTGAAGTTGCAAGTAAGGCACTACATGAAAGGCTACTTGAGTTCAGTTCTAATTTGCCCATCATGGATGCTACAATGCGGGAAGTTAACAAAAGTCCCATTGCCGACTCAAATCCAAACAATGCTCCCCACATTCGCAGTCCATTGCGTGTCAAACGTAAGGGACGCCCTCGTACAAATAGAAAAATAGGTGATGAGTGTGATTTCACCTCATTTTCCATGTACATTTCTGCATGCATTTGCATATAGTTAGGCCATTTTAGTGTTTATTTTGTTTAGTTTTTCCTTTGGAACAGATAAGGTGGTATTGTGTGTTGTTTTGCAGATATTCATGATTAAATGCCCAAGAATTAGCAAGTATGAAGCTTGGATGACTTAGAGCTTTGAAAGATAAGAAATTGAGCCAAGCAGAGAGTATCACGGCCTAGCCGTGATGGCCCTCACTACCGTGAGGGAGCAAAGAGTCAAGAAAGAATTGAGCCAAAAGTCGGAAGTCGTCACGGCCAGCCGTGATGGCTATCACGGCCGTGACGTGTCACCGTGCCAGATCTCCAAAAGTCAGAGACGATCACGGCCTAGCCGTGATGGATATTACGACCGTGATAAATCAGTTGGAAAAGTCAGAGACGATCACGGGCTAGCCGTGATGTCTATCACTACCGTGACCGCTTGTTGGAAAAGTCGAAAAGGATCACGGCCTAGCCGTGATGAGTATCACGGCCGTGATGAATCGGGAAATGAAGCGGTGCCAAGTCGAAAACCATCACGGCCTGGCCGTGATGGCTATCACGCCGTGGACCGCCCACGAGTACTAGAAAAACTGAGCAGAAATGAAGAAGATTCATTCGAGAAAACCCTAAAGAAAATCCTCTGCTGCTTGTGTCTGTGTGCATCATTCCATGGAGCTCTCCCTTTGTTCATCTCTGTAATTCTCTCTTTTGTTTTGTTTTCAATTATGTGTAACTAAACTCCCCTTTGTTGGGGTTAGACTATTGCTATCTGAACTTGGTTGTAAAATGACTTGATTATAATGCGCTTTCCTTGTTCTTTATGAGTGTTTGATTCCATGCTTAATGCTTTCTTAGGCTTGATCACCCTATGAATGATTAGTTGCTTTAATAGATAACTGGAAGGTTGGTGTTAGAGCTTGCTCATGAATCAAATGCCGGGTAATTCATGAACCTAGGAATAGGTCTTGAGGTGCTTGCAATCTTATAAGTCTTTACTTAATGCAAAATCTCAGAGTTAATCCACCTAAGGAATTAGGGTTTAACTTGGGATTTTAGGCTCAATGCACCTAAGGAATTAGGCTTGGGTATCTCTGAAAAGACTTGATTGTCATATTAGAACTAGGAACTGTGTTAGTTATCATTTCATAACAACCAAGGGAGGATTAGCTTAGTTTAACCCCAACAATTATATCTCATTGTTATTCATCTCTTTGTTTTCACATTAACTGTTTGAGAAAAATCCAAAAAGAACAAAAATATTTTCTTCTTGTTTGTTTGCTAGATGTTAAAACAACCTTCAATCCAAAATTCGATCGCCTAGATAGTAGTCAAATTTGCGAAGTGGTAATTGTCCACGATCCCTGAGAACGATATCCGGTCTTACCGTTTTTATTACTTGCAACGAACCGGTACACTTGCCAAGTCCGTGTCAAGTTTTTGGCGCCGTTGCCGGGGATCGGTGTGTCAATATCACGAGTACCAAAGGGGACTCCTAATTTAGGCATTTTATTTTTTTACTGTTTTCCTACTGTGTTTCATTCTTAATTTCTGTATCTCTGATGTGAATTTCTGCAAGTGCTGTTTTTCTGTTTGTTCTGTGCTACTCCGTTTGTTCAGTGTATGCGAGGTACAATCGACCCAGGTGAACTCCAATTCGAACCTGAGATCGAGAGACTCTGCAGAAGGAATAGAAAGAAAACCAAGGCAAGACAGAACAGAGAAAGAGCATCTTCTAGTAGACAAGAGCAAGAAGTTGAGTTACCCAAAGGTGCAAGAACCACAAATTGAAATAGCAGCTGTCACCATGGCGTAAGAGAATGCACCAAGGAGAACAATGGGGGACTACACTTCCCCTAGAGTTGATAGATGTGGGACTCCGATTGTGAGACCTGCAGTGGCCCTGCAATAATTTCGAAATCAAGGCATCACTTCTCCACCTTGTGCAAAGAAAACCAATTTGGAGGGTTGGAGAGTGAAGATCCTCATGCTCATATTGGTACCTTCATTGAGTCGTGTGACACCATCAAGTTAAACGGAGCTTCCGATGAGGCCATTCGGTTAAGGCTTTTCCCTTTCTCTTTGAGGGATAGAGCCAAGGCATGGCTTCAATCTCATCCTCATGGAAGCATCATCACCTGGAACGACTTGGTCGCAAGTTTTTATCTCGATTTTTCCTCCGTCAAGAATGATTAAGCCGAGGTCGAGAGATCAATGCCTTTGCACGAGGGATGGCGAGTCACTATATGAAGCCTGGGAAAGGTTCAAGTCTTTACTCACAGCTTGTCCAAATCATGAACTAGAGACATGGCAGCAGGTCGCAACTTTTGTTAATGGGCTCAACAGGAATTCAAGAAGTATGATTGAAGCGGCTGCAGGAGGTACATTGAGTCAAAAGACACCTAAGAAGCAAAGGACTTGATTGAGAACATGGCTAACAATGACTATCAAATGCCTAGTTCTCGGTCAATGGTCAATAGAGGTGTTCTAGAGCTGGATGAAATTGGTGCCCTCAAAGCACAAATGGCTATTCTTACCAAACAACTGGGGTCGGTTCAACTGCAGAACTCTCAAGTACAAGCTGTTCAAGTTCAAGGTGCCTCAGTGTGTGATTTCTGTGGAGGCAACCATGCAAATGGAAACTGTGAGATCAATGTGGTTGGAAGCTCGGGACAAGAAGAGGTAAACTATATGGGCAACCAAGGGCCTAGAAATGATCCCTACTCCAACACCTACAACCCGGGGTGGCGCAATCATCCCAACTTTAGTTGGAGACAAGGACAAAGTTCAAATACTCAAGCAAAGCCTCCTCAAGAGAGTTCAAGCAAATTGGAGAGCATTCTAGGCCAGTTCATGCAAGCCACTCAAGAGACTATGAAGAATCAAAATGCCTCCATCAAAAATCTTGAACACCAGATAGGACAGTTGGCAAAGCAAATGGCAGAAAGACCTCAAGGACAATTCCCGGGAGATACAGAGAGAAGAATCAGAAGGAAAGTTGCATGGCAATTATCACAAGAAGTGGGAGAGTGTTAAATCCACAAGAAAGAGAAGGAGAAGAAGAGGCAAGAGGAGCTAGAGATGATAAGGTACAATTTGAAGAGGTAAACAATGAAGAACCCGAAATCCCCAAGATACTACCTCTATTCCTACCCGTAGAAGCTGAAAAACCGCAGAAGGAGAAATTGGTTGATGAAGAATTTGCGAAGAAGAAGACTAAAAGACAGATTCGGAAGAGGTTGATAATCCCAAAGAGCTGCCCCCATATTTTAGAATCCCGTACCCCCAACGGTTGAAGAAGGAGGCAAAAGACCAGCAGCTTTTCTAAGTTCCTGGATGTATTCAAAAAGCTACAAATCAACATCCCGTTCTTTGAAGCTCTACAAAGATGCCTTCCTACGCAAAATTCATGAAGGAAATCCTTACAAACAAAAGAAGGTGGAAGGAGGAGACAGTTTATGCTTATCAAGAGTGCAGCGCTATACTTCAAAGGAAGTCACAAAAAAATGAAGGACCTCGGGCAGTTTCACTATCCCATGCACGATTGGTCATCTGAACATAGGGAGAGCATTGTGCGATTTAGGGGCAAGTATTAATCTGATGCCGCTCTCCATTTTCAAGAAGCTGGGGATTGGTGAAGTAAAACCAACAGGGATTTCTCTTCAACTAGCAGACCGCTCAATTACATACCACTATGGTGTTGTGGAGGATTTGTTGGTGAAGGTAGATAAATTTATTTTTCCAGCAGATTTTGTGGTGTTAGATATGGTGAAGATGGTGATACTCCTCTCGATTCTTGGGGAGACCATTCCTAGCAACAGGTAGAGCCTTGATCGATGTCAATCAAGGGGAATTGGTGCTTCGGGTACAAGACGAAAAGGTCACTTTTAATGTGTTTGAAGCGATGAAACACCCAAGCGACAAGGACACATGCATGATAGTGGACCTCATTGATTCATTAGCTGACTAGAGTTTGCACCGAGAAGTTTGAAGATTCGTTAGAAGCCGCTCTAATGGTAGAGGATGTAGAAGAAGAAGTAGGTGCGAAGAAGTTGATCTCATGATTAGATCTCCCGGAGGCTTGTCCGGTTTGTGAATACCGATGAAGACAAAGTGGTGGAAGATGTGAGAATTGAAGATAAGGGTGACCCACCGGTGCTAGAGTTGAAGGAATTGCCATCCCATCTCCGTTATGCCTTCCTAGGGGATGAACTCTTCATTCCCATTATCATCGAGAGTGGGTTGAATTCCTTGGAAGAAGAGAAGCTGTTGAGGGTGCTTAGGGAGCACAAATCTGCAATTGGATGGTCTATGTCCGATTTGAAAGGGATAAGCCCTCCTTCGCATGCACAAAATCCGTGTGGAGGAAAAATTCAAGCCGGTTAGGGCAACCGCAAAGAAGACTCAACCCGAATATGAAGGAAGTTGTGAGGAAGGAGATTGTGAAGTTGTTGGATGCGGGCATTATCTATCCCATCTCCGATAGTCCATGGGTGAGTCCGGTCCAAGTTGTGCCAAGAAAGGGGGGATGACAGGTGGTAGCGAATGAAAGGAATGAACTTATTCCCTCCAGGGACCGTGTCCGGATGGAGGGTATGCATTGACTACAGAAGACTGAATGAGGCCACTAGAAAAGACCACTTTCCATTACCCTTCATTGATCAGATGCTAGAGAGGTTGGCGGGTCATGCTTTCTATTGTTTCCTTGATGGATACTCCGGGTATAACCAGATTGTGGTTGACCCGGAGGACCAAGAGAAGACCGCTTTCACCTGCCCTTATGGAGTCTATGCATACAGGAGAATGCCTTTCGGGTTGTGCAATGCACCCGCCACTTTTCAAAGGTGCATGCTCTCCATATTTTCTGATATGAATGAGAAGTTTATTGAGGTATTTATGGACGATTTTTCTGTATTTGGTGATTCATTTGATAACTGTTTGAATAATCTTGCCTGTGTCCTAAAAAGGTGCCAAGAAACTAACCTCGTTTTAAATTGGGAAAAATGCCATTTCATGGTTAGGGAGGGTATAGTTCTTGGGCACAAAATTTCATCGAGGGGGATGGAGGTTGATAGAGCCAAAATTGAAGTGATTGAAAAACTTCCTCCTCCCTTAAATGTGAAAGGTGTTAGAAGCTTCCTAGGGCATGCGGGTTTTTATAGAAGGTTCATAAAAGATTTTTCAAAAATAGTGAAACCCTTATGCAAGCTTTTGGTAGCTGATACTCCTTTTATATTTGATGATGATTGCATGCATGCCTTCAAAATTTTGAAAGAAAAACTCACCACCGCACCAGTCATTGCTCCTCCGTTTGGAGTTTACCTTTTGAGCTAATGTGTGATGCAAGTGACTATGCGGTGGGAGCCATTTTGGGCCAAAGAAAAAACAAAGTGCTGCATGTCATTTACTATGCCAGCCGTGTGCTTAATGATGCCCAATTGAATTACACTACGACTGAAAAAGAGTTGCTTGCTGTGGTATTTGCTTTTGATAAATTTAGATCCTACTTGATTGGTTGTAAAACTACAGTCTACACCGATCATTCTCGCTTTGAGATATCTGATGACTAAACAGGATGCTAAGCCAAGGCTTATTAGGTGGATACTGCTACTCCAAGAGTTTGATTTGGAAATAAAGGACAAGAAAGGAGTGGAGAATGTGGTAGCAGACCATTTGTCCAGGCTCCCACAAGCAGATGTCCAAGCTTCAGCAAAGTTGCCAATTCAAGAGGAATTTCGAGATGAAGAGTTGTTTGTGGTGCAAGTGGCACCTTGGTTCGAGGATATTGCAATTTACAATGCGGCCAATAAGATTCCTAAGGACTTCAATGGGCAGCAGAAGAAGCTCATTCATGATGCCAAGTTCTACATTTGGGATGAGCCGTATCTTTTCAAAAGGGGTTCAGATGGAATTCTGAGGAGGTGCATACCTGAAGAAGAAATTAATGGGGTGTTGACCCACTGCCACAACTCACCCTATGGAGGACACTTTGGTGGTGAGAGGACCGCGATGAAGATTTTGCAAAGCGGGTTGTTTTGGCCCACCATTTTCAAGGACTCCCGAGCTTGGGTGATGAATTGTGATAAATGCCGGAGGACCTGAGTATTTCCAAGAGAAATGAGATGCCCTTGAAGGGTATATTGGAGGTAGAGCTCTTTGACGTATGGGGGATTGACTTCATGGGTCCTTTCCCGTCGTCTTACAACAACAAGTACATCCTGGTGGCAGTTGATTATGTGAGCAAGTGGGTGGAAGCCGTGCCAACTTTGAAGGATGATGCAAGAACTGTGATCAGTTTTGTGAGGAAGAATATTTTTACCCGGTTTGGGACCCCTAGGGCTATCATAAGTGATGGGGGTACCCACTTTTGCAATAAGGAGTGTAATGCCGTGCTTGCCAAGTTTGGGGGTGAACCACAAAGTTACCACACCATACCATCCCCAAACCAGTGGGCAAGTGGAATTGTCCAACCGGGAGTTGAAAAGAATTTTGGAAAAAACTGTGAACAATGCAAGGAAGGATTGGGCGAAGAAAGTTGATGATGCACTTTGGGCTTATCGGACTGCTTATAAGACGCCTATTGGTATGTCACCTTACCAATTGGTGTTCGGGAAATCATGTCATCTTCCGGTAGAGCTCCAACACCGTGCTTTTTGGGCAGTGAAGGCCCTAAACTTTGATACAAGGCTGGCCATGGACAAGAGGATGCTTCAATTGAATGAGTTAGATGAGTTCCGACTCTTGGCTTATGAGAGTGCCAGGATATACAAGGAAAGAACCAAGTTCTGGCATGATAAGTACATTCTTCCCAAGCAATTTGAAGAAGGCCACTGGTTTTTCTTTGCTCAACTCAAGACTCAAGTTTTTCCGGGCAAATTGAGATCAAGATGGTCAGGCCCATTCTATGTCAAGTCAGTTTCTCCGTTTGGTTCAGTTGAATTGGAAAATCCATCATCAGGAAATACTTTCACTGTAAATGGGCACAGGCTCAAGCACTACCTTGGAGGAGATTTTAACCGTCAGGGCGGTCTCCATCCCTCTTGAGGCACCATCTTAGAAATCATACGTCAAGCTAGTGACGTTAAAGAAGCGCTTATTGGGAGGCAACCCAATTTTTATTTTCCTCTTCTCTTTTGTTTTTGATTTCCCCTCTTGAATAATTTGAGAAGCTCAAGAGGTTTGTTAATAGTTTGTTGAGTGATTCCAGATTTTGAAGGAAGGAGGAGAAGAAGAAGGCGGGAGGAAACAAGACCGAGAAGGCATGTGATTCAAAGACCACTACCACCTTGTGAGTTGTTCTAGTTTTCTCCCCTCTCTAAACTTAATTATTTACATTGAGGACAATGTAAGTCTTTAAGCTTGGGGTAGGGGTAATCTTTTAGCTTGCATTGTAAATATTGCATTCATATAGGCTCTAGTCTTGCATGATCACATGAATTAATTGCCCCCTGCTTAGATTGAGCATCTGATTGTGAGAGCTAAGTGCCAAGTTTTCTGTGATAGTGAATTTTTGGACCCTGATTTTATATTCTTGTGATATGGCTTCATTAAATATGCTTGAGATGTTCTTGGATAGTTGATGATTAGCATGTGTTTCTATGGATTTGTGTTCTCTCTGGTTCTTGAACTGATAAATGTGAGCTTTTGAGCCATTAGGGGGCACTCACTAAATCTGCCCCCGTTCTTTGTGTAGAGTGTTTTCTTCTTGGACTGTTTTTCTCTAGAACTTGACTTGAAACCATTTCGAAACTAGAAAATTTTTGAACATGATTGAGGCAATAGGTATTTTTTCCGGCCTTCTGAGCTTTGAATGTGTAAATGCTACCCTTAGTTGCCCAATTTTGAGCCTGAATGAATAACATGCTTTTCTTGGTTCCCTGAAATGTTGTGTTAAATATGCTTATGAGGGACCTTCTAAAGTACTGTGCAAAAATGGGTTGGAAAATGTAGTTGAAAGTTTGGGATGATGAAAGGAAAAAAAAAAAGGAATCTAAAAAATTTTACTTCTCCTGAATTGCAAAATCTACCCTTCTCCAAAAAAAAAAAAAAAAAAAAAAAGAGAAAAGAGAAATAAAAAAATGGGGAAGGGGATGACAAAAAGGAATGAGAAGTAGAGAGGAAAAAAAAAATGAAAGAATGGTGGAAGAGTAAACTGAAACCCAAAGAAAGGTATTTTAGAAGGTCGTGCCTTGCAATGCTTGATTGTTTGTATAGCCTTTTGAAATTTCCTGTTTTTGAGATTCCCACCTGAAAATTGATCCCATGGCCTCATTACAACCAAAGAATAAGACCTCTTGATTCTTAGATGTTTTCATTAATAAAGTGAAGATTTGGTTGATAGTCAAGCTTATGGTAGGAATCATTCTTTGAGGAAAATGGAGTGAAATGTCATATTCCCTTAACACTTGAGTGAGTGAGGCAAGAAAGAGAGCCAAGCAAATGAACAAGCTTGGGGTGAGCTGCAAGTGAGATAGAGTGCCCGAATTAGTGAGAATGTGAGTCTAGGGAAACTAAGCCCCTAATTGGACTTGAATTGATTGTCTCTTGCTGAAATAATTGACTCCCTGTTGCTTGGATCATTTTATTCGGGTTCTTAGTTCACTATCATTGTCCTGGTTGTTTTCATCTTATGGCCTTGGTTTTTGCTTGAGGACAAGCAAAGTCTTAAGCTTGGGGTGATTTGATGAGTGTGATTTCACCTCATTTTCCATGTACATTTCTGCATGCATTTGCATATAGTTAGGCCATTTTAGTGTTTATTTTGTTTAGTTTTTCCTTTGGAACAGATAAGGTGGTATTGTGTGTTGTTTTGCAGATATTCATGATTAAATGCCCAAGAATTAGCAAGTATGAAGCTTGGATGACTTAGAGCTTTGAAAGATAAGAAATTGAGCCAAGCGAGAGTATCACGGCCTAGTCGTGATGGCCCTCACTACCGTGAGGGAGCGAAAGAGTCAAGAAAGAATTGAGCCAAAAGTCGAAGTCGTCACGGCCTGGCCGTGATGGCTATCACGGCCGTGACGTGTCACCGTGCCAGCATCTCCAAAAGTCGAGAGACGATCACGGCCTAGCCGTGATGGATATTACGGCCGTGATAAATCGGTTGGAAAAGTCGAGAGCGATCACGGCCTAGCCGTGATGTCTATCACTACGTGACCTCGTTTGTTGGAAAAGTCGAAAGGATCACGGCCTGGCCGTGATGAGTATCACGGCCGTGATGAATCGGTAAATGAAGCGGTGCCAAGTCAGAAACCATCACGGCCTGGCCGTGATGGCTATCACGGCCGTGACCGGCCACGAGTACTAGAAAAACTGAGCAGAACAGAAGAAGATTCATTCAGAAAACCCTAAAGAAAATCCTCTGCTGCTGTGGCTGTGTGCATCATTCCATGGAGCTCTCCCCTTTGTTCATCTCTGTAATTCTCTCTTTTGTTTTGTTTTCAATTATGTGTAACTAAACTCCCCTTTGTTGGGGTTAGACTATTGCTATCTGAACTTGGTTGTAAAATGACTTGATTATAATGCAGTTTCCTTGTTCTTTATGAGTGTTTGATTCCATGCTTAATGCTTTCTTAGGCTTGATCACCCTATGAATGATTAGTTGCTTTAATAGATAACTGGAAGGTTGGTGTTAGAGCTTGCTCATGAATCAAATGCCGGGTAATTCATGAACCTAGGAATAGGTCTTGAGGTGCTTGCAATCTTATAAGTCTTTACTTAATGCAAAATCTCAGGTTAATCCACCTAAGGAATTAGGGTTTAACTTGGGATTTTAGGCTCAATGCACCTAAGGAATTAGGCTTGGGTATCTCTGAAAAGACTTGATTGTCATATTAGAACTAGGAACTGTGTTAGTTATCATTTCATAACAACCAAGGGAGGATTAGCTTAGTTTAACCCCAGCAATTATATCTCATTGTTATTCATCTCTTTGTTTTCACATTAACTGTTTGAGAAAAATCCAAAAAGAACAAAAATATTTTCTTCTTGTTTGTTTGCTAGATGTTAAAACAACCTTCAATCCAAAATTCGATCGCCTAGATAGTAGTCAAATTTGCGAAGTGGTAATTGTCCACGATCCCTGAGAACGATATCCGGTCTTACCGTTTTTATTACTTGCAACGAACCGGTACACTTGCCGAGTCCGTGTCAATAGGGGTAGTTGAAAAAGTTGTCAAGAGGGCGAAGAAGCGGTCACAACATACCGAAGACAAAGAGACTACCAAGGTATTATTTTTTACTCCAAAAATTATGTATTAACCATTCACACCATCTGATTGATGAGTAATGTTTGCCCGTAACCAAAATCCAATTTAAATGTAAGTTTCAACAACAACATTTCTAAACTGTGCAGGACGCAAACAATGGAATGGTGGGTAATCACAGTGGAAACAACATCCATGTAGAATCATCTCTTGACATTGTCACCAGTGGAGAATTGTTGGATACAAGCACTGTGGTTTGTGTCCAATGTCATATTGTGTTTAACTTGTAGACGTTGTTTTATTATGTGTTGTCGGTTAAATTTTAGCAATTTGATGGATTTGTACCCCGTGATGTATACTTTCTACAAAATTCATGTGCCTTTTGTGGGCAATGAGATGAAAATTTATGTTGATTGGTTTATTGTTTTTCTATACAGTCAATATCAACTTTTGAATACAGTTGTTGTGTTCTTCAAAATCCAACAGTTTCAAGCCTTGTATTTAAGGGTTTAGAAGACGTTACTTTGAATACACAGGCATGTAATTTGTGGGTCATTTAAATAGTTAAGGACTCCATTATTATAGTTTCTTATATGGTGTTGTCCAGGTTGGAGCCAGTATATTGTTCGTCGACCTTTTGACAACGTCCGATGTTGACTTCACAACTCGTCCGCGGTTCACTACAAATTTGGATGATTAGACACATTTTGGATTTTAGTTGTCTTCACTAATGATATGTGTTTTTTGGTATATGGTTGTCAGTTGATGGTATGGTTTTTCATAAGTCCTGGACTATGGTACTAAACTTTGTGTACAATTTTTAGTGTTTAACGCTTTACCATTCGTTGTGCAGGTTGGTCGGGCGCCATAACTTTTGTCGGTTTTTTGAATGACATGGTTGCAGCACAACGATCCATTATCTTGTCATATATGTATATGAACATTTACTATGTGTATGTAGTTAAATACAACTTAGTTGGGTGCTACACATTGCGTGTTAGCTTTTTGTATCATGAATGACAAAACCACCACTTGTTGTACATACGTAGACAATCCTATGTAAATGATCCTGTATAAATGTCAATGGAAATGATCATATATATCTGATGAATGCCCTCAATTACCTTGTGAACAAGTTATTCCTATATAATTAAGTGTTGAATGCCTTTTAATTATCTGGTGAATGCCTATTAATTATCTGGTGAATGCCCTAGAATATCTGGTGAATGCCCATAGTCAAAACCCAAGTTTTGGATGGGTTAGATTATCTGGTGAACATGGTTAGATTATCTGGGGAATGCCTTAGAATATCTGGTGAATGCCCATAGTCAAAACCCAAGTTTTGGATGGGTTATATTATCTGGTGAACATGGTTCGAATATCTGGGGAATGCATTAGAATATCTGGTGAATGCCCATAGTAAAACCCAAGTTTTGGATGGGTTAGATTATCTGGTGAACATGGTTAGATTATCTGGGGAATGCCTTAGAATATCTGGTGAATGCCCATAGTCAAAACCCAAGTTTTGGATGGGTTATATTATTTGGTGAACATGGTTCGAATATCTGGGGAATGCATTAGAATATCTGGTGAATGCCCATAGTAAAACCCAAGTTTTGGATGGGTTAGATTATCTGGTTAACATGGTTAGATTATCTGGGGAATGCCTTAGAATATCTGGTGAATGCCCATAGTCAAAACCCAAGTTTTGGATGGGTTATATTATCTGGTGAACATGGTTCGAATATCTGGGGAATGCATTAGAATATCTGGTGAATGCCCATAGTAAAACCCAAGTTTTGGATGGGTTAGATTATCTGGTGAACATGGTTAGATTATCTGGGGAATGCCTTAGAATATCTGGTGAATGCCCATAGTCAAAACCCAAGTTTTGGATGGGTTAGATTATCTGGTGAACATGGTTAGATTATCTGGGGAATGCCTTAGAATATCTGGTGAATGCCCATAGTAATTACATAATAACAATTTTACTATGGAAATATGGAGAAGACTATCTTAATCATATCTACCATGAAGGGAACTCAGGAAAGTGTCAGTGTGTCCCAACAATCCTATATCACCATCAGGAACATCTAGCAGGTGCAAGAATGCAGAATCAGAAGTATCAAGAAATTCATAGTTGCCTGACTCTAACCCAGCTGTGTCATCTTCAAGCTTTGGTTTGTAGCTACTTGCTTCTTCTTGAGTCATGTTAGCAAAGGTACTATTTCCAGTGTTTTGCACCTGCAATGCTACATCTGAACATGACTCCAATTTTGATGATGATGATGCTTGCGAGAACACTACTCCTTCCTTCCCCTTAATCATGCGGAATGAGTGTCCAACCTCAGAATTCCAAAGTTGAAGAAAGCAATCAGGGTATGTTTTACTTGTTGACCATGAATTATGCAATTTGGACTCCATTGACAACCTTGCCTCTGCCTCAACTCTGGCACTTTCCCATTGTACCATGTGACGCGTAGAATGCATGGTTATAGGTTACATGCAAAGTAAATGTAATATCACAAATTCAAATCAATGAAGGTAAATATTGAAGTACAAGCAAGGGATTATGAGGATCTTTGGTTAAGTTGTGAAAATCACAACAACTCCTTTTCCTCAAGGTATTAGTATACAAGTATCATTGGGTGAAACAAAGGACATGAAGAGTGACATCATCTATTGGAAGAAATTACATTTCTCCTTTACCTTAATCATCTAACAACATGAATTTTAGCACTAGCAAGGTTGCAGGTTAAGCATGCAACATGCTTGCTTTGCAGCTCATGAGTAAAATTGATCATAGAATCCAGGCTTACCAATCCGAGAAATTACATAATACTCCTACATTACAAAATAACAATGTACATATCAAGTTTTCATGTTCGAATATACAAATAACAAACTATTCTTCTGTTGTCCTTCTCATGTATGCCTTGGTATATGGGGGATCAAGTCTAGAAGATTGCTTCCGCATCCTATGTTTGCCCTTCACCCTTGTTGCTATGTTTGACCCACCCTCCGGAGCACCCTCCGTATTATGTTCACCTACAACAGTCACAATGGTAGATTGTAAGTAGTCTATCTTTATAACATAATGGAACTTTTTCATTGTGAACATGCAAATCATTACTTACAAGCGGGCACTGCAACTGCTGCTTCATTTGGTGCACCCATCGCTACAGCCGGAGGATCTACACAGGCATGATCAGACTCCATCCGCTGAGACATTGGCATTTCGACACCTGCATATACAAAGATCCTCAATGTACTTTCAACGAGTAAACAACAAACACAACCATGTAAAACACGCAACTAGCTTGTTTAGTAACCACCACCTATTTGAACACCTGAAGACCCTACACCACCCATGTCAGCATAAATATCCGCTAGGGGAGTTTGGTGACGAGTGGGACCATCTTTCAAAATTGCAACATCCGCCTCTAGAGCCAAGATTCTCTGTTGTTGCTCCCTAATTTTCTGTTCATGCTCCTGAAGCGTCGCCAATACTTTTTGATATTCATCAACATGTACATATTGGTGTTGTTGCCCCCCCAGTAATGCATCCCGGACAATGGGTAGTTGAAGCTCAGCATCTGTTGCTATTAAAGCAACCGTTACCTGCAAACATCAGAATCACATCAACTGAACATTGGGTATATCAATTTTCAAGATATTATCGAAAATATGGTATGGTTGGTACCCTTGTATTCATGAATGCTTCCTTCATTTTCTTCTTCCTCAATGTAACAATTGGCCAGTTCAGAAACCGTGGGAAAGGATGCTCGGGAGGTGTGCTAGGTGTATAGCCAATCGAGATATGGTTCATCGCCCATATCTACCAAAAAAGATTGACATCATTAGTAGCCGTAAAATTTTGTTAACATATCATTATATGGCTATCAAACATATGCAACAATACATACCTGTAGGATGGGTGCACAGCCACATATATGTATTTCATGGTCATTTGACCCTTCGCCACTGACCATGCGAGCTCTGGTCAAACTCCCAACCAGGAATTCATGAACTGCAGCTGCCCAGTTGAAGCTATGGCTGGCATCCAAGTCATCCAAAGAGCCAGGCATAATCTGTGAAGACATGCTTGCCTGTCCTCGCAAAGTAAAACACTCCGAAAGCAAGGAGTACATATGTCCTACAGAAATCCCCCACATTATGCGGAATGGCGGGCATCTTCTCCAGTATAGCCTGTATGGTTATATCTGCCCCCTCAAAAATTGACAGTGTATAGCAATGCTCATTGGCTGCACCTACCACTGGTTCACCTGTGGCTGGAAGTCCTAAAGCCAGGCATACATCAGCAGGGGTAAAAGGGATCGGCGTACCCCTAACATTGAATGCTCGAGCACCGTCATCCCACCTACTCACAAGCTCGCACAATAAGACATTTGAAATATTAGGTTCATTGGTCATTTTAGTAACCCATTTAAATGGGGTCATATCCAACAAAGCACGATGCTCCTCTGAAAGTGCCTGGTTGATTTCAATCAATATCCCTGGCATACAAGCATGCCTCGCAAGAACCTGCCAAGTATCATTACTTGAAATGTCAGTTGATTGTAAATACGTTGCACACGAGTAAGTACAAACACAAATGAGGTTTCCTTACATTAATATCTGCTGCTCCTGCCATTTCAGTCTTTGCTTTTGGTTTACCTGTTTATAGACGATCCAACACATCATAAGTTAGAATCACATTAACCTATTTTGTACTCACTGCCATTGTTTTTCTAAGTTTTCTATATGGTACATATAGAAAACTTATCATAAGGAATGGTTGAGACAAAGTCATGACAAACTAGGATTAAATATTGTTCACACTAGCCAACATTGTACATATAGAAAAACAGAACCAACATTTCATGAACATATAGAAAAACAGAACCAACATTTCATGAACAAGCCAAGTACATTCAATCAAACAATATTTTTCACACTGTCACACTACCAAATAGTACAAATCATAACATCATACCATCAGCAGAAAAACAGAGGTTTCTTAGGTTCACCCATTACAATGTTGACAAAGACCCAAACAGATAAAGCCATGAAAGAAACAACGTGAATAGCAACTAATCCCTACGGAGAATAGATATACAAAGCTTACCTAGCTATAGCTTCAGCAGAGCCCAAGGGATGAGATGCGGGATTGTGAGAGTGAGCGACCTAGGGTTCGTTTGATTTGGTGGTGGGTGGAGATATGAGAGATCAACAGACACAGGGAAGGAAGAAAGGAGGGTTTATCCTCGACTGTTCTTGCGGTGGGTGGTGCCGTCGATGAGTGGTGGGTGTCGCCGTTTCCGTCGTGGCTGTCACTGGGAAGAAGACAGAGTCCTAGCGAGAAGACAGAGCGTCGTGGCTGTCACTGGGAAGAAGACACAGTTACAGCGAGAAGACAGAACGGGGAAGAAGACAGAACGGGGAAGAACACACAGTTACAGCGATAAGACACAGTGAAGGAGAAAGAGGACGAGGCAGATGTGAAGACTTAGCGTCGAGTGAAGAAGCGAAGGAGGGAAGAGCGCAAGGCAAGGCAAAACCTATTTTCCACTGTTCCTGATATTCACGCTATTGCCACTCATATAATTACGAAACTGCCATTAACACATACGGTGTTTTCGTAGGTGTATGTTTTCTGTGTCAATTTAGCAATTCTGTTAGAAATACTACTTTTTATTTATTGAACAACATGCATGTAGGTCTAGTTAACAATAAAATGTTCACAGGTAATTAATCTTTGTAATCCAGAATTAAACCCTGCTTTGCTGTCTTGTAAATTAAAATAAACTTGTGCTCCGAAGTGCCTGCTTGAAAGGAATAAGTGGAAAAAAGTGTCTTCCAACTCCCTCTATCTCACTTTCCCCATTCTCCCTTACGGATCCTAAAATGATAGATATACCTTACTCAAGTCATATGGTTACTTATTTTATCAAGCAAATTAAAACTAATTAACACAAAACAAAACAACATGCAAATACTATGTAGCAGGCAAATGGCTTTTCTAGGACTGATAGAGTCTATGGAGAACATTCAGATCTAACAGCATTTGTACCTCTATTATCTGGTGAACTAAAATTAGCCGTGACCTCGACTAATCTTAAATAACAATGATTCCCTTATCAGTCGAGTGATGTTAGAAGGGGGATTCTGCCTCCTAACTTGCGGGTTCTTAAACTACTCCAAAGAGTGTTTAGTGTGGAAGGTGAAAATAACTAAACTAAATTCATGAAAGTAAATTGAAAGCAAGAGAAATTGAGCATAAAAATGTGTTTGATTGTATTGATGTGTTTTATACAATATTTACAATCGGTATTTATAGGCTACAACTCGAACACTATGCAAAACTGTAACACCCCGATTTCTTGATTAGGGTTTAAGGAAGAGAATAATATTAAAGACTTAATCATATTCCTTAGGTGTTAGTTAACTTGAGTTTCAAGTTTGAGGAGAATCGGAGTTGAAACGGGTCCGAAACACATTCAAACACTAAACGAGATATTAATTAGTCAGTTAATTAATTAATTGAGAATTATAATATTAAAATTAGGTTGGGCTTGAGCATAAATTTTTTTTTTAGTAGCCTAAAATAATTAAGAAAATATTCCAGCAGTAGGAAGATACAGAAGAAAACTCCAGGTTGTGCCAACGGAGCAACACGTGATGACACTTGTCTTCCACTAACTATCTAAGTAAAGCATGCAATGACACTTGTCTTCCACTAAAACTAAGTAAAACATGCAATGACACTTGTCTACCACTAACTATCTAAGTAAAGCATGTAATGACACTTGTCTTCCACTAAAACTAAGTAAAGCATGCAATGACACTTTTCTTCCACTAACTATCTAAGTAAAGCATGTAATGACACCTGTCTTCCACTAAAACTAAGATAATAATTAAATAATCTTAAACTAGGTAATATAAAAGCAAACGTATGCATGATCATCATCTTCTTCCCTTCTTTTGGGCACATAACTAGAGGAAAGGTGAAGAGAAACTCTCCCAAAGGCAGCCATTTTCATTCCAGATAAATAAGCTTGAGTTAAGGTAGTTTCGATTGTCGGATTTTCAAACCGATCGCGTATTCGTGCTCACGGCTTCGACATCTTCGACGTTGTGTCTTTGCATTCCATTTTCGTCAAGGTGAGTCAGTGTTGATGCCTTTGACATTTGTCCTTTTTAAGTTGTCTAAATTCATTCTACTCCTATTCTTGGTTCCGATATCGTTTTCAACACGTTTTAGGCCTTTATGTGTTTTTCTGCCGAATCAGTCGACCGGGAATTGACCGTGGGAGTGGAGACGAATCTAACCTTGCAGCGTACAGCTATTGTTCTTGTAAGTTTCTATCTCAATTTCATGCCTTGATTCAAATTGGTTCATTGATTGGAGCCCTGTTGTTGATTCGATGGTTATTTTGGCCTTTTTGACTATTTTTGGACCTCGTACGTGTGCTCGGGATAGTTTTTGGTCCAATGCACATACCGGGGGTGTCAATATCATATTTGTGGTTGTTGTTGGAAAGCATGACGAGGTTCGTCCCGAAAGCACAGAGGCAATCGGAGCGTTTACGGGAAAGTACGCACGTCAGTAAGGTGGGGAGAAAGTAACCGACATCATCGGGGAGGCAAGCGTAGAATAGTAATTATATATGCATGTGTGTAGGGTGCCCCAGACCCTATTAGAATGTCAAATAATTGACAATGGATAAGCTAAAATAAATTAATATTTTAATGTTGTCTCGGGTTTAGTGGTTGTAGATTTATTGACAGTAATCCTGATACTTTAAGTTAGCGACTTTATGTTGATTGAGGTTGTCCGAATTGCATGCTTATGTGCTGTTTGACTTGTACATGATCATACATGATATTTGCTATACTTGGTATACTGAACATGATTTTATGATTATTCTATTGGTATATGAGAATTGATGATTGACTGATTGTTATTGAGACACCCCGTTGTGCCCCATTGTATTATTAAATTTAAACCTTATTATTTTTTTACTTAATCGCGCGCTTAACGTTGAAAATACTTAAAAACTAAAACTTAATTAATAATCATATAGCTTCTGCAAATATAAAACACTCCAAAGTTATATTACATAAATATACACATAATTATCCTTTATTTGACACAACACTGTTTAGGGTATCATCTCAGTAGGAACCCGCACGGGTACTTTTTTAAACAAACTGCTTATAACCAGCGGAAAATAAAAATGTCTTATAAGACTCACTGGCTCTAGACACTAAACTATATTGCTGAAAACCACATCTCGTCTTCTTGCATCCAATTCATATTGAGTTCCATCCAACGCCTCAGCATCAAGCTCAGCCACAGGGTCTTCTAGTACGATCCCATAAAAAGACAGAATACAGCACACAGAAATATATAGGGGATAAGAAGCAATTCTATCATCAAAAAGCGGAAAAGAGTAATAGTAAATTATACAGTAATTGTCACAGACATAACATCGTTCAACACATAACTAACAAAGCATCCTCAAATTAATGTATCATCCTCTACCCCAATCTCATGCTACTTAAAGACACTATAGATGCGCACCTATTTCTAAGGTGGAAGTGGTCTCGTGAGAACTCTTGATTTTACGTGTATTATATTACCAATACACGGTGTATTATATTACCAATACACAGATGTGTTTTACGTGTATTATATTACCAATACACAGATGTCCTTTTACGTGCATTATATTACCAATACATGGTGGATTATATTACCAATACACAGATGTCCTTGTGTATTATATTACCGATACACTTTTGTCCTTGTGTATTATATTACCAATACACGGTTGTGGACAACAACACCTATACTTGAATCTCACCAACCCGTTTTAACAACATCCTAGTGCTTTAACCTTCCATTAGAACTTGACACATATTCTATGCCTTAACATCTCTTTAACATACATCATCTAGGTTAGACACTTCTAAATCATTATCCTCACACCCAAAACAATCATCTCTTAGACAACATATATCCTTGCTTAAAATCAACTAAGCATACTATTAAAAACCAGGCAGATCATGCATAACACAATATCAAGAAATATTCAAGTATCACATTATCACATAAAGTAATTTATCACAAAAATCAAATCAACAAGTCAGACTCTGTCACGGCCTGGCTGTGATAGCCATCACGGCCGTGACAGACATCCAAAAGCAAGATATTCTACAAACAGAACCTGTCACGGCCTGGCCATGATAACTTGGATAAGTTTCGAAAGTTTTGTTTTGATTTTGTGTTTCACCGAACGAAAACAGTGTTAACGTAAACCTAGTATTCGAGACGTCGTGATACTAGCGTTCTTAATTACAAGCACGAATATCTTTGATCCGTGTCACGTCGTTACATGTTGTACCGTTGTTACACGTTGTGATGAACGTTGTTAATAGTGAATATTGTTTTTTTATCACCATGGACCTAAGACTGATTGCAAGGTCTAAGGTTTTGTGATTGAGCATTCGGACTTCGTGTCCTGTGTTAGTGTTGAGAAATCTATCACGTTAAAAATTACGAATAGTCGTAAGCCATCTTGAGCTTCGATAAAAGAAGAATGAACACAAAGAAAAATAACGAGAACAAAATGTTTTCTATGCATGAATTGGCAGACGTGCCCACGTCCTATGTCTGATACCTTAATGATAGGGTATTCGGGCTACGTTGATATGTATGATGCCTTAATGATAGGGTATTCGTGTCACGTCCAATGTCTGATACCTTAATGATAGGGTATTCGGGCTACGTTGTTGCCACGTCCTATGTCTGATACCTTAATGATAAGGTATTCGGGCTATGTTGTTATGTATGGTGCCGAATGGTATTCCATGCCATGTTGTGCCTAATATACCTGGCAATTGAGTGTGATCAACTCATTTATTTGGTGTTGGGGTCTCCAGAGATTAGGTATTAAATTAGAGCGTGAATATTGAAGTGTTCATGCATTTTTTCAAAAGACTGTGATCGGGTATGAAACTCAGTGATAAACTACTTGTTTATTTATGGAAATGTACATGTGTATATGTTCTCTTTTGTGTCGCGCGTGCGGTTATTGTGTTAAATCCATATATTGGCGTCTCACCCTTACAAATATATCAGGTTTATTCGAGACTACTGTAGTACTTCTGTACACTAGCACGGATGAAGCAAAGGAATTCACTAAGTCATTCGAGGACTTAGATTCTAGATATTTGAAGAGGTATCTGTTCGTGGGAAAGACCACTGGGGTCTTTCCAATAATGTCTTGTAGAGAGACCACCTTAGGAGTCTTGTTTTGGGTTTTATGTTGAAAAGGTCGGTAATTGTAATGTTGTAATATATTCTTGGTTTTAAGTTTCTATTTTTGAAAATCAAGCCCTTTTGAAAATAAAAACGGTAGGTTCTAGAGTTATTCATGGAAGAAAATTTTTACACTTGAGTTTTCTGCCTTTTAATAAATTTATTTTCCGAAAGCAACCAGCAAACAGAATTTTTAATTTATTTCCGCACGTGTTACAAAGTAATGCATAAGGGGAGTGTTACACTTCGGCTGCTGAGTTCTTGAATTGTAGAGTGGATTCGATTCCGTTAAAATACCTGGGTCTACCGGTCGGTGCAAATCCCAGGCTAGCTTCTACATGGCAACCGTTGATAGATGCTCTAGTCATGAGGCTCTCATCATGGAAGAACCAGTGTCTTTCCTTGGGTAGGAGACTGGTGCTACTAAAATCAGTCCTCACAGGTATTTCCATCTATTTTTTGTCCTTTATGAAAATGCCCTTGAAGGTCTGGCGGGTAGTGGTTAGAATCCAAAGGGAGTTCCTTTGGGTAGGGACTTCGGGTGATAAGAAAATTCCTTGGGTAAAATGGTCCGATGTTTGCAAACCAAAGGATAAGGGGGTCTTGGGGTCAAAAACTTATTCAACCGAAGTCTTTTGGCCAAATGGAGGTGGAGGCTATTGACTGACTCGCAAGCTATTTGGTGTAAGGTGGTGAAAGCTGTAACGCACTCCCCTTAGGGCATTACTACGTAACACATGCGGAAGTAAATTAAAAGATAATTTGCTGGTTGCTTTCGGAAAATTTGTTTTCTCTTAAGTCAGAAAACTGGGGTATAAAATTTTCTCCTATAAGGATAACTCTGAAATCCATCATACATACATTTAAAGTGTAAAGTCACGTTCGTAACAAAGTTATCATGACATACAACGTTTCTCTAAGTTTCCACTTTCGAAAGAAAAGTTCAAACTATAGATGGATGTATATAACACTACATTTACCGACCTCTTTAGATATACAACCCAACTCAAAACTCCTAAGTTGGTCATTCTATCAAATATTAATTGGAGAGACCCCCAATCGGAATACTTTCCCCACCTCTAATACTAGGTCTTCAAGTGACTTAGAAAGACTCCTCTGCAACATCGGTACTAGAGTACCAAGGTACTACAGCAAAACCCGAAGAGACCTGATATAATTGTAATAGTGAGATACCATCATAAGATATATCCCACAACAACCATATACATGATACATACATCACATAATCATATAGCAGTTAAATCATGCATATACACAATATAACAGTGTTATATCAAAGGGTCTCAAACCCGCACAGTCAATCTTTTGAAAATATGCATGGCACTTCAATATCAGGCTCTAACTTAATCTCATGAGATATCAACACCGTTTTCCGTTGGAGAAGAATTAGAGTTGGTCGATCTCTAGCCCACTGGGCAGTTGCCTCCGTACCCTCATGCATTTAAGGTCTCAGGACGAGCAACGTCACATGTGCCTCTGAACTCGGTTTACATGGACAGACTCCCAGATACCACCTTGTATCTGATATATATCAAAAGCACGTCTGCTTGGGGAAATGCACATGAGAAAATATTTTATTTAAAAGGTTTTCTTTGTGTTCATTCTTTTCACTGTCGCAGCTCAAAGCTAACGACTTAATCATCATTTCCCCATCACTTGAAAACTCAGAAGCATAGGACACATAGTCCGAATGCTCAATCACAACGCCCAAGACCGATGCCGCAGTCAAGGGTTGTGGTCGTAGAAAACAACATTCACCTTTAACAATGTTCATCACACGTGGTTAGGAGACACAGTCCAAAACAACGTGATTAGGACATAAAGTCCATCACAACGAAATCAGAACGCACTGTCCTCAATTTCGAGAATTGGACTCTCAGTCCATAACATCATGAATAGGACTCACAGTCCCGAATTAACACTGATCCAAGATCACGTGCGCATAACTGAATACTCGAGGCGACGTCTCGCGTACTAGATTCTCTTTCTTAAGTACTTATTTTTCGTTCAGTGAAAAACAAATTCAAAACCGAATCCTCGATAACCTATCCAGGCTATCGGAAAGTTTCTAAAATATTTAGGAAAACCTTTTCTTTGAAAATCTTTTATAAAGCATCTTTGCAATACTTTTATCTTTGAAATATTTCCCCCAATAGGATATTGCCAAATAATCTTGAAAGTTTTAACTTGAAGACACATAGTTCGAAAATGATTTTTCTCTTGAATAACAATAGTTCACCAAAACCATTTCAACATTTAAAACAAGTACTTTAAGTTAATGAGCTTTTGGAAAAGAACACCAATCCCTTCATCTTCAAAGCTTATTAAGGTTTTAATCCTTATAACAGTTGAGCACAGACGCAAGTCTGGCTTAGCAAACTTTCAATCAACAGCAGTATATATTATCAGTTCAATGCTAATATCACAGTTGAAAGCAGTTCATCACATATATGCATTATAACATTTAGAACAAGTACAGTTCAACATCAGATAATAGCATAACAGTTCAAGTACATTAGGTAATCAAGTAAGCTCAATCAACATATAAATATCCAGTTAAACACCTACACACATGCTACAGTTATTGAATATCTTTAGGAAATCCCCTCTTACCTCAAGAAGGTAAGAGAATGCGAGAAAATAAACAGTTTCACGAACGTTCTTTAAGGTTGGTTAGGATGCAAGTCTAGGTTTCAAGACACAAGGTTCAAAGGATTAGAACTCAACCAAGAACATAGGGCTAGAAGTTTCCAAAACACATGCAACTTAGGGATTTATGATCCTTAAGTGCTAGGATTTTAAAACATGATTACTTTAAACAAAGTTGAACAAAAATCCCACCAAGTTACACTTGATGGAGATTCGGCCTTGACCAATAAGATAGGCTAGGAACATTTAAACTTTCCAATCTCTTTGGTTTAACATCCATTAGTAGGAAGGAGCTCAAAACCATGATCACTTTGGAAAATGAAAAACGAAACACCCTAGGTCCATAACCTTTAAGATTCGGCCATCCTTGGGTTTTCATGATAGAAATCTTTAAATTCTTCCAATCTCTTAGACCTTTTAGCATCCAATAACTTATGGAGCTCAAGTCTATGATCATCTTGAAAGCAACATAGGACTTTAAATAACAAAGCTCATAAGCACATAAAGTAAGAACAACATAGGCTTATAAGTAATTAAAGTATAATGACATAAGTAAATGAATCATAAATGACATAAACATAAATGACATAAAGTAAATGACATAATATAAATGACATAAAGTAAATGACATAAATATAAATGGCATAAAAGTAAATGACATAAAGTAAATGGCATTAATATAAATGGCATAAAGGTAAATGACATAATGTAAATGACATAAAGTAAATGGCATTAGTATAAATGACATAAAAGTAGAGTAAAAATCTTTAAACTTTCCAATCACTTTAGATATAGCATCCTTTAACATAAAGGAGCCTTGGTCCATGATCATTTTGGGAAACAAATCTTTAAACTTTCCAATCACTTAGACATAGCATCCCTTAACATAAAGGAGCCTTGGTCCATGATCATTTTGGAAAGCAAATCTTTAAATACAAACTCATACTTGTAAAAGTTGAAACAAGATCCATCTAAACCATATGCATGGTTTCGGCCTCATTAGAAAGTAGAGGTTAGGAAACTTTGTTTTACACAACCTTTTAGTATGTTAAACTACAAGTAAATACAAGACCATAGAAATTGGTTTAAACTCAAAAGGAGTTTTCTACCATTTTTGAGAGATTTTTGAAGATAAAAGCTCATATATGACATAAAGAAGAAACTTTAGAAAAAGATGAAGTTTTTAAAGAAAAGAATACATGAGAGTATTACCCTAAACAAGAGGAACAACTTTGATGAAGAACACTTTGTGAAAAGAAGAAGAAAAACTAGAGCTTTGGAAGCTTGAAGTTAAGAAAAAGATGAAACTTAAGAGTTTTAATGGAGTAGGAGAAAGGAAAGTGATGAAGTGAAGTTGAAAAGTGGTATTTATAGAGTAAGAGGGAGGGGGGCACGGTTTTGGAGAGGAAAGAAGAAGAAAGAAGAGAAGACAGAAGAAGAAAGAAGGTGGTTGCTTGTAGAAAGGATAAAGAGTTAAGGTGATGTGATGTGATTGGAGAGAGAAAGATGAAAAAGTAAGATTTTGGAATGAAGTTAAGATTTACTTTTTCTTAGGTGTGTCATAAGCATTTAATTAGGCATCCCATCAAGCCTTCTCTCATCCTTTAGGGTTCCTTTAACTGCTTAAATACGTAACCGGTTGCACATCCGATCGTATTTTCTGAAGGTTTCGTCCGGATAAAATATTATATTTTATTCCCGGACAACAAAATTCGAAAATTTACCAAACCCACACAAAACCTCATGAAAACACTAACCGTCTCGTTCAAGAATTAAAATTTTGTCTCTAGCTCAGTAAACTTGTACTGGCAGAGAAAACGCAGACCGGTTTTCGTCTAAATTTTCAATCGAAAATTTTACTGTGACTTCATACGGTAAAACAACACAAGAAAATGATTTTATTTTAAATAAAATCATCCTCTGGATTTTATCAAAATATATACATTAAAGCATGTATTTACTGATAAAGAAGCATACGAAAACAGGGTGTTACAAAAGCCAAGTATGGTGTGGAGGTGTGTAGTAATCCGAATCCGGATGCCGTGGATCGGTCAAGACATAGGTCGGTTTGGTGGAAGGACTTGTGTAAGGTTGGACTTAGTAGGGGGTGGTGGGGGATTGGTTTCACGAAGGAGTTTACAAAAGGCTGGGAGATGGCAAGACTATTTCCTTTTGGAAGGATAAATGGTATGGGGGCACATCCTTTGAAGAACTATTCCCAAGGTTATTTGTGCTATCTAATCTACAAGCTGGAACAATTTTTGAGTGTGGAAAATAGGAAGGTTTGATTTGGGTGTGGGATCTTAAGTGGAGAAGAAGAGATTTTTCTTGGGAGGAGGAAATCATAGAGGAGTTATACAATAACCTCAGCTCAGTTAGTCCACTCCAAAGGGGGGATTGGTGGATTTGGAAGCCACACACTTGTGGGGATTTCAGTGTTAAATCGGCCTATGAAGAGCTCTCCCCTCAGCTTCAACATCATGTCCAGCAATCTGTTCTGCATCAAAAATCACTTCAACTGATTTGGAAGAGTAAGACTCCATTGAAGGTGGTTGCCTTTTCTTGGCAATTATTGTTAGATAGGATGCCCTCCAAGGTAAACCTCCTCCATAGGAGGGCTATTGATGAAGATGCCTCCTTGCTTTGTGTATTTTGCAATGGTGCTGATGAATCTGTTGAACAGCTTTTTCTTCTATGCCCTTTCTCCAAATTAGTATGGAATAGAATTATCTCTTGGTTAGGTGTTGACTTAGTTATTCCAGATTCTATTCATCTTCTCCTAGTTCTGTTTGGTGAGGGCATTAGTGCACGGGTAATGCAAGGTGGTTGTGTTTTGCTATGGCATGCGGTGGTGTGGTGCATTTGGGAACTTCGTAACGGGATTACTTTCCGAAGTCAATCTGCAGACTTCTTACACCATATGGATAGGGTGAAAGTGCTCTCATGGAATTGGTTATTTGCAGGCAAGGAGTGTTCCTCTTACTCTTTCTTCGATTGGTGTATAAATCCAATTAGTTGTTTTGTAAAATAGGGGCAGGGGCTGTATCTATAATCTCTTGATGAATTGTCATTAGAATTTCTTCTTGTAAAATGGTCGAGAGTACCCCTTATACTCAATGAATGATATTTTTGCCTTTTAACAAAAAAAAAATAAAAACACTAATCTTTCACCAACGAGATACACGAGTGACACCAGTCACCACTCATTTTCAAACTTAAGTAATGGTGCCTCCTCCATTATTTATGTAGGAACTATGAATGGTAGTCGATCACGAAAATTACATTCCAATCATAGCTTAAACAGCATTACCACTATGGCAGAGCAACTTAAGAAGCTTCATATTGCTATGTTTCCATGGCTAGCCTTTGGACACATAATTCCATTCTTTGAGCTTGCAAAACTAATAGCACAAAAGGGTCACACAATTTATTTCATTTCTACACCTAGAAACATCCAACGCCTCCATAAACTACCTGCAAACTTACAGAGTAATGAAGACTTTACTGAGTTGGCTACAGGATTAGATCTGTCTTGTTTCCCATTTTTTTGGGTTCTGAAGAAGCAAAATAGCCCTACTAACATTGATTTTGTTGAGTCACAGGATGGGATTGGGAACCAGTTAAATAAACATGGAGTGTTGTGGAGTACTTGGGCACCACAGGTGAGGATATTAGCACACAAATCCATTGGGGGATTCTTGACACACTGTGGTTGGAGCTCAGTGATAGAGGGTCTTCAAGTTGGGTGCCCACTTATTATGTTGCCATTCCATAATGAACAAGGGTTAATTGCTAGGTGTATGGAAGAAAAAAAGGTAGGGATTAAGGTGCCAAGAAATGAGCATGATGGAAAGTTCACTAGGGATTCTGTGGCCAAGGCATTGAGATCAGTGATGTTGGAAGAGGAAGGAAAGGCTTACAGAAGTCAGGCAGAGGAGATGAGCAAGATATTTGGGGACAAGAAACTGCACCAACAATACATAGATGATTTTGTTAATTATATGGAAATCCATAGTCCTGCTAGTAAGCATTAGCAAATTAAGGTCTTTTGCCATCTTGTTTCATAGTGCTATATAATAATCAAAGTGCATAGATAAAGATTCTGCTGTCCAAACAATTAGTTTTGAATGTAATCCGGGACAGACTCACTTTGTGGGATATGTAATGGTTGTTTGTCACTATTGTAATATCATCCGGGACACAAAATTCATATCTTGGTTTTGGTATTGTAATTTATGCACTAATGAGAGAACCATATGTTTGTTCCATGAGTTGATTGGCATTGTCTAAAACATATGTGTAATGCCAGTGCGTGGTTCATTTCATTCTGCAACGAAAGCATGACTTTCATATGTCATTTAGAAGTAATTAATTATAAGATGCATATTATATACTTAACTAAGTATACCATATTTGTTTTCTCATGGAGTATAATGCCTGCAAATTATATGCACCATGTTGTTGTTCATTAGGATGAGTTTATTATCCTCTAAATTTTGAACTGTCTACTCTCTGAAATACTCTCTTTTATTTTTCTATGTAAAACTATTTCTGTATTGAACATCATGTAAGTCTATCTATCAATAATTTGTTCGCAATGAATCTTTGTAGTCCAAAAATAAATCTTTGGTATTATTGTCAAAATATTGGTCATTCAATTGATTATTGCAATAAAAAGAAAGGGAGGACTAATTCTGAGAATCAGCAGAGTTCTTTGCCTCATAAGGGCAGGACTGTAGCTACTTATGTTCCTAAATCTATTAAACTAGTTGATGTGGTTGATTAAAATATCCAGCAGGATGCAACCAAATAGAATAATGCAAATGAGAATGATGCTTCTTATGAGGAACCTATTAGCGATCATGACGCAGAAGTCACTAATAGTGTTCAGGCAAAATTTTCAGATCTTGTTGTTAATTTTCAGAATGATCATGAGGATGTTCAAAATGATGATACTGATTCTATACAATCTGTATATGATGAAACAACTTCTGGCATGAATGACAAGAAAGTTAACTTTGTTGATCATGTTTCTCACCCTCCCCAAGTTCAGAAAAATCCAGTTTCTGTTGCTATGTCTAGTCCCTTTGACACTCCAGTTTTTGCTCAAGATCTTAGCGTTGTGGGAAAAGCAAAGGGATGCAAGTACTTATCTGTCATTTTTTAATTCCCTCTTCCTCCTCTTCATTTTCGCGCTGCTATATAAGAGACCTTTTCATCTGTCCTTTTCATCTCTCATTTTTATTTCCCTCTTGCATGCCTGTGCTCACTCTCATTCTCCTCTTCATTTTGAATATTTGAGCCAGTTGCTATCATCATTTCACTCAACGCTGCCACCATTCACTCCTCTAAAGGGTTCTTCAACCCCCACCTTTTCATCTGCATGCCTGTGAGCTCACCCACCCCACCCACATCGTTACTGGTTGCTGCGCCTGCAACTTAAGGAGACCCACCACTCCGTTCGTGCTTCCGCGAAGAGGACTGCAGAAAAATGAGAACCACCACTCCAGTCTCTTAGCATCTCACAAATCTGGTATGTTCTCTCTGCTCTATTTTTAAACCCAAAAACCTAACATCTGTGATTTTTTTCAGATTATATTCTTGAAATTTTTTAGATTTTTGATTTTGTGTCTCTGAAAACCTGGTTGTTGTGAGGCTAATGGTGAACTGCATCCATGTACAACTCATGCATGTCTAGGCTTTGTCATGAGTGTGTTAGTGATACACAGAAAGGAACACCAGTGGTGGTATCACGCGTCACGGTCGTGATGCCTGTCACGGCTAGGCCGTGACGGATTCTGCCAAGGAGGTTGCTTCACTATTTGGTCTGTCACGGCCGTGACCACCATCATGACTAGGCCGTGATCAGTTCTGCCTGTGAGGGTCTGGTTCAGTTGGCATGTCACGGCCGTGATGGACATCACGGGCTGGCCGTGACCAGTTCTGACTTTTCCATTCTTTCTTTTCATCTATACTCTATCATGGCCGTGATGGCTGTCACGGCTAGGTCGTGATGGGCTCTGTTTGGCTCAATTTCTTAACTTTTCAAGCCCCATCTTCATTCAAGCTACATAATTAGTAAAGCCTTAGTTTCCCGTTTGAGATGCAATACTAATGAGCACACGTGTACGTGCTTAATGTACCGCTCATTGTGTTGGATCTTGAATTGTCCAAAGTTGGACAGTTTGGGATAAAACTTTTTCTTAATTCAGTTAAAATAGTTATTCATTGATTCTAATGTTATATACTTGATGAAAGTTCGGATTGATACATTTCCTTTCGTTCTCCGGGTGCATACTTTATCGTGGTGGATGTCATCGCGTTCAAGTCGTGTACATCGCAGACCGAAGGGAAATGCTTTCGAAATTTTGTCGAGTATGAGCATGAGAGTTAAGGACTAACTGTTAACCGAATGTTGAAAAAGTTTATTCTCGAACGGGATAGGGCCATACCCTGTCATAAGAAGTGGTTGATGAATATGTTGGACTAAGTACGAAGTTATTGGTTTAGTCATGGATCGCGGTTGGATGAATGCTAGACGGACAAGTGATGAGTACGAGAATAGAGTGGAAGATTTTCTACAGTTTGCAAAAACAAATGCTCCTGATAGTGGTAACGGAAGGTTTTATTGTCCTTGTGTTAACTGTTTGAATGAGAGACGACTAGAAGCTGAGGAGATACGTGATCATCTTATTTGTGAGGGGATTTGCAAGAGTTATACAACATGGATATGTCATGGTGAATCGTTAGACTGGCCGAGGGTGTCGGATAGAGAGGAAGTTGATGACGTGGAAATGGACGATGGACTAGAGGACATGATCCATGATGTTGGGCAAGAGTCTTTTCGGCGCGCACATGTGTATGATATTTTGTGCAGTGATGCGGAAGTGGCTTTGTATCCGGGGTGCACTAATTTCACACGGTTGTCAGCGGTGTTAAGATTGTTCAATGTGAAGGCGAGAAGTGGGTGGAGCGGTAAAAGCATTACCAAATTGCTTGAGTTGTTGAAAGACATGCTTCCAGAAGGCAACACATTGCCATCTCGAAACTATGAGGCGAAGAAGATATTGTGTGCGATGGGTATGGAGTATAAGAAAATACACGCTTGCCCCAATGATTGCATATTGTACAGGAAAGAGTTTGAAGAGATGCACGAGTGCCCCAGGTGTGGGGTATCACGCTACAAAGTGAAGGATGGTGATTCTAGTTGTGATGTGGTCACCAAAGGTCCTCCTGCGAAGGTATTATGGTATCTACCCGTGATTCCTCGGTTCAAGCGATTGTTTGCTAATGTAAATGACGCAAAGAACATTAGATGGCATGCAGATGAGAGGAAGTGTGATGGACAGCTTCGGCATCCGGCCGATTCTTTGCAATGGAAGAGAATTGATAGTTTGTTTCCGGATTTCGACAATGAGCCCAGAAACCTCAGGCTTGGACTTGCTACCAATGGAATGAATCCATATGGAAACTTAAGTAGTATTCATAGTTCTTGGCCTGTTCTCCTGGTAATTTACAACCTGTCTCCTTGGTTGTGCATGAAGCGCAAATATATTATGTTAAGTATGATGATTTCGGGTCCTAAACAAGCAGGAAATGATATTGATGTTTATCTGAGTCCCTTGATTGAATACTTGAGAATGTTGTGGGATGAAGGCGTTGATGTGATCGACGGGTATTGCCGTGAGACATTCAGATTGCGTGCCATGTTATTTTGCACCATCAATGACTTTCCAGCATACGAGAACCTGTGTGGGTATAGTGTTAAGGGCATAAAGCATGTCCAATATGTGAAGAAGGCACATGTTACCATCAACTGCAACATGGAAGGAAGATGGTTTACCTTGGGCATCAGAGATTTCTCCGACGTAATCATCCTTGTCGTAGATTGAGAAAAGCTTTCAATGGACTTCCGGAGAATGAAATTGCTCCGGTGGCCTTGACTGGAGAGCAAGTTTATGAAAGGGTGAACAACACTAATTTTATCTATGGGAAGACCCAGAAGAAGGCTACCGAGAAGAAAATATAGAAGAAGAGGTCGATCTTCTTTGATCTTCCATACTGGTGCAAGCTTAATGTAAGACATTGTATTGATGTGATGCATGTGGAGAAAAATGTGTGTGATAGTTTAATCGGAACGCTTCTAAACATTCAAGGCAAGACAAAGGATGATGTGAATGCTCACCTGATCTAGTTGCGATGGGTATACGAGAGCAGTTAGCTCCACTTAAAGTGGGGGATAAGAAGACTTATTTGCCCCCAACATGTCATACTTTATCAAAAAAAGAGAAAAGAAGTTTCTGTGAATGTCTACGGGGAGTCAAAGTGCCACAGGGTTACTCTTCAAATATCAGAAGACTTGTCTCAATGAAAGATCTCAAATTAGTTGGCTTAAAGTCTCATGATTGTCATGTCTTGATGCAACAACTACTACCGGTGGCCATTCGTGACATATTGCCTAAAAAAGTCAGACATGCCATTACTAGGTTATGCTTATTCTTCAATGCTATATGTAGCAAGGTCATTGACACTAAAAAGTTGGATGACTTGGAAAATGAGGCAGCCATTATCTTGTGCCAATTGGAGATGTATTTTCCACCTTCATTTTTTGACATCATGGTTCATTTGATTGTTCATCTAGTGAGGGAGATTAGATTGTGCGGCCCCGTTTATTTAAGGTGGATGTACCCGGTTGAGCGATACATGAAGATCTTGAAAGGATATATGAAGAATCCACACCGTCCTGAAGCATCTATTGTTGAAAGGTATGTTGCAGAAGAAGCTATTGAGTTTTGTACAGACTACATGTCAGAAGCGGAACCTGTAGGGTTTCCGAAGTCTCGTCACGAAAGAAGATATGATGGTAAGGGTACACGAGGTATCACTGTTAAGAGCATGGATCGGGAGGAAGTGCTTCAAGCACATTTGTATATATTGAATAACACTGATGAGGTTGAACCATACTTATGTGAGCACAAAAGCATCATCAATGAAACTTACCCTAGAATGAATGAAAAATGGTGTTTGAACAAGCATAACAAGACTTTCTTGAACTGGTTTAAAGAAAAAATTGCAAAGGATGGTATTGCTTCTGATACATTAAAATGGCTAGCACAGGGGCCTAACTTTGATGTCATATGCTGGAGTGAGTACGATATCAATAAGTTTTCCTTCTATACAAAGTCTCAGGATGACAAAAGTACTATGAAAAACAGTGGGGTTATGGTCGTCGCTGAGTCCATGCATTTCTCTAGTTCGAAAGATAAAAACCCTGTTATGGCATCCGTTTCATACTTTGGAATCATTGAAGAGATATGGGAGGTTGATTACACGAAGTTTAGAGTACCTGTTTTTAAATGTCAGTGGGTCGACAGTAACAATGGTGTGCAAACCGATGAGTTAGGATTCAAATTGATGGACCTTAATAAGGTAGGTAATAAAGAGGAGCCTTTCATCATGGCATCCCAAGCAAAACAAGTGTTTTATATCCGTGATCCTTGTAACAAAAGGTGGTCAGTGGTTCTCCAGGGAAAAAACATGTATAATGGTAGTGAGGGAAATCAAGATTCAACTCTTGATATTTCTGATACTCCTTCTTTCTCAACACGAGTGCCTAATTTCAATGAGGAAAATGAAGTGGATGATGTACATGCTACTCGTAATGATCACCAAGAAGGGTTATGGGAGAACTTTACTAATTGACCACAAAGTAAGTTTAGTTTGAGTTATGTTTAAAGGCACATTATATTTTTACGTTGATATTTATAAGTTATGTTTACGTACGTTGATCGATATTTATAAGTTATGTTTGATATTTATCCTGACATACTAACAAGTTGTTTAAACAGGTATACATGGCTGATCGTGAGGATATCCCTCCTTCATGCAGCGGGTCGGAGACCCCGTCTACGCGTAGAAAGGGTAGACGTGCCACACGAATGAGGAATTTGACTGCCAACCATGGTTCAAATCAAAGGATAAGAATAGACTTTGATAATAACCTCAATCCTATTGGGCCAATGACAGAACAGTTTAACAGTTTAACCTCAATCCTATTGTTCCGCAAATACAGTCAGCATTGGCAACTGTTGATCTTGTACCCTAGGATGAACGTCGTGGTCTTCTTCTGCTCAATTGGAAATAAGCCGGAGAATGAACTGCAGACGATCATCGAAACGTAAACATTAAAATACTTTATAATCAGTAATGCAGTTGTTTTAATTATCTGAAATCTATATAGATATAATTTAATTAATGTTTATTTTGTCATGATAGTTCTATTAATGCAAGCCACATGTTGCATGGTGAAAGGCGTCGGCCTATCAGATGGATTATTCCTAGGGTAAGATATTTATTAGTACAAATGCATCAAATGCAGTGGGTATAATTATTGATTTCTATTTAATTTAATTCCTCATATTCTAATTGGGTTTCATTTGTACGTAGTCACGTACACAACGTGGATCATGGGAATGTGGATACTATGTGACCAGTGGATGTTGGAAATTATCTCCTCCAGGATCACTGAAAGATGGCACGAGGTAAATGTTAATTGATAACAATTAGAAGTAACAGTTATAGATTCGTTATATGTTAGTTTATTAATTACTTAAAAGATATAATCTTTTGTCCAATTAAACTTGCAGATATTCAACAATCCAACTCCATTATCCGATTCCGACATCAACAGCATAAGGAGGCGTTGGGCAACTTTCTTTCTTGAAGTGTACCAACCATAGTTTGTGTGTATATATATATATATATATATATATATATATATATATATATATATATAGTTTAAAAACTTATCATGTACTGGCTATAGTGTACTTTTGACTGATCATATGTATTTTGATATGAAATCTATAATATATCATGTAGCTTTTTGGTTTCTAATTATCTTTGTTGTCTGAATGTAATTGAACGTACATATGTATTGTTCGTAACAAATTCACTATATATTAATTGTGTTTTTGTTGTACAAAAATGATTGTTGAGAATATTTAGAGTATGTTATTCTGGTATTGATCTGCATTATTACTGAAACAGGGGAAATGAATGATAGAAATGTAAATAACAGTTTCAAAAAAAAATTAGACTTTACACATCGGTTTTAAAAAAACCGATGTGGAAAGTGAAATTTCCACATCGGTTTTCAATAAAACCGATGTGGAAAGTGATATTTCCAATAGTTTATCAATTGACAAAGGAACTTTCCACATCGGTTTGTTATAAAAACCGCAGTTAAAAATGTACTTTACACATCGGTTTCAAAACCGATGTGTAAAGTGGCAACAAACCACATCGGTTTTTTCAACATCAGTTTGAAAATCGATGTGAAAAGAAAAAAATAACCGATATGAAATCCCTTTTCTGCACTAGTGACAATTATAAAGCAAAAGCGTGACAAGCAAATAAAAAGAAAAGCATGACAAGAAGTCACAATCCAGCAAAGCAAAAGTGCAATAATAGAGCAAAACGTGACAACCAACAGTGTTTATAATGAATTCCACTATCAAAAAGTAAATCATGATGTTGGAGCAATAATTCAACCTTGCAGGACACCAAGAGCAAGTGTCGGTGCTACTCCCTATAAAAGGCAAACTTCTTCAGAAGAAGGCATCAAAAAATTTCTCTTTGTATTCACTCTCTCTATTAGCTCATGTGTTGAGAAAATCTCATCTTTAAAGTTTCTTCTTACTTCAACCTTATATTTGAACACTTACTTGTAATTTTAACGCTTTGTAACGAAGTTTTCAAGAATTTGCAATATTTTTTCCATACACCAAGTTTCTTATGTGATATGTGTCTACTTTATTAAAATAGTGGTGGTAAAGTATATGCTGAGTCATTAGTCACTGTGTAAGTGGTCTTGTAATATGTTTCACATGCGATTTGTTTGTATGTCTAAAGCATCCGGCCCCTATAAATAGAGGTCTCATGTATTGTAGAAGGTAGAAAGTAATGAAATGAAGTAAGTATAGTGTGTTTTTAAAAATGTCTCTTTTCTAAAAACGTTCTTATTTCCTTCTTAAACTCTTTCTATATCACGACATCATTTCTCTATCTAAAGGTATAAGTATGCTCTACACTTGCATCAAGATCAATATGAATGGAATGTACTCCTAATGGGTATGAAACAATCCTCAGGTATTTTCCAACGAAAAATGAATTCTATATTTATTTAAAGGTATTTTTGCTTTATTTATATTGATGACATATTGGTTTTTATTAACAAAGATTTAGATGATCACTTTGATAAAGTAGAATTAGTACTTACAAAGTGTTTAGAACATGGAGTAGTTCTAACTACGAAAGAAGTTGTGTCAGCTCAAAATAAGATTAATTATTTGAGATTAGAAATTGAAAAAGGAAAAATAATAATGCAAAAGTATGCATTGGAAAAGCTTCAAAAATTTTCCAACTGAATTAAAGGATAAAATGGAATTACAAAGATTTCTTGGTCTACTAACATATGTTTTAAATAAAGGTTTTATAAAGAATCTTGCAGCAGAAAGAAAAACACTTCAGCAAAAATTAAAGAAGGATGCTCTCTGGTCTTGGAGAGAATAAGACGAAGCAATTATTACTCGATTAAAATACTTATGTCAGAATCATCCAAAATTATATCACCCATCTGATGATGCCTTAATTATTATCGAGATTGATGTCTCGAATGAATGCTGGGAGAGGTTATGAAAAAAAAAACCCTTAGACAAAAGAAAGAATTACTATGTCGATACATGTCTGAAACTTTTTCAGACAGTGAAATTAATTATCCTACTCATGAAAAGGAAACATTAGCACTGATTCGGATGTTAGAAAAAACATTGAATCGTGCTTGATAATGAATTTATTGTTAGAATAGATTCTACTTATATTGCAAGTTTTAAAAATATCAACCACAAAGGAACATAAAAACAAGGAAGATTAATTAGATGGTAGGTGAAATTTGGTGAGTATAATTATTCAATATCACATATTAAGGGAGAGAAAAACGTGCTTGTGGATATTTTATCAAGAGAATAGAACGAAGCACAACAGAAATGTTGAAGCAGCAATTAGAACTTAAAGAAGCATTAAGATATCAGATGTTGAAGAATTGGAGTCGATTGAAGAGGATATCAAAGTACTTAAACTTCAACTCAAAGCAGACGGATCCCTTGAAGAGGAAATCCCAAAAGAAGTTAAACAACAAGCCAGGGAAGAGACTAAGAAATGGTATGGTATGCAATCTTTCACAGACCATTTTCAGGAATCTATGACGACTAGTTCAAAGCAGCACCACATTGCAAAAAGATCTCGGGAGTTACACATAAGTCATATGCAACCAAAGAAGAAGCAGAAAAAAGCACTAATGGAATATCAAGAACAAGAAAAAACAAAAAAGGGGAAGGAAATTTATCATGGACGAAGGATTTTTTCTGAAACAACAAGAAGTCGTCTTGGAGAAAAAATAAAGTTGGAGGTCTTAGGAAAAGTTCCTTATTCCTTAGATAATTATCAAATTACTTCTCGCAAGGAATATGAACTTCAAGTTCAGTTTTCTAAAGAAAATTTTGTTGAAAACTTTAAGAGACTTATAAATTGGAGTGATAAGGAAAGGGTCAACTGTTTCTATACGGTTGACAGAAAACTGTTTGGAATTAAAGCAATAATCACCCCAGGAGCACCACAAATATTGTCATTTAATATGTTCCAATTTGGACTTATTGAATGTCTCTATTTAAGCAAAAACCTTGAAGAAATTAGTTTATTTCCATATAAATTCAGAGAAGCAGTTCAAATGTTCAGAAGAAATGTTGCAGGCGAAAGGGCTATTTATTTGAAATTCTATTCAGTGTATCCAGATTTCACTACAAACCAACCAGCAAAGCACCTAGTCTTTATTGGAGTTAGTAACAATAATTTCCCCCTGATGGATGAACCTGTAGGAGTCAAATATGATGAAGATCAGATTACTGTAATACTGGCAAATCAACTTGCAAGTATCTTCTCAAAGTGCCAGGCAATAGGAAGGGATTCCTGCATCAGAATACTCTACAAAGGACCAAATTATTTGCTTCTAAGTAAAACAAGTGGCAAAATAATCAGAAATAGAGACATGTCTCTCCTGACAAGCTTTGAATTACCTTTCTATGCACTAAATGGTCCAAATTTGAACTACCGTCCAACTATCCTTAATAATTTATGTTCAAGACTAAAGCAAAATTGGAATCATGAATGCGAGAGATGCACGAAAAAGTACATCCCACCAGAAAGTAATAAAGAGTGTCGGCAAGAAGATAAAGATTCTTCAGACAAGGCAATAATAGAAGAGTGATGTAAGTTCTTATGTCACTATGTAAAATTATTGGAGGCTGATGTAAGCACTTACAAAATGCAAGGCTATCTATGTAAATAAACCTAGACTTCTTACAATTATAAATAAGCCCTCCTATGCTGAGGTAAGAGAGAGTTTGTCGGGAAAAAAAAATCTCAATTGAGAAATTCTCCCTAGAGAGAAACATGCTAGTCCTTTCATATATAGGATCTAGTCGGGCATTTGAGAGTGTGTCCAAATATCCTTGTAATTATTCCACTCATAATCGTTAATAAAATTACTTCTTCACTTAGATCTCTCAATTCAATTACCAGTTTTAGTTCATCTAATTTATTCTGTGGAAGCAATAGTGGGCAAAAGAAAAATCAAAGACTGATCTTAATAAACTTCAATCAAGTATCACCACTCAACTACTTTTAAATTGTTAATACCAGCTCTATGTACTAGATTTAGTCAACAGAACTATTGTGTCCTTAGAAGTTACTGAAGAATTATTATAATAAATCCAAATTTATTTCAAAAATACAAAAAGAAGATTTAGATATAACAAAAAGAATGCAAACATGAAACGAAATAAAAACTTGGTGGAATAATGAAAAGATATAATTAAAAATAAAATATTATATACTACGAAAAACTAATTAATGAAGCATCAATAGATATAACAGAAGCTCGATGGAATACTTGTATACAATTGCTAAATAAGAAAAAATTTATAGAATTAAAAAGAAATCTAAAGAAAGAAGAACATAGGAAGAAAATAGCATATATTTATATTGGAGCTATACAAATACTAATTAAAACAACTTTTCGAGAATGAATAAATTCACCCATAGAATTAATATTAAAAGATGATAGAATAATTTATCAAAATGATAAAATACTAGGAGTAATAGAAGGAAATTTAGCCAACACAAAGTTTCATTTCATTATGCAATTTTTCGCATGACTATAAAATGTCATTTTTTTTGACACATCTATAAAATGTCATTTAGAACTAATTAATTACATATATATATATATATATATATATATATATATATATATATATATAACTATGTATATCATTTTTGTTTTCTAGTGGAGAATAATGTTAGCAAATTATAAACACCGTGCAGATGTTTACCAGAAAGATTTTATTTCCCTCAAAATTTTGAACCGTCTACTCTTAGAAATACTACTTTTTATTTATTGAACAACATGCATGTTGGTCTAGTTAACAATAAACTGTTCACAGGTAATTAATCTTTGTAATCCAGAATTAAACTCTGCTTTGCTGTCTTGTAAATTAAAATAAACTTGTGCTCCGAAGTGCCTGCTTGAAAGGAATAAGTGGAAAAAAGTGTCTTCCAACTCCCTCTATCTCACTTTCCCCATTCTCCCTTACGGATCCTAAAATGATAGATATACCTTACTCAAGTCATATGCTTACTTATTTTATCAAGCAAATTAAAACTAATTAACACAAAACAAAACAGCATGCAAATACAATGTAGCAGGCAAATGGCTTTTCTAGGATTGATAGAGTCTATGGAGAACATTCAGATCTAACAGCATTTGTACCTCTATTATCTGGTGAACTAAAATTAGCCGTGACCTCGACTAATCTTAAATAACAATGATTCCCTTATCAGTCGAATGATGTTAGAAGGGGGATTCTGCCTCCTAACTTGCGGGTTCTTAAACTATTCCAAAGAGTGTTTAGTGTGGAAGGTGAAAATAACTAAACTAAATTCATGAAAGTAAATTGAAAGCAAGAGAAATTGAGCATAAAAATGTGTTTGATTGTATTGATGTGTTTTATACAATATTTACAATTGGTATTTATAGGCTACAACTCGAACACTATGCAAAACTGTAACACCCCGATTTCTTGATTAGGGTTTAAGGAAGAGAATAATATTAAAGACTTAATCATATTCCTTAGGTGTTAGTTAACTTGCGTTTCAAGTTTGAGGAGAATCGGAGTTGAAACGGGTCCGAAACACATTCAAACACTAAACGAGATATTAATTAGTCAGTTAATTAATTAATTGAGAATTATAATATTAAAATTAGGTTGGGCTTGAGCATAAATTTTTTTTTAGTAGCCTAAAATAATTAAGAAAATATTCCAGCAGTAGGAAGATACAGAAGAAAACTCCAGGTTGTGCCAACGGAGCAACACGTGATGACACTTGTCTTCCACTAACTATCTAAGTAAAGCATGCAATGACACTTGTCTTCCACTAAAACTAAGTAAAACATGCAATGACACTTGTCTACCACTAACTATCTAAGTAAAGCATGTAATGACACTTGTCTTCCACTAAAACTAAGTAAAGCATGCAATGACACTTTTCTTCCACTAACTATCTAAGTAAAGCATGTAATGACATCTGTCTTCCACTAAAACTAAGATAATAATTAAATAATCTTAAACTAGGTAATATAAAAGCAAATGCATGCATGATCATCATCTTCTTCCCTTCTTTTGGGCACATAACTAGAGGAAAGGTGAAGAGAAACTCTCCCAAAGGCAGCCATTTTCATTCCAGATAAATAAGCTTGAGTTAAGGTAGTTTCGATTGTCGGATTTTCAAACCGATCGCGTATTCGTGCTCACGGCTTCGACATCTTCGACGTTGTGTCTTTGCATTCCATTTTCGTCAAGGTGAGTCAGTGTTGATGCCTTTGACATTTGTCCTTTTTAAGTTGTTTAAATTCATTCTACTCCTATTCTTGGTTCTGATATCGTTTTCGACACGTTTTAGGCCTTTATGTGATTTTCTGCCGAATCAGTCGACCGGGAATTGACCGTGGGAGTGGAGGCGAATCTAACCTTGCAGCATACAGCTATTGTTCTTGTAAGTTTCTATCTCAATTTCATGCCTTGATTCAAATTGGTTCATTGATTGGAGCCCTGTTGTTGATTCGATGGTTATTTTGGCCTTTTTGACTATTTTTGGACCTCGTACGTGTGCTCGGGATAGTTTTTGGTCCAATGCACATACCAGGGGTGTCAATATCATATTTGTGGTTGTTGTTGGAAAGCGTGACGAGGTTCGTCCCGAAAGCACAAAGGCAATCAGAGCGTTTACCAGAAAGTACGCACGTCAGTAAGGTGGGGAGAAAGTAACCGACATCATCGGGGAGGCAAGCGTAGAATAGTAATTATATATGCATGTGTGTAGGGTGCCCCAGACCCTATTAGAATGTCAAATAATTGACAATGGATAAACTAAAATAAATTAATATTTTAATGTTGTCTCGGGTTTAGTGGTTGTAGATTTATTGACAGTAATCCTGATACTTTAAGTTAGTGACTTTATGTTTATTGAGGTTGTCTGAATTGCATGCTTATGTGCTGTTTGACTTGTACATGATCATACATGATATTTGCTATACTTGGTATACTGAACATGATTTTATGATTATTCTATTGGTATATGAGAATTGATGATTGACTGATTGTTATTGAGACACCCCGTTGTGCCCCATTGTATTATTAAATTTAAACCTTATTATTTTTTTACTTAATCGCGCGCTTAACGTTGAAAATACTTAAAAATTAAAACTTAATTAATAATCATATAGCTTCTGCAAATATAAAACACTCCAAAGTTATATTACATAAATATACACATAATTATCCTTTATTTGACACAACACTGTTTAGGGTATCATCTCAATAGGATCCCGCACGGGTACTTTTTTAAACAAACTGCTTATAACCAGCGAAAAATAAAAATGTCTTATAAGACTCACTGGCTCTAGACACTAAACTATATTGCTGAAAACCACATCTCGTCTTCTTGCATCCAGTTCATACTGAGTTCCATCCAACGCCTCAGCATGAAGCTCAGCCACAGGGTCTTCTAGTACGATCCCATAAAAAGACAGAATACAGCACACAGAAATATATAGGGGATAAGAAGCAGTTCTATCATCAAAAAGCGGAAGTGGTCTCGCGAGAACTCTTGATTTTACGTGTATTATATTACCAATACACGGTGTATTATATTACCAATAAATAGATGTGTTTTACGTGTATTATATTACCAATACACAGATGTCCTTTTACGTGTATTATATTACCAATACATGGTGGATTATATTACCAATACACAGATGTCCTTGTGTATTATATTACCGATACACTTTTGTCCTTGTGTATTATATTACCAATACACGGTTGTGGACAACAACTCCTATACTTGAATCTCACCAACCCGTTTTAACAACATCCTAGTGCTTTAACCTTCCATTAGAACTTGACACATATTCTATGCCTTAACACCTCTTTAACATACATCATCTAGGTTAGGCACTTCTAAATCATTATCCTCACACCCAAAACAATCATCTCTTAGACAACATATATCCTTGCTTAAAATCAACTAAGCATACTATTAAAAACCAGGCAGATCATGCATAACACAATATCAAGAAATATTCAAGTATCACATTATCACATAAAGTAATTTATCACAAAAGTCAAATCAACAAGTCAGACTCTGTCACGGCCTGACCGTGATAGCCATCACGGCCGTGACAGACATCCAAAAGCAAGATATTCTACAAACAGAACCTGTCACGGCCTGGCCATGATAACTTGGATAAGTTTCGGAAGTTTTGTTTTGATTTTGTGTTTCACCGAACGAAAACAGTGTTAACGTAAACCTAGTATCCGAGATGTCGTGATACTAGCGTTCTTAATTACAAGCACGAAGATCTTTGATCCGTGTCACGTCGTTGCATGTTGTACCGTTGTTACACTTTGTGATGAACGTTGTTAATAGTGAATATTGTTTTTTTATCACCACGGACCTAAGACCGATTGCAAGGTCTAAGGTTTTGTGATTGAGCATTCGGACTTCGTGTCCTGTGTTAGTGTTGAGAAATCTATCACGTTAAGAATTACGAATAGTCGTAAGCCATCTTGAGCTTCGATAAAAGAAGAATGAACACAAAGAAAAATAACGAGAACAAAATATTTTCTATGCATGAATAGGATGATTTGATTTGGGTGTGGGATCTTAAGTGGAGAAGAAGAGATTTTTCTTGGGAGGAGGAAATCATAGAGGAGTTATACAATAACCTCAGCTCAGTTAGTCCACTCCAAAGGGAGGATTGGTGGATTTGGAAGCCACACACTTGTGGGGATTTCAGTGTTAAATCGGCCTATGAAGAGCTCTCCTCTGAGCTTCAACAAAGATGTCCAAGCAATGCTTCTGCATCAAAAATCACTTCAACTGATTTGGAAGAGTAAGACTCCATTGAAGGTGGTTGCCTTTTCTTGGCAATTATTGTTAGATAGGATGCCCTCCATGGTAAACCTCCTCCATAGGAGGGCTATTGATGAAGATGCCTCCTTGCTTTGTGTATTTTGCAATGGTGCTGATGAATCTGTTGAACACCTTTTTCTTCTATGCCCTTTCTCCAAATTAGTATGGAATAGAATTATCTCTTGGTTAGGTGTTGACTTAGTTATTCCAGATTCTATTCATCTTCTCCTAGTTCTGTTTGGTGAGGGCATTAGTGCAAATGCAAGGTGGTTGTGTTTTGCTATGGCATGCGGTGGTGTGGTGCATTTGGGAACTTCGTAACGGGATTACTTTCCAAAGTCAATCTGTAGACTTCTTACACCATATGGATAGGGTGAAAGTGCTCTCATGAAATTGGTTATTTGCAGGCAAGGAGTGTTCCTCTTACTCTTTCTTCCATTGGTGTATAAATCCAATTAGTTGTTTTGTAAAATAGGGGCAGGGGCTGTATCTATAATCTCTTGATGAATTGTCATTAGAATTTCTTCTTGTAAAATGGTCGAGAGTACTCCTTATACTCAATGAATGATATTTTTGCCCTTTAACAACAACAAAAAAAAAAAAAACATAGATGATGACACTGATCTTTCACCAACGAGATACACGAGTGACACCTGTCACCACTCATTTTCAAACTTAAGTAATGGTACCTCCTCCATTTATGTAGGAACCAGGAAAGGTACTCTATACCAATTGATTTGTTCCTCAGAAACTCTCCTCCTTTATGACCAAAACTACTTTCCAATCATAGCTTAAACAGCATTACCACTATGGCAGAGCAACCTAAGAAGCTTCATATTGCTATGTTTCCATGGCTAGCCTTTGGACACATAATTCCATTCTTTGAGCTTGCAAAACTAATAGCACAAAAGGGTCACAAAATTTATTTCATTTCTACACCTAGAAACATCCAACGCCTCCCTAAACTACCTGCAAACTTACAACCTTCAGTGGAACTGATAGAATTCCCACTGCCCCATGTAGACAAACTCCCTGAAAACGCAGAAGCCACTATGGACATTCCACACCACATTGTTCCATATCTCAAGAAGGCTTCTGATGGTCTTGAAGAACCTTTGACTATGTTCCTTAAGAGATCCACTCCTGATTGGATCATATATGATTTTGCATCATACTGGTTGCCACCAATATCCTCTAAACTAGGCATCTTGTGCATCTATTTCAGTATTTTTAGTGCATTTGGCGCGTCTTTCTTTCATGCCTCCATGGTAGAAAAGACAAATGAATCTCCTAACCAAGTACTGCTTCAATCCTTTGAGTACAAAGCTTTGACTGATTTCCGCAGTCAACAAAATGAATATGGAGTTTCAGATGAATTCAGAGTGCAAGAAACAATTCGTGGTGCTGATGTTGTTGCTTGCAGAAGTTGCGTGGAGATTGAAGGTGAGTCACTAAAATTACTTGAAAAATTCTGCAGGAAACTAGTAATTCCTGTTGGGTTACTGCCACCCTCCCCACAATTCAGTGAAGAAAGCAAGGATGACAATTGGGATAAAATCCAAAAGTGGTTAGATAAACAAGAAAAAAGGTCAGTGATCTATGTAGCATTTGGAAGTGAGGAGTCATTAAGTAATGAAGACCTCACTGAGTTGGCTACTGGATTAGAACTATCTGATTTCCCCTTCTTTTGGGTTCTAAAGAAGCAAAATATACCTTCTAACAGTGATTTTGTTGAGTCACGGGATGGGATTGGGAACCAGTTAAATAAACATGGAGTGTTGTGGAGTACTTGGGCACCACAGGTGAGGATATTAGCACACAAATCTATTGGGGGATTCTTGACACACTGTGGTTGGAGCTCAGTGATAGAGGGTCTTCAAGTTGGGTGCCCACTTATTATGTTGCCATTCCATAATGAACAAGGGTTAATTGCTAGGTCTATGGAAGAAAAAAAGGTAGGGATTAAGGTGCCAAGAAATGAGCATGATGGAAAGTTCACTAGGGATTCTGTGGCCAAGGCATTGGGATTAGTCATGTTGGAAGAGGAAGGAAAGGCTTACAGAAATCAGGCAGAGGAGATGAGCAAGATATTTGGGGACAAGAAACTGCACCAACAATACATAGATGATTTTGTTAATTATATGGAAATCCATAGTCCTGCTAGTAAGCATTAGCAAATTAAGGTCTTTTGCCATCTTGTTTCATAGTGCTATATAATAATCAAAGTGCATAGATAAAGATTCTGCTGTCCAAACAATTAGTTTTGAATGTAATCCGGGACAGACTCACTTTGTGGGATATGTAATGGTTGTTTGTCACTATTGTAATACCATCCGGGACACAAAATTCATATCTTGGTTTTGGTATTGTAATTTATGCACTAATGAGAGAACCATATGTTTGTTCCATGAGTTGATTGGCATTGTCTAAAACATATGTGTAATGCCAGTGCGTGGTTCATTTCATTCTGCAATGAAAGCATGACTTTCATATGTCATTTAGAAGTGTAATTAATTATAAGATGCATATTATATACTTAACTAAGTATACCATATTTGTTTTCTCATGGAGTATAATGCCTGCAAATTATTAGCACCATGTTGTTGTTCATTAGGATGAGTTTATTACCTCTAAATTTTGAACTGTCTACTCTCTGAAATACTCTCTTTTATTTTTCTATGTAAAACTATTTCTGTATTTAACATCATGCAAGTCTATCTATCAATAATTTGTTCGCAATAAATCTTTGTAGTCCAAAAATAATTCTTTGTAATTATTGTCAAAATATTGGTCATTCAATTGATTATTGCAATAAAAGGAAGGGAGGGCTAATTCTGAGAATCAGCAGAGTTCTTTGCCTCATAAGGGCAGGACTGTAGCTACTTATGTTCCTAAATCTGTTAAACCAGTTGATGTGGTTATTAAAATATCTTGTAGGATGCAACCAAACATAATAATGCAAATGAGAATGATGCTTCTTGTGAGGAACCTATTAGTGATCATGATGCAGAAGTCACTAATAGGGTTCAGGAAATTTTTTCAGACTCTGTTGTTAACTTTCAGAATGATCATGCGGATGTTCTATACAATCTGTATATGATGAAACAACTGCTGGCATGAATGACAAGGAAGTTAACTTTGTTGATCAAGTTTCTCAGCCTCTTCAAGTTCAGAAAAATCCAGTTTCTATTGCTATGTCTAGTCCCTTTGACACTCCAGTTTTTGCCCAAGATCTTAGCGTTTTTCCAGCTGTTGTTCATAATGATTTTAATGTTTTATCTGCTTTGTGGGAAAAGCAAAAGGATGCAAGTACTTCTAAAGGAAGAAGAGCATAATAATGATAATGTTGCTAAAGATGATTTCACGATGGTTATGTTCAAATCTCAGATTAAGTATAACCTGAGACTGAATAAAAAACCTAATTCTACGTTCGCTTGATTCTCGTTTATTTTGTATGGGTTTTGGTTTTTGTCCCCCCATATTTTTGTTTTCTTTTTTATTTTATTACTAAATTTATGGTGATTTGTCACCTTGCTTTAAAAAAAAAATTCTTTATAGTCCAGAATTGAACCTTGCTTTGATGTAGCATAAATTAAAATTAACTTGTGCTTGAAGTGCCTGTTTGAAAGGAATAAGTGAAAAAGGGTGTCTTCCATCTCCCTCCTTTGTCCCACTTCCCCATTCTCCCTTAAAGGTCCTCACTCCTCAGTGACAGATAAACCTGACTCAAGTCACATGGTTACTTATTTTAACCTGCAAATTAAAACTAGTAACCCAAAACACAATTGCATGCATATACAAAGTAGCAGGCAATTGCTTTTCTTAGACTGAAAGAGTATAGAGGAGAACATTTAAATCTAACAGCATTTGCACCTCATACTAAATCGTATCTACATTTAGGATGTTGTGAGGTGCATCACAATTCACACACTCTACCTTATAGTTAATTAAATTCAGCTTTACATAGAAGAGTAGGGGTGTAAAAGGATCAAATTCTTGACCACTTTATCATAAAGGCTTTGATATCATGTCAAGACCAACTCTTGCAAGAGCTTAAATTGTTAGGTAATGGTACAACTACTGATTGAAACTAAACAACTAGCTGGAGAGATTGCTTGAAAGTTACAACATTAGGCACATTAAGCAAATATGAGTTCAATTTACTTTCAAAGCAAAGAATAGAGAATTGGGTTCATAGAAATGCTAATGTTGCAAATACCCGGGAAGTCATTACAATCACAGATCAAGAAGCTTTATTTCACAGCCAGAAGTCACAAATAATGGTTGAATCAGCCTCAGCAAACCTCAGACGAAGAATTTTCCCAAAAGACTTCAACAAGTAATAACACCAACGGGTAAGAGTGTTCATGTGTCGGTTTGGTTTGGATTTGAATGAAAAACAAAACCGAACCAATTAAAATCAATTGATTCGGATCGATCCCGATTTCTAATTTGTGTCCGGAAATCCAAACCAGATCAAACCATTCAAGATCGGGTTGGTTCAATTCTGTTTGGACAGAAAAATATTAAATATTAAAATTTATATAAATATTAAATATATAAAATATTAAAAATATATCTATATAAAAATTAAATATAGTAAATATTAAACTATTAATACGTTAAAATATATAAATATTAAATATAGTAATTGATTCGGATTGGATTGATTCGATTCCAGAATCCTTAAATCCTAGAACTAAACCATTTATCATCAAATTTGATTTGATTCGTAATCGAACATAAAAATATAAAAACTAATTTAATTTGTTGTATTCGAATTTTTGGATGCATTGGATGGATCTAAAGTAATGAACATCCCTCCCAATAGGTAAAAAGAAGGCATGATAGGTAGAATATGAAGGAAAACTCAGCAAAGCAAAACAACAATTATAAAGCAAAAGCGTGACAAGCAAATAAAAGAAAAAGCATGACAAGAAGTCACAATCCAGCAAAGCAAAAGTGCAATTATAGAGCAAAACGTGACAACCAACAGTGTTTATAATGAATTCCACTATCAAAAAGTAAATCATTATGTTGGAGCAATAATTCAACCTTGCAAGACACCAAGAGCAAGTGTCGGTGCTACTCCCTATAAAAGGCAAACTTCTTCAGAAGAAGGCATCAAAAAATTTCTCTTTGTATTCACCTTTATTACAATTACAAGTGTGAATTTAGAGAAAAAGATTCTCATTGAATTGAATGAATAAAAACTTTACATGAGCACAAATATATATACTAGTGGTAATAGAAGCTAACAGCTATAGAGTTAGTTATAACTAACTAAACTAACATAACAAAATTGTAACTATAATTACAAAGTGTAAAACTCCCCCTCAAGGTGGGTCATATATGCTATAAATGCTCATCTTGGACAATAGGGAATTGAACAGAGGGGTTGGAAGTGCTTTTGTCAATATATCTGCTAACTGGTGCTTGGAATTAACATGAACAAGTCGCAACATGCCATCATTGACTTTATCCCGGACAAAATGGCATTCAATCTCTATGTGTTTGGACCTTTCATGAAAGGTGAGGTTGTTAGCAATGTGAATTGCAGCTTGGTTATCACAGAATACTAGAGTAGGCCCAATGCTGATTTCAAAATCAACAAGCAATTGCTTTAACCAAGTAACTTCACTGGCTGCTGAAGCTAAGGCCCTGTATTCTGCTCAAGCCGAGGATCTAGAAACAACATGCTGTTTCTTTGATTTCCAGGCAACTAAAGAGTTACCAAGAAATACACATATACCAGTGGTAGATCTTCTAGAGTCAAGGCAACTACCCCAATCTGCATCAACATATGCCTTGAGAGAGATCTTTGAATCTGAGGAAAACAGAATTCCTTGGCCTGGAGTAGCTTTTAGATACCTCAGTAAATGATGTACTGCATCTAGATGTGAAGTTCTAGGTGCTGACATATATTGACTGAGTTTATTAACAGAGAAACTAATATCTGGTCTAGATATAGTTAAGTACAGTAATCTGCCTATGAGTCTTCGATACTGAGAAGTATTTGGCAAAAAATCTCCATCTGATGCACTAAGCTTCAAGTTAGCATCCATAGGAGAGTTGGCAGGCTTGCAATCTGAGAAACCAATGTCTTCAAGAAGAGAAAGAACATACTTCCTTTGAGATAAGAAAATGCCTCTAGAAGATTGAGCAATTTCCAATCCTAGAAAATATCTTAGATTGCCAAGAATTTTCAATTTGAATATAGATTGCAGTTTTGCTTTAACAATGTCAATGCTAGACTGAGATGGTCCTGAGATGATGATATCATCTACATATACAAGAAGAGCCACAAAGGTTGGACCAGACCCCATTGTAAACAGGGAATAATCATTTCTGGATTGCTTGAATCCTGCTTGAATCAAAGCTGTGGAGAATTTGCTGAACCACTGTCTAGATGCTTGTTTTAGTCCATATATGGACTTGTTGAGCTTGCATACTAGGTTCTCCCCCTGAACCTTGTATCCAAGTGGAAGGGACATATACACTTCCTCAAATAAGTCACCATTGAGGAAGGCATTATTCACATCGAGTTGAAGAAATTTCCAACTTTTGATGGCTGCCAATGATAACAAAACTCTCACAGTTGTGAGTTTTGCTACTGGGGAAAAAGTATCATTAAAATCGATTCCTGCTTGCTGAGTATAGCCCTTGGCTACTAGCCTAGCTTTAAGTCTGTCAACACTACCATCTGCCTTTGTTTTTACCTTGTAGATCCATCTACATCCAATAGTGTGTTTACCTGAAGGAAGAGGAACTACTGACCATGTGTTGTTTGCTTCCATGGCTTCCAACTCCTCATTCATTGCTTGCTGCCACTCAGGAAACTTTGCAGCTTGGTGATAAAATTGTGGCTCATTAGGTGCAGAAACTTGCATGATGAAGTTTCTGTAATTGGAAGAAAGTTTGTGGTAGGATATGTGATTGGTGATTGGATAATGAGAGGTTGAGTTGCATTGATAGTTTTGAAGGTATGTTGGAGGTCTAGATGATCTAGTGGATCTTCTAGGGGGTGGATTAGGATTGGTTACATTTTCAGGTCCAGGTTCAGAAATTTGAGGTGGATTGGGTGGATTTTGGTCAGGTTCTGTTTCTGGAATTGGTTCATGATTCATTATAGGTGTTGTTGGTGTATTTGGACAGTGGTCTAGGATTGGTTTTGGGTAGACTAGGTTGGGAAAAGGGTCAGGTAGTTGGGAGGATGTTTGTGGAATTGTGTGAAAAGGAAATATGTGTTCATGAAAAAGGACATCTCTTGATATGAACATAGTATGAGTTTGTAAGTTATAGAGTTTATATCCTCTATACCCTATTGGATAACCAATGAAGACATATGGTGTAGCTCTAGCAGTAAATTTGTCCCTTTTTGATGGCAAGGTTGATGCAAATGCCAAGCATCCAAAAACCTTTAAGTCTTTCAAGTTTGGTTACTTCTGATACAATATCTCAAATGGAGATTGTTTCTTCAAATTTTGAGTTGGAATTCTGTTGATCAAGAAAGTAGCAGCCTTCAAGCATTCTCCCCAAAGCAGAATTGGAACTCTGGATTGGAAGAAAAGTGACCTAGCCACATTCAGTAAATGTTGGTGCTTCCTTTCAACTACAGAATTCTGCTGTGGCCTTTCAACACAACTGAATTGATGTAGTGTTCCTTTGGATTGCAAGAATTCTGTCAATGCTAGTTCTTTGGCATTGTCTGACCTCAACTGTTTGATAGTAGTTTTGAACTGTGTTTCTACCATAGTAAAGAACTGTTGAATCTGTTTTGGTGCCTCTGACTTATACTGTATCAGATATGTCCATGTAAACCTGCTATGGTCATCAACAATGGTCAAAAAAAATCTTTTGCCATCATGTGTAGGTGTGTGATAGGGACCCCATATATCACAGTGGACAAGATCAAACACAGAATCTGAAAAATGATTGTGAGACACAAAAGGAATTCTTCTTTGTTTAGCTAATGGACAAATGTTACAATCATGAACAAAATCAGATTTTTGTAAGGATAATTGGCATTTGCTATTCACTAATTGCAAAGCTTTATTTGACAAGTGACCTAACCTAGCATGCCAAGTGGCAATTGAGACTTTATTTACTAAAGGAATTGAAGATGTACAAATTTTATTATGTGTAGGAATAGGTACAGAAGCGCGATTGTGGATGAGAGAAGACTTATAGACATAAAGTCCTTGAAGTAAGTCACCCTTCCCAATCATCATCGAGTCTGTGTGGTCCCAAACAAAAAGTATTAGGCAAGAATTTGGCTGAAATGTTATTTGTAGACAATAAGGCACCGAGTAAATCGAGGTTAACATGAAAACTAGGTATGTAAAGAACATTGTGTAAGGTAAGTTTGGAACTTAAAAGCACTGTACCAACAGAATGTACAGGTATGGTGGAATTATCAGGCAAAGTAACATAGAAATTACTAACAGGTTTATGACTATCAAAGAAATTTAGACAACATGCTATATGACATGTGGCACCTGAGTCTAAAATCCAAGAACTTTTAGAATCATAACTAGGATGAATTCTAGAATTTGATGAAACAGCTGATAGAACCAAACCTGAAGGAGGGTCTAGCTCTGTGATGTCAGTGTGATTTGTTTGTGTGTGTGATGACAAAAGAGAAATTAACCACTGGCACTGATCAGAAGATAAGGGAACTGAAGGTTAAGTTGTGACTTGATTAACCACAGCCTTTCCAGAATTCTTGGGCTTGTTCTTGGAATATCCTGGAGGATATCCATGAATCTTGTAGCACTTATCCACAGTATCGCCAATGAGTCCACAGTGAGTACAAGTAGGTCTTTCTTTCTTACCATTAGTGCGTTTGGGTAAACAACTTAATTAAGTGCTTATCACATAACACCTTATCGTATGAGAGCTTATGCCATAAGCGCTTAAAGAAAGAAAAAGAAAGAAAGGGGCATGAGAGAATTCGAATAGTGAAAAACACGGAGAGGGTGTTTAGTGTATAAGCTCTTATGATAATTCCATAAGCTTCTCCCAGTGACTTATGAAAATAAGTCAAAAACTCCTTATGGGATGGCATAAGTTATTTTTATAAGCTCTGCCAAACACACTGCATAAGAGCTTATGTCACCAGATAAGTCAAAATGAGCTTAAATAAGCTCTTCCAAACGCCACCCATTACTGAAATTTTTGACATTGGATTGTTGCTTGACAGCAAAAGCAACCTGAGTTTCAGCTGAGGTCATTGCAGTAACTGCTCTATGTTGTTCATCTTGAAGAACAAGAGCAAATACCTTCTCAATTGATGGAAGGGCTCTATAGCAAGGATCTGCCCTCGAACATTTGAGAAATGTTCATTGAGTCCCATCAAGAAGGTTAAAACTTCCTCATGTTGAATGAATTCCAAAATCTCACGAGCTCCTCCACACACACAATTGCAAGCAGGCCTAAAATCAGATATTTCTTCCCAAACTGCTTTGTGTTTGGTGAAATACTCATGTACAGAAAGGTCACCTTGAGCAACACTGCTAAGTTCCTTTCTCAATTTGTAAATCTTAGGGCCATTTTGTTGAGCAAATCTGTTTCTAAGATTGGTCCAAATTGCTGCAGCAGAGGGACAATACAGCAGGGTAGCAACCATATCTTTAGAAACTGAATTAAGGATCCAAGAACTTACAATACTGTTGTTGCGCTTCCAGCAAGCAAGAAGATGAGGATCTTGACCATCAGGTCTAGGAAGAGAACCATCAACAAACATGAGTTTGTTCTTGGCATCAAGTGCCATTGTCATGGAACAACTCTAAGAGTTGTAGTTATCAACCGTGAGTGGTTGAGACACCAGAACCATGCCTGGGTTATCAGAAGAATTAATGAAGTAAGGATTCCAAATATCATCATGGTTTTGAGTCGCCATGAGAGAAAAGTGAAAGAGAATCAGAGAAGAAGAGAAGAAGAAGTGCAAGAAATGAAGAACACAAAGACAATTGTCAATGGAAGAATCTTGCAGAGAAAAGGAAAGAAGATGATGCGGAAGAGAGAATTACAACTGATACCATATTACAATTACAAGTGTGAATTTAGAGAAAAAGATTCTCATTGAATTGAATGAATAAAAACTTTACATGAGCACAAATATATATACTAGTGGTAATAGAAGCTAACAGCTATAGAGTTAGTTATAACTAACTAAACTAACATAACAGAATTGTAACTATAATTACAAAGTGTAAAAACTCTCTCTATTAGCTCATGTGTTGAGAAAATCTCATCTTTAAAGTTTCTTCATACTTCAACCTTATATTTGAACACTTATTTGTAATTTTAACCCTTTGTAACGAAGTTTTCAAGAATTTGCAATATTTTTTCCATACACCAAGTTTCTTATGTGATAGGTGTCTACTTTATTAAAATAGTGGTGGTAAAGTATATGCTGAGTCATTAGTCACTGTGTAAGTGGTCTTGTAATATGTTTCACATGCTATTTGTTTGTATGTCTAAGGCATCCGGCCCCTATAAATAGAGGTCTCATGTATTGTAGAAGGTAGAAAGTAATGAGATGAAGTAAGTATAGTGTTTTTAAAAATGTCTCTTTTCTAAAAACTTTCTTATTTCCTTCTTAAACTCTTTCTATACCACGACATCATTTCTCTATCTAAAGGTATAAGTATGCTCTGCACTTGCCTCAAGATCAATATGAATGGAATGTACTCCTAATGGGTATGAAACAATCCTCGGGTATTTTCCAACGAAGAATGAATTCTATATTTATTTAAAGATATTTTTGCTTTATTTATATTGATGACATATTGGTTTTTATTAACAATGATTTAGATGATCACTTTGATAAAGTAGAATTAGTACTTACAAAGTGTTTAGAACATGGAGTAGTTCTAAGTAGGAAAAAAGCTGTGTTAGCTCAAAATAAGATTAATTATTTGAGATTAGAAATTGAAAAAGGAAAAATAATAATGAAAAAGTATGTATTGGAAAAGCTTCAAAAATTTTCCAACTGAATTAAAGGATAAAATGGAATTACAAAGATTTTTTGGTCTACTAACATATGTTTTAATTAAATAAAGGTTTTATAAAGAATCTTGCAGCAGAAAGAAAAATACTTCAGCAAAAATTAAAGAAGGATGCTCTCTGGTCTTGGAGAGAAGAAGACGAAGCAATTATTACTCGATTAAAATACTTATGTTAGATTCATCCAAAATTATATCACCCATCTAATGATGACTTAATTATTATCGAGATTGATGTCTCGAATGAATGCTGGGGAGAGGTTATGAAAGCAAAAACCCCTAGACAAAAGAAAGAATTACTATATCTATACATGTCCGAAACTTTTTCAGACAGTGAAATTAATTATCCTACTCATGAAAAGGAAACATCAGCATTGATTCGGATGTTTGAAAAACATTGAATCGTGCTTGATAATGAATTTATTGTTAGAATAGATTCTACTTATATTTCAAGTTTTAAAAATATCAACCACAAAGGAACATAAAAACAAGGAAGATAAATTAGATAGTAGGTGAAACTTGGTGAGTATAATTATTCAATATCACATATTAAGGGAGAGAATACGGCACCCTAAAACCCGGCATCACAGGGTTACCTGTTGCAGAAAAGAACACATTTTAAATGCTGGTCACCGATGAAAAAATAACCTTTCATATAAGGTTACTGAAAAGGGTACTCTCTTTTTTTTGTTAAAAACAAGTTAAGAAAAGGGTGATGAACACTCAGAACATGAAAATAAACATCGTACATATAAATATAACTATCCCACTTGGGATCTTAGGTTTGATTACAAGACAGGCCTTGTCGAATTGGCCAACATACGCTAAAATAGCTACTAAAGAAATAGGTAAAAAGAAAACATCAAACCGAGAATAGGGAACTGGGTACAAGACTCAAAAGATGGCTCTAAAAGCCTAGGGACTATCGGGACAACTCCAAAAGCCGACGACCGATCTACCGATGCCTCCTGCATGTAGAGTGGTCACAGACGCTACCCTCAAACGAGATATTAGATGCCGGATCGATAACGTCACCACCATCGTCGATAGGGACGTCATCATCGCCGGGATCCTGTGGATGGTACTCCGATTCCTCCTCCTCCTCGTCCTTGACCTTTATCAGCTCAAAAGGTTCTTCCTCGGGATCCTCTTCGGGATCCTCCTCCACTGGATCCTCCGCCAGCGGTTCAACTGGATCAAAATGCTCATGAAGGAGTTCGGTGACTTGTAGCATATGAAGGTAGTACTATAGAGGTGGAAGCGCCACAATCCTCGTCTCGACGGTATGGATCCTTCGTATGGGCACTCCGTTAGCATTCGTTTCGGTGGTCGTGACTGGTCCTCGATACGTCGTACCTTCATGTATAGTCCAGTTCCCTGCCGTCCCAGCATGATCAAACACCTCACTCCTCGAGCTCGACTGTGCCAAGGAAACGTTCGGATCCATCTAAAAGCATGCGCATACCCGATACAAGAAGAAAAGAACATAACATACTGATGTGCAAGAGTGAGATACCGTCATAAGATATATCCCACAACAACCATATACATGATACATACATCACAGAATCATATAAGCAGTTAAATCATGCAAATACATAACAGTGTTATATCAAATGGTCTCAAACTCGCACAGTCAACCTTTGGAAATATGCATGACACTTCAATATCAGGCTCTAACTTAATCTCATGAGATATCAACACCGTTTTCCACTAGAGAAGAATTAGAGTTGGTCAATCTCTAGCCCACCGGGCAGTTGCCTCCATACCCTCATGCATTTAAGGTCCCAGGACGAGCAACGTCACATATGTCTCTGAACCGGTCACATGGATTGACTCCCAGATACCACCTTGTATCTGATATGTAAGAAAGGCACGTTTACCTGGGGAAATGCACATGAGAAAATATTTTATTCAAAATGTTTTCTTTGTGTTCATTCTTTTTCGCTATCGTAGCTCAAAGCTAACGACTTAATCATCATTTCCCCGTCACTTGAAAACTTAGAAGCATAGGACACATAGTCCGAATGCTCAATCACAACGCCCGAGACCGATGCACCAGTATTAGGCTTGTGGTCGTAGAAAACAACAATCACCTTTAACAACGTTCATCACGACGTGGTTAGGACACACAGTCCATAACAACGAGATTAGGACACACAGTCCACAACAACGTGATTAGGACACACAGTCCACAACAACGTGATTAGGACACACAGTCCACAACAATGAAATCAGAACGCACTGTCCTCGATTTCGAGAATTGGACCCTCAATCCAGAACATCGTGAATAGGACTCATGGCCTTGAATTAACACTGATCCAAGATCACGTGCGTATAACTGAATACTAGAGGCGACTCCTCGCGTACTAGATTCTCTTTCTTAAGTACTTATTTTTCGTTCAGTGAAAATCAAATTCAAAACCGAATCCTCGATAACCTATCCAGGCCATCGGAAAGTTTCTAAAACATTTAGTAGAAAACCTTTTCTTTGAAAATATTTTGTAAAGCATCTTTGAAATACTTTTATCTTTGAAAATCCCCAATAGGATATTGCCAAATAAATCTTGAAAGTTTTCACTTGAAGACACATAGTTTGAAAATGATTTTTCTCTTGTATAACAATAGTTCACTAAAACCATTTCAACATTTAAAACAAGTACTTTAAGTTAATGAGCTTTTGGAAAAGAACACCAATCCCTTCATCTTCAAAGCTTATTAAGGTTTTTAATCCACACAAGTCCGGCTTAGAAAACTTTCAATCAACAGCAGTATATATTATCAGTTCAATGCTAACATCACAGTTGAAAGCAGTTCATCACATATATGCATTATAACATTTAGAACAAGCACAGTTCAACATCAGATAATAGCATAATAGTTCAAGTACATTAGATAACCAAGTAAGCTCAATCAACATATAAATATCCAGTTAAACATATACACACATGCATATAGTTATTGAATATCTTTAGGAAATCCCCTCTTATCTCCCGTCGGAGTTAAGAGTTTGGATTTGAAAAGAAGGTTCACGAACATCCTCGCTTCTCCGGCGACGGAAGTCTAAGGTTACCAACATAAAATCATGAGTTAAAAATCACTCGAGAACACTAACCACAAGGTGTAGGTTCGGTTCATACAATAAACTAGGATTAGGGGTTTCCGAAATTTATGTGACTCTTGGAATTATGATCCTCAAGTGCTAGAAGTTCATAAACAACAATCTTTTAACAAAGTTGAATTAAAAATCCTACTAAGTACTTGACTTAGGGTTTCGGCCAAGCATAGGTAAATAGGCTAGGAATTTCTAAACTTTCCAATCTCTTTAGGTTAGCATCCATACATAGTAAGGAGCTTGAAACCACGATCATTTCGGAAAATGGAAAAATCAAATGTCTTAGACCATGACCTCTTAGGTTCGGCATTAACAAGTTTGTGAGGCTAGAGATCTTTTAATCATCCAATCTTTTGGACACAACATCCTTTAACATGAAGGAGCTTTAATCCATAATCATCTTGGAAAGCAAAATAAAATAACACATCCTAGGTCAAATGTTATATTCGGCCATCATAGGAAAATAAAGCAAGAAAATATTTTAAACCTTCCAATCACTTAGACATAGCATCCTTTAACATAAGGAGCTTTTTAGTCCATGATCACTTTGGAAAACAAAACTCAACATCTTGGCCATAACCATTTATGGTTTCAGCCTTTTCAAGAAATAGGGGTTATAAATCTTCAAACTTTCCAATCTCTTGGACTTAGCATCCTCCTATGTCAAGGTGTCTTAATCCATGATCCTTTTGGAAAACAAAACTTAAACAACATAGCCTTAAAACTCATTGGTTTTGGTCTTTACATAAAAATAGAGTAAAAATCTTTAAACTTTCCAATCACTTAGACATAGCATCCTTTAACATAAAGGAGCCTTGATCCATGATAATCTTGGAAATGAAACTCAAATACAAACTCATACATGTAAAAGTGGAAACAAGATTCATCTAAACCATATACATGGTTTCGGCCTCCTTAGAAAGAAGAGGTTAGGAAACTTTGTTTTACTCAACCTTTTAGTATGTGATAGTATGAGTAAATACAAGAATATAGAAAGTGGTTTCAACTCAAAAGGAGTTTTCTACCATTTTTGAGAGGTTTTAGAAGTTAAAAGCACATAAAGAACATATGAAGAAAACTTTGAATTAAAAAGTGAAACTTTGAAAAAAAGAACTACATAGAAGTATTACCCTCAACAAGATGAACAACTTTGATGAAAAACTTTAAAAGAAAAGCTTGATAAAATGTAAACTTTGTAAGAGAGAAGAAGAAGAAGAAGAAATGTAATAAAGTGAAAATGTGAGAAATGGAGGAAAGTGATGAATGGTGGAAATGAAGAGTATTTATAGAGAATGAGGGAGAGGGTCACAATTTTGAGGGGAACAAAAAAAGAAGAAAGAAGGTGGGTTACTTGTAGAGAGGATAAGGAGTTAAGGTGATGTGAAGTGATGTGATTGGAGAGAGAAAGATGAAAAAGTGAGATTTTGAAAAAAAGTCAAGATTCAATTTTTGAGGTGTGTGTAATAGCCTTCAGATCAAGTCACTTCATGTCACTTCATCATATTGATGCTCTGCTCCATTGCGTATCAGATGATTTCCCCGATCGTATTTCCTGACGATTTCGCCCGGGAAATCCCTAAGATTTGGCCCCGAACAAGATTTTTCGAAAAACTCCAAACCCACACAAAACATCATAAAAACACTAACCGTCTCCTTCACGAATTAAAATTTTGTCTCTAGCTCAGTAAACTTGTACTGGCAATGAGAAGCCAGACCGGTTTTCGTCTGAATTTTCGACCGAAAATTTTACTGTGACTTCATACGGTAAAACAACACAAGAAAATGATTTTATTTTAACTAAAATCATCCTCTGGATTTTATCAAAAATAAACACATTAAAGCATGTATTTACTGATAAAGAAGCATACGAAAAACTGGGTGTTACAGAGAAAAACGTGCTTGTGGATATTTTATCAAGAGAATGGAACGAAGCACAACAGAAATGTTGAAGCAGCAATTAGAACTTAAATAAGCATTAAGATATCAGAAGTTGAAAGAATTGGAGTCGATTGAAGAAGATATCAAAGTACTTAAACTTCAACTCAAAGAAGAAGGATCCCTTGAAGAAGAAATCCCAAAAGAAGTTAAACAACAAGTCAGGGAAGAGACTAAGAAATGGTATGGTATGCAATCTTTCACAGACCATTTTCAGGAATCTATGACGACTAGTTCAAAGCAGCACCACATTGCAAAAAGATCTCGGGAGTTACACATAAGTCATATGCAACCAAAGAAGAAGCAGAAAAAAGCACTAATGGAATATCAAGAACAAGAAAAAACAAAAAAGGGGAAGGAAATTTATCTTGGACCAAGGATTTTTTCTGAAACAACAAGAAGTCGTCCAGGAGAAAAAATAAAGTTGGAGGTCTTAAGAAAAGCTCCTTATTCCTTAGATAATTATCAAATTACTTCTCGCAAGGAATATGAACTTCAAGTTCAGTTCTCTAAAGAAAATTTTGTTGAAAACTTTAAGAGACTTATAAATTGGAGTGATAAGGAAAGGGTCAACTGTTTCTATATGGTTGACAGAAAACTGTTTGGAATTAAAGCAATAATCACCCCAGGAGCACCACAAATATTGTCATTTAATATGTTCCAATTTGGACTTATTGAATGTCTTTATTTAAGAAAAAACCTTGAATAAAATAGATTATTTCCATATAAATTCAGAGAAGCAGTTCAAATGTTCAGAAGAAATGTTGCAGGTGAAAGGGCTATTTATTTGAAATTCTATTCAGTGTATCCAGATTTCATTACAAACCAACCAACAAAGCATCTAGTCTTTATTGGAGTTAGCAACAATAATTTTCCCCTGATGGATGAACCTGCAAGAGTCGAATATGATGAAGATCAGATTACTGTAATATTGGCAAATCAACTTGCAAGTATCTTCTCAAAGTGCCAGTGTAACATCCTATCTTTCGGGAAATTAAATATTTTAATTAGATGGGAGTGAATGTTAGATAAATCTAAAATTTATTTAACAATCCAAACACATATGCAAGTTCAAAATAAAATTCAAGCGACCCAAATTTTTCAGTAGGTAAACACCTCAAGCAAGTACGTCAAAAACCCCTATTGGAAGCACCTCAATTTAAATTCTTAATTACGGTGGTTTATCCTCAACAACATTAAAAGATAATTAGCCATAGATAAAAATCTTAATCATATCTAGATGATTATAATTAATTTACTCAATTTTTACTCATTATGAGTAAATAGCACTAGTCTTAATTAATTACACCCTAGTTACAAATATTAACCAAATTAAATTAACTTAAAACTTATGGGATCAGGATAAGGGGTATATGGCCGTTTAATAAACCATTGACACCTCCATCTTCAATTTTGCCGCTTGGTAAGGAGAAGGCACCTCCTGCTTAGTTTTGTGGCAAAGTCACAGAAAATCCTCAACATGGTTATGATAGCTCAAATGGTCACGCCTCCTACTGCCTTCCTTTCCTTAATTAATGCAAATATTGGTCAATTTATGATCAGCCAAGAACCATGCAAGTTGTTTGCTCTCCTTGCCATAAAATCATGCCACTTAAGTCTAGTGTAGCATGGGTGAGTCACTTTATTCTACTATAAAAGATGTTAGGATATAAGTCAACTTAAACTAAGTTAATGAATAAGAAAAAAAAAAATAGAAGAAGAAGTTAGAAGGTGAGACCACGTGAAACAGAAAAGAAAGAAAGGAGATAATAAAAAGAAAAAGAGAGAGAGGAGAGAGACCGTGAGTGAGAGAGAAATTTTTTGGAGTCAATTCCGATCAATCCGTTCGTCCTATCGAGAAACCGATTATACCGTTGTGATCTTCGCGACGTCTACTTCATTACCCTATCTTTCTTTTCTTGATTAGGCTAAGGTAAGGCTATGTCCTTTTTATGTCTAAATGCCGTCGGCGACGGTATTGAGGTTATCTTTCAATTCATTTATCGGTTTCCAATTCCGTCTTCAGATTTGTACTACACGTAATGTGTGATTCACAATGATGTGTTCAGGTGAATTTTTGGAGCCCCGGAGGGTGTAGAACTGTGCGTGGCAGATTTGAGGGAATATAGGGAGTGTCCGTTTCGTTACTCCAGAGCTAGCCTAAGACATTCCATGTGGGGGAAAGAAATTATTTAACGTCGGAAACGGCGCGATTACATTTAATTAGATAATGGTGTAGGGAAACCCAAACCCTACACGAAAGCGGGTAACGGACAATGTCTATACCACATTGGGAACTACTCAATGGTACCGATGATGATATAGAAATTGTACGTTTATCGTCATTATGCTACATATATAGATTATTTTATTACGTGATGATTGCATGTTTGACTGGTTGATGTGAACTTGATACTTGATATATGATATCATGAGTGTAGTAATTATTTTAGAAGAGTTTATAATTATAATAATAATTATTATTATTATTACTATTATTATCATTATTATTATTTTAATATTATTACTACTACTACTCGGATGATAATGATTATTATTATTATTATTAGTATTTATTATTAGTATTATTATTATGAGTGATTATTATTAGTATTATTATTATGAGTAATTATTATTAGTATTATTATTATGAGTATTAGTATTATTGTTATTATTATGATTATTATGATTATTATTATTATTATTATTATTATTATTGTGATTGTTATTATTATTATTATTATTATTATCGTTATTATATTTCGATATTTATCATTTGGAAATGATATTATAATATAAGGATATATGATGATGATTTTGGATAACATGATAATGATTATGATGATAGGATGAGTGTAATGATTGTACTTAGAAGATTGAGTAAATCATAAGTTATGTTGAGATACGAGGATGTATTTGGGGATTGCATACGATATGTGATAGCTGTGCCCAACCGAGATAATTATCGTGAAATGAGGTTGAGATGAATGAGATGAGATTATTTTGTGGTGATCTATGAGATTAGGATGACTGGTTAGGGCACTAGGGGGTGACCTGAAACATGGTCTGTGATATGAGGGACCTGAAACATGGTCGAGTGGACCTGAATAGGCTAACGGCAGACTGTCCAGAGATAGGCTAACGGGGATAGGCTAACGGCAGACTGTCCAGAGATGATTTCATTTTAGTCGCAGCTATATTTCATGCATTGCATGAGCATCCTGGATTGTGGTCCAGAGAAAAACATGGTCGATATGGGTCTATGCCTCGGAGGGAAAATTCCCGGGGATAGGCTAACGACAGAACGTCCAGAGATGATTTCATTTTAGTCGCAGCTATAGTTCATGCATTGCATGAGCATCCTGGATTGTGGTCCAGAGGTGTACACAGGGTTGTGCGTCTATAGTGCCATTGCTTTGCGTGGGCACTCTCCATCCGCGGACGAGGGTGTGCGCCGGGGACTCTAGGACGTGTCGATTATATTGTTGTGATATCCGGATATGGCCGATACCTGAGAAGATTATTCATACAACATTTGCATTGCATCATGATGGAGGGTAGAGGAAATATTATAGATGTGGATTGAGGATGATTATGTTACATATATTTATACTGGGGAGACGGATGTTTAGTGTGCCGTTATTTAATTAAATGTTGCTAAACCATTTCCACGTTTGATGTTATATGGTTTCTTATCCCTATATTCTCTATATTGCATATGTTTCGTTTTGTGATCGTGATGAGAAGAGCCTACAGAGATTCCAGCCATGGAGGAACTTGATGGGACTTCGTATGAGCCTGACGTTGGAGGACAAGAAGTGGATCCTCATATTTGAGTATAGAGTCTATGGCCAGCGCGTCTTGTCTCTTTAAGATGTTGTTTTTATTTTCTGTTTGGTTATCAGCTTGTACATTTTGGGATCCGACTGATGGGATTCCCTCTACTGTACTGTATCAGGATTTGAGATGTATATATTATGTATGTATGTTATGTTTAAAATTTTTTCGTTGTTTTAATATATTCGCTTAACGCTAATTAGGTTTTAATATTTTGGGTTTTCTTTAATGGGACGTCGGGGCGTCTCATTTAGTGGTATCAGAGTTGTTCGGTTCTAAAACGGACTGTGAGCACTATGATTAGGGTGAACTGGCCATTTAGTTGAATCCACATCGGATAACAACTATGCTTAGAAGTTGGGTAATGAGTCCGACGCGACATCTCTATGGCATGTAGTATTTATATTCCAGTTTTATGTAGTATTATATGTCATATTGATGGGGGCTAATGATTTCTTTTAACAGGATCATGGCTCGAGGCCGAGGTCGAGGACGTGGCAGACGGGGTGGTGGTAGAGCGATAGAGGGTGTAGAGGATGAGCCCCATAGGCCAGAGGCATGGATTGGAGATGGAGGAGAGTCCGCCGAGACTCTTCGGACTATCCGCGAGTTAGCATCCGTTCTGTTGCAGCAGGCACAACAGAATGCTCAAAGGGTACAGAGAGAGGCTGAGCTACAGGAGCAACAGGATAGGAGGATAGCCGCCGATGCTGAGGACGCAGGATTGGATACCTTTCTCAAAGGTAAGCCACCACAGTTTGGTGGAGAGTATGATCCAGAGCGAGCAGAGTGGTGGATTCAGGAGCTCAAGAAGATCTTTGATACTATGAGATGCAGAGATGATAGGAAGGTGACCTATGCCGCCTTCATGATGATCGGAGGGGCTGAGTCATGGTGGAGAGGCAAGAGGAGATTGTTAGAGGCTGAGGGCAGACTCATTAGGTGGGAGCTGTTCAGAGAGTGTTTCTTTGAAAAGTACTTCCCGCGATTAGTCAGACGCGAGAAGGAGAGAGAGTTCATGAGTCTCCAGCAGGGAGACAAGTCTGTTGGTGATTACGCGGCCAGATTCGAGGCCCTGATACAGTTTTCTGAGTACTACCAGAGGTTTCCCGATGAGGACTGGATGTGCCTGAGATTCGAGGAGGGTTTACGGCATGAGTTGAGGAGGGCTATAGTGCCCTTGGATATCCTGAGTTCCCCAGAGCTGGTGGAGAGGGTCGGTGCTATTGAGAGCATGGACAGGAGGCAGGCTGCAAAGCAGAGATAGCAGCATAGGGGGGTCCTATCAGAGCAGGTCAGCAGAGGAGAGATGATGGAGGTTCTCAGTGGAGGAGAGGACCATACGTTAGACCAGGACAGAGCACTCAGACATCTATACCATCAGCACCAGTTACCAGAGAGGGCCAGTAGCAGAGGGCCCCAGTGTGTTTCAGATGCGGAGGCCCACATTATGTCAGGGATTGTACAGATAGATCCGGTTGCTACGTTTGTGGCAAACCAGGTCATTTTTCTAGGGATTGTAGACAGAGATCGATACAGCAGTAGCCAGCAGCTAGCAGAGGAGCTGGTAGTTTCAGAGGAGCCAGTGGTTTCAGAGAAGGAGCTGGGAGAGGGGTTCCGGCAGCGGGACGACAGACGGCCAGACCTCAGGCCACGGGGAGGGTACAGTGAGAGGATCTGAGTCCTCTCAATCTGCAGATCTTATTCAAGGTATGTGTTTAATATCTGGCAGACTCTCGTCTGTGTTGTTTGATTCAGGCGCTACACATTCTTTTGTGTCCCATGAGTGTGTAGATCATTTACAATTGCCCGTTTCTCAGCTACCATATACCTTGACAGTGTCCACCCCTACCAGTGATCCTTTGATCACTATGTCTGTTTGCTTACAGTGTCCTGTAGTTGTGGAAAATAGGGCATTTCTTGTAGATCTCATCTGTTTTCCTATGCAGCAGATAGACGTTATTCTTGGCATGGATTGGCTTTCGGCTAACCGTGTAGTGCTAGACTGTGCCCGAAAGACTTTATCTTTTATTGAGCCTTCTAGCATAGTATCTGCCAATGAATGAGAGACTATGAGGGGTTGCGGTTCTCAGCAGTATGTGATGCTTTTCTCTTTGGAAGCTAAGGAGACTTTGAGTATAGATTCTCTGGCAATTGCTAGAGAGTTTCCTGAGGTTTTCCCTCCTGATGTTCCAGGTTTGCCACCAGAGAAGGAGGTGGAGTTCGCTATAGATCTTATGCCAGGGGCTGGACCTATTTCAGTAGCTCCTTATCGGATGTCACCAGTAGAGTTGGCAGAGTTGAAGAAACAACTGGATGACATGATGAAGAAGGAATTCATCAGACCGAGTGTTTCACCTTGGGGAGCACTGGTATTGTTTGTCAAGAAAAAGGACGGAAGTTCTAGGTTGTGCACGGATTATAGGCAGTTGAATAAAGTTACAATCAAGAACAAATATCCGTTGCCTAGGATAGATGATTTGATGGATCAGTTGAAAGGAGCTTCGGTGTTTTCCAAGATAGATTTAAGATCAGGATACCATCAGATTAGGGTGAAGAAGGAGGATGTATCTAAGACCGCTTTTAGGACAAGGTATGGACACTATGAATACCTAGTTATGCCTTTTGGTGTAACTAATGCTCCAGCTGTGTTCATGGATTACATGAACAGGATTTTTAGATCGTTCCTTGACAAGTTTGTTGTGGTGTTTATAGATGGTATTCTTATCTATTCCCGTAGTCGGGAAGAACACGAGGAACACCTGAGAGTGGTGTTACAGGTTTTGAGAGATAGGCAGTTGTATGCTAAGCTATCCAAGTGTGAATTTTGGTTAGAGGAAGTACAGTTTCTAGGGCATGTAATCAACAAGAAAGGGATAGCAGTTGATCCAGTTAAGGTAGAGGCCGTGATTAAATGGGAAAGACCTAAGTCAGTGAGTGAGTGAGGAGTTTCTTAGGATTTGCCGGGTATTACAGGAGGTTCATCGAGGGTTTCTCGAAGATTGCGTTGCCTATGACACAGTTAACGAGAAAAGGTACGACGTTTGTTTGGACAGAGAAGTGTGAAGAGAGCTTTCAGAAGCTAAAGGAGAAGTTGACTACATCTCCTGTGCTGACGTTGCCAGATCCCTTAGGACAGTTTGACGTATATTGTGACGCGTCGTATCAAGGATTGGGTTGTGTTTTGATGCAAGAGGGAAGAGTCGTGGCTTATGCTTCCCAACAATTGAGAATTCATGAAAGGAATTACCCAACCCATGATCTGGAGTTAGCAGCCATAGTGTTCGCATTAAAGATATGGCGACACTATCTCTATGGAGTTAAGTTTAACGTGTTCAGTGATCACAAGAGTTTAAAGTATTTGTTTGATCAGAAGGAGCTGAACATGAGACAACGTAGATGGATGGAATTCATTAAGGACTATGAGTTTGACCTTCAATACCATCTAGGAAAGGCTAATGTTGTGGCGGATGCACTAAGTCGGAAATCCTTGCATGTATTCGCAATGATGGTGAAAGAGATGGAGTTGCTTGAACAGTTTAGAGATTTGAACCTAGGTATGGATTTGATTGAGGATAGAATATGCTTAGGTATGATCACCATCAGTAGTGAGTTTTTGAGAGACCTTAAGATTAAGCAGGGTCGGGATGAATATTTGGTGGATGTGAATCGAGGTATAGATGAGGGTAAAGTTTCAGAGTTTAGGAGAGGATCAGATGGAGTGTTAAGGTTTAAGGATCGTATATGTGTGCCAGAGAACTTAGAAATTAGGAATATGATCTTAGAGGAGGCACATAAAAGTAAGCTGAGTTTCCACCCAGGAGCCACCAAGAAATGTACCAAGACTTGAAGAAGATGTTTTGGTGGCCAAGGATGAAGAAAGAAGTGGCAGAATATGTTCTATCATCTTTGGTATGTCAGAAAGCTAAGATAGAGCATCAAAAGCCCGCTGGGTTGTTGCGGTCCTTGGATATCCCAGAATGGAAATGGGATAGTATAGCGATGGACTTTGTGGTTGGATTACCACGAACTCCGAAGAGGTTTGATGCGATTTGGGTTATCATTGATAGGTTGACGAAGTGTGCTCACTTCTTACCTATTGGTGAAAGTTATAGTCTTGAAAGGTTGACACAGATTTATATCAAGGAAGTAGTGAGGTTGCACGGTGTGCCGTCGAGTATTGTCTTCGACCGAGATCCTAGATTTACATCTAGATTTTGGAGACAGTTACACGACGCTTTGGGAACGAAGTTGAGGATGAGTTCTGCTTATCATCCTCAGACGGATGGACAGTCTGAGAGAACAATTCAATCGTTGGAGGATCTTTTAAGAGCTTGTGTGTTGGAACATGTTGGCAGTTGGGATGAATTCCTACCATTGATTGAGTTTACATACAATAACAGTTTCCACAGTAGCATCGGGATGGCACCGTATGAGGCTCTATATGGGAGAAAGTGTAGGACTCCATTATGTTGGTATGAGACTGGCAAGAGCCAAGTGTGGGGTCCTGATGTGGTACAACAAACAATAGAACAAGTTAGGAAAATAAGAGAGAAAATGAAGGAAGCCCAGGATCGGCAAAGAAGCTACAGTAACAAGAGGAGGAGACCCTTAGAGTTCCAAGAAGGTGATCACGTGTGTGTTCTTGAGAGTCACTCCGAAGACCGGAAATGGCAGAGCTATAAAGTCTAGAAAACTCACTCCCCGATTCATCGGACCATTTCAGATTCTTCGACGAATTGGTCTAGTAGCTTACCAGATAGCCTTACCACCTTACCTTTCCAACCTTCATGATGTCTTCCATGTTTCCTAGTTGAGAAAATATTACCCTAATCCTTCTCATGTACTTGAGCCTGAGTCTATACAACTCCGAGAGAATCTAGAATATGAGGCTTTACCGGTTAAGATCGCAGATAGAAGGATTAAAGAACTCCGCGGTAGATAGATTCCTTTGGTTAAGGTCATATGGGATGAGATTACTGGAGATGCTACATGGGAGCGTGAGGCGGATATACACCAGCAGTATCCACATCTTTTATGAGGTACGTAAATTCCGAGGACGGAATTTCTTTTAAGGGGGGTAGTAATGTAACATACCATCTTTCGGGAAATTAAATATTCTAATTAGATGGGAGTGAAGGTCAGATAAATCTAAAATTTATTTAACAATCCAAACACATATGCAAGTTCAAAATAAAATTCAAGCAACCCAAATTTTTCAGCAGGTAAACACCTCAAGCAAGTACGTCAAAAACCCCTATTGGAAGCACCTCAATTTAAATTCTTAATTAAGGTGGTTTATCCTCAACAACATTAAAAGATAATTATCCATAGATAAAAATCTTAATCATAGCTAGATGATTATAATTAATTTACTCAATTTTTACTCATTATGAGTAAATAGCACTAGTCTTAATTAATTACACCCTAGTTACAAATATTAACCAAATTAAATTAACTTAAAACTTATGGGATTAGGATAAGGGGTATATGGCCGTTTAATAAACCATTGACACCTCCATCTTCAATTTTGCCGCTTGGTAAGGAGAAGGCACCTCCTGCTTAGTTTTGTGGCAAAGTCACACAAAATCCTCAACATGGTTATGATAGCTCAAATGGTCACGCCTCCTACTGCCTTCCTTTCCTTAATTAATGCAAATATTGGTCAATTTATGATCAGCCAAGAACCATGCAAGTTGTTTGCTCTCCTTGCCATAAAATCATGCCACTTAAGTCTAGTGTAGCATGGGTGAGTCACTTTATTCTACTATAAAAGATGTTAGGATATAAGTCAACTTAAACTAAGTTAATGAATAAGAAAAAAAAAATAGAAGAAGAAGTTAGAAGGTGAGACCACGTGAAACAGAAGAGAAAGAAAGGAGATAATAAAAGGAAAAGGAGAGAGAGGAGAGAGACCGTGAGTGAGAGAGAATTTTTTGGAGTCAATTCCGATCAATCCGTTCGTCCTATCGAGAAACCGATTATACCGTTGTGATCTTCGCGACGTCTACTTCATTACCCTATCTTTCTTTTCTTGATTAGGCTAAGGTAAGGCTATGTCCTTTTTATGTCTAAATGTCGTCGGCGACGGTATTGAGGTTATCTTTCAATTCATTTATCGGTTTCCAATTCCGTCTTCAGATTTGAACTACACGTAATGTGTGCTTCACAATTTTGTGTTCAGGTGAATTTTTGGAGCCCCGGAGGATGTAGAACTGTGCGTGGCAGATTTGAGGGAATATAGGGAGTGTCCGTTTCGTTACTCCAGAGCTAGCCTAAGACATTCCATGTGGGGGAAAGAAATTATTTAACGTCGGAAACGGCGCGGTTACATTTAATTAGATAATGGTGTAGGGCAACCCAAACCCTACACGAAAGCGGGTAACGGACAATGTCTATACCACATTGGGAACTACTCAGTGGTACCGATGATGATATAGAAATTGTACGTTTATCGTCATTATGCTACATACATAGATTATTTTATTACGTGATGATTGCCTGTTTGACTGGTTGATGTGAACTTGATACTTGATATATGATATCATGAGTGTAGTAATTATTTTAGAAGTGTTTATAATTATAATTATTATTATTACTATTATTATCATTATTATTATTTTAATATTATTACTGCTACTACTACTGGGATGATAATGATTATTATTATTATTATTAGTATTTATTATTAGTATTATTATTATGAGTGATTATTATTAGTATTATTATTATGAGTAATAATTATTATTAGTATTATTATTATGAGTATTAGTATTATTGTTATTATTATGATTATTATTTTTATTATTATTATTATTGTGATTGTTATTATTATTATTATCGTTATTATATTTCGATATTTATCATTTGGAAATGATATTATAATATGAGGATATATGATGATGATTTTGGATAACATGATAATGATTATGATGATAGGATGAGTGTAATGATTGTACTTAGAAGATTGAGTAAATCATAAGTTATGTTGAGATACGAGGATATATTTGGGGATTGCATACGATATGTGATAGCTGTGCCCAACCGAGATAATTATCGTGAAATGAGGTTGAGATGAATGAGATGAGATTATTTTGAGGTGATCTATGAGATTAGGATGACCGGTTAGGGCACTAGGGGGTGACCTGAAACATGGTCTGTGATATGAGGGACCTGAAACATGGTCGAGTGGACCTGAAACATGGTCGATAGGGGTCTATACCTCGGAGGGAAAATTCCCGGGGATAGGCTAACGACAGAACGTCCAGAGATGATTTCATTTTAGTCGCAGCTATAGTTCATGCATTGCATGAGCATCCTGGATTGTGGTCCAGAGGTGTGCACCGGGTTGTGCGTCTATAGTGCCATTGCTTTGCGTGGGCACTCTCCATCCGCGGACGAGGGTGTGTGCCGGGGACTCTGGGACGTGTCGATTATATTGTTGTGATATCCGGATATGGCCGATACCTGAGAAGATTATTCATACAACATTTGCATTGCATCATGATGGAGGGTAGAGGAAAGATTATAGATGTGGATTGAGGATGATTATGTTACATATATTTATACTGGGGAGACGGATGTTTAGTGTGCCGTTATTTAATTAAATGTTGCTAAACCATTTCCACGTTTGATGTTATATGGTTTCTTATCCCTATATTCTCTATATTGCATATGTTTCGTTTTGTGATCGTGATGAGAAGAGCCTACAGAGATTCCAGCCATGGAGGAACTTGATGGGACTTCGTATGAGCCTGACGTTGGAGGACAAGAAGTGGATCCTCATATTTGAGTATAGAGTCTATGGCCAGCGCGTCTTGTCTCTTTAGGATGTTGTTTTTATTTTCTGTTTGGTTATCAGCTTGTACATTTTGGGATCCGACTGATGGGATTCCCTCTACTGTCCTGTATCAGGATTTGAGATGTATATATTATGTATGTATGTTATGTTTAAAATTTTTCCGTTGTTTTTATATGTTCGCTTAACGCTAATTAGGTTTTAATATTTTGGGTTTTCTTTAATGGAACGTCGGGGCGTCTCAGCCAGGCAATAGGAAGGGATTCCTACATCAGAATACTCTACAAAGGACCAAATTATTTGCTTCTAAGCAAAACAAGTGGCAAAATAATCAGAAATAGAGACATGTCTCTCCTGACAAGCTTTGAATTACCTTTCTACGCACTAAATGGTCCAAATATGAACTACCGTCCAACTATCTTTAATAATTTATGTTCCAGACTAAAGCAAAATTGGAATCATGAATGCAAGAGATGCACGAAAAAGTACATCCCACCAGAAAGTAATAGAGTGTCGGCAAGAAGATAAAGATTCTTCAGACAAGGCAATAATAGAAGAGTGATGTAAGTTCTTATGTCACTACGTAAAATTATTGAAGACTGATGTAAGCACTTACGAAATGCAAGGCTATCTCTGTAAATAAACCTAGACTTCTTACAATTATAAATAAGCCCTCCTATGCTGAGGCAAGAGAGAGTTTGTCGGGAAAAAAAATCTCAGTTGAGAAATTCTCCCTAGAGAGAAACATGCTAGTCCTCTCATATATAGGATCTAGTCGGGCATTTGAGAGTGTGTCCAAATATTCTTGTAATTATTCCACTCATAATCGTTAATAAAATTACTTCTTCACTTAGATCTAGATCTCAATTCAATTACCAGTTTTAGTTCATCTAATTTATTCCGTGGAAGCAATAGTGGGCAAAAGAAAAATCAAAGACTGATCTTGATAAACTTCAATCAAGTATAACCACTCAACTACTTTTAAATTGTTAATACCAGCTCTATGTACTAGATTTAGTCAATAGAAGTTGCTGAAGAATTATTATAATAAATACAAAGTTATTTCAAAAATACAAAAAGAAGATTTAGATATAACAAAAAGAATGCAAACATGAAACGAAAGAAAAACTTGGTGGAATAATGAAAAGATATAATTAAAAATAAAATATTATATACTATGAAAAACTAATTAATGAAGCACCAATAGATATAACAGAAGCTCGAGGGAATACTTGTATACAATTGCTAAATAAGAAAAAATTTATAGAATTAAAAAGAAATCTAAAGAAAGAAGAACATAGGAAGAAAATAGCATATATTTATATTGGAGCTATACAAATACTAATTAAAACAACTTTTCAAGAAATAATAAATTCACCCATAGAATTAATACTAAAAGATGATAGAATAATTCATCAAAATGATAAAATACTAATAGTAATAGAAGGAAATTTAGCCAACACAAAGTTTCATTTCATTCTGCAATTTTTCGCATGACTATAAAATGTCATTTAGAACTAATTATATATATATATATATATATATATATATATATATATATATATATATATATATATATATATATATATATATACACGTATATCATTTTTGTTTTCTTGTGGAGAATAATGTTAGTAAATTATAAACACCGTGCAGATGTTTACCAGAAAGATTATATTTCCCTCAAAATTTTGAGTTGTCTACTATTAGAAATACTACCTTAATTTTATTTATTTAACAACATGTAGATTTCGTTAACAATAAACTGTTCACAGATAACTAATCTTTGTAATCCAGAATTAAACCCTGCTTTGCTGTCTTGTAAATTAAAATAAATTTGTGCTCCGAAGTGCCTGCTTGAAAGGAATAAGTGGAAAAGAGTGTCTTCCAACTCCCTCTATCTCACTTTCCCCATTCTCCCTTACGGATCCTAAAATTATAGATATACCTTACTCAAGTCATATGGTTACTTATTTTATCCAGCAAATTAAAACTAATTAACACAAAACAAAACAGCATGCAAATACTATGTAGCAGGCAAATGGCTTTTCTAGGACTGATAGAGTCTATGGAGAACATTCAGATCTAACAACATTTGTACCTTAGTTATCTGGTGAACTAAAATTAGCCGTGACCTCGACTAATCTTAAATAACAATGATTCCCTTCTCATTCGAATGATGTTAGAAGGGGGATTCTGCCTCCTAACTTGCGGGTTCCTAAACTACTCCAAATAGTGTTTAGTGTGGAAGGTGAAAATAACTACACTAAATTCATGAAAGTAAATTGAAAGCAAGAGAAATTGAGCATAAAAATGTGTTTGATTGTATTGATGTGTTTTATACAATATTTACAATTGGTATTTATAGGCTACAACTCGAACACTATGCAAAACTGCAACTCCTCGATTTCTTGATTAGGGTTTAAGGAAGAGAATAAGGATAATTAAAGACTTAATCATATTCCTTAGGTGTTAGTTAACTTACGTTTCAAGTTTGAGGAGAATCGGAGTTGAAACGGGTTCGAAACGCATTCAAACACTAAACCGAGATATTAATTAGTCAGTTAATTAATTAATTGAGAATTATAATATTAAAATTAGGTTGGGCTTGAGCGTAAAATTTTTTTTAGTAGCCTAAAATAATTAAGAAAATATTCCGGCAGTAGGAAGATACAGAAGAAAACTCCAGGTTGTGCCAACGGAGCAACACGTAATGACACTTGTCTTCCACTAACTATCTAAGTAAAGCATGCAATGACACTTGTCTTCCACTAAAACTAAGTAAAACATGCAATGACACTTATCTTCCACTAACTATCTAAGTAAAGCATGTAATGACACTTGTCTTCCACTAAAACTAAGTAAAGCATGCAATGACACTTTTCTTCCACTAACTATCTAAGTAAAGCATGTAATGACACCTATCTTCCACTAAAACTAAGATAATAATTAAATAATCCTAAACTAGGTAATATAAAAGCAAACGCATGCATGATCATCATCTTCTTCCCTTCTTTTGGGAACATAACTAGAGGAAAGGTGAAGAGAAACTCTCCCAAAGGCAGCCATTTTCATTCCAGATATATAAGCTTGAGTTAAGGTGGTTTCGGTTGTCGTATTTTCAAACCGATCGAGTATTCGTGCTCACGACTTCGACATCTTCGACGTTGTGTCTTTGCATGACATTTTCGTCAAGGTGAGTCAGTGTTGATGCCTTTGACATTTGTCCTTTTTAAGTTGTTTAAATTCATTCTACTCATATTCTTAGTCCCGATTTCGTTTTCGACACGTTTTAGGCCTTTATGTGTTTTTCTGCCGAATCAGTCGACCTGGAATTGATCGTGGGAGTGGAGGCGAATCTGACCTTGAAGCGTATAGCTACTGTTCTTGTAAGTTTCAATCTCAATTTTGTGCCTTGATTGAAATTGGTTCATTGATTGGATCCCTATTGTTGATTCGATGGTTGTTTTGGCCTTTTTGACTGTTTTTGGACCTCGTATGTGTGCTCGGGATAATTTTTGGTCCAATGCACATACCGGGGGTGTCAATATCATATTTGAGGTTGTTGTTGAAAAGCGTGACAAGTTTCGTGCCGATAGCGCAGAGGCAATCGGAGCGTTTACGGGAAAGTACACATGTCAGTAAGGTGGGGAGAAAGTAACCGACATCATCGGGGAGGCAAGCGTAGAATAATAATTATATATGCATGTGTGTAGGGTGCCCTAGACCCTAATAGAATGTCAAATAATTGGCAATGGCTAAACTAAAATAAATTAATATTTTAATGTTGTCTCGGGTTTAGTGGTTGTAGATTTATTGACAGTAATCCTGATACTTTAAGTTAGCGACTTTATGTTGATTGAGGTTGTCTAAATTGCATGCTTATGTGTTGTTTGACTTGTACATGATCATACATGATATTTGCTATACTTGGTATGCCGAACATGATTTTATGATTATTCTATTGGTATATGAGAATTGATGATTGACTGATTATTATTGAGACACCCCGTTGTGCCTCATTGTATTATTAAATTAAAACCTTATTATTTTTTTACTTAATCGCACGCTTAACGTTGAAAATACGTAAAAATTAAAACTTAATTAATAAGCATATAGCTTCTGCAAATATAAATCATTCCAAAGTTATATGACATAAATACACACGTAATTATCCTTTATTTGACACAATATTGTTTAGGGTATCCTCTCAGTAGGATCCCGCACGGGTACTTATTTAAACAAACTGCTTATAACTAGTGGAAAATAAAAATGTCTTATAAGACTCACTGGCTCTAGACACTAAACTACATTGCTGAAAACCACATCTCGTCTTCTCGCATCAAGTTCATACCGAGTTCCATCCAACGCCTCAGCATCAAGCTCAGCCACAGGGTCTTCTAGTACGATCCCATAAAAAGACAGAATACAGCACACAGATATATAGGGGATAGGAAGCAATTCTTCATCAAAAAGCGAAAAAGAGTAATAGTAAATTATACAGTAATTGTCACAGACATAACATCGTTCAACACCTAACTAACAAAGCATCCTCAAATTAATGTATCATCCTCTACCCCAATCTCATGCTACTTAAAGACACTATAGCTGCGTACCTATTTCTAAGGTGGAAGTGGTCTCGCGAGAACTCTTGATTTTACGTGTATTATATTACCAATACACGGTGTATTATATTACCAATACACAGATGTGTTTTACGTGCATTATATTACCAATACACAGTGTATTATATTAACAATACACAGATGTCCTTGTGTATTATATTACCGATACACTTTTGTCCTTGTGCATTATATTACCAATACACGGTTGTGGACAACAACACCTATACTTGAATCTCACCAACCCATTTTAACAACATCTTAGTGCTTTAACCTTACATTAGAACTTGACACATATTCTATGCCTTAACACCTCTTTAACATACATCATCTAGGTTAGGAACTTCTAAATCATTATCCTCACACCCAAAACAATCATCTCTTAAACAACATATATCCTTGCTTAAAATCAACTAAGCATAGTATTAAAAACCAGGCAGATCATGCATAACACAATATCAAGAAATATTCAAGTATCACATTATCACATAAAGTAATTTATCACAAAAATCAAATCAACAAGTCAGACTCTGTCACGGCCTTGCCGTGATAGCCATCACGGCAGTGACAGACATCCAAAAGCAAGATATTCTACAAACAAAACCTGTCACGGCCTGGCCATGATAACCACCACGACCGTGACAGACAACAAACATCCTCAATGTCATAAATATTCAAACACCAAAATAATACGTCTCATGCATATGGAATACCTCAACCAGCGTATCACAGTAAATTCAACAACATAAATTCAGACATCCTCAATATCATATAATCAACCTAATGTCGATAAACCTACAATCCCCAAATCACCATTGGTTTTATAGAAAAGGTTTCCAAAGTGATTTTGGTATTGTCGATTACTCGACTAGTAGTAGGGTTTAGGTCACCCTACACAATTATTATAAAATATACTACTTATTGATTCCGACGATAGGTTGATTCTTTCCCCCATCTGAGCTAGCACCCAAATCCCGAACTCGACGTTCCTCGCTATCACACCACAGCTTAATATTTTCACCTTGAACCAAACAACATAACTATAATTAATCAAACAAAACCATCTATGACACTTTAGGGATAGGTTCGACTAAGACTAAGAAAATAGGTTTAGGGTTATCTTCTTAATGCCATCTTTTGGATCCTAGTTACTAGACTCTTAACTAACATAGATTACTTATTACAAGACTAAAATTTGAAACAAAATCCTCTAACCTTTAGGGTTAGGGTTTCGGCCATGTATAGTAAAATAGGCTAGAAATTGTTTTTGATTACAAGCTCTTGGATTATCACTCTAGGGATTTCAAGTAGCTTATTTCAAGTCATCATCCAAGTTAAAGTTGAATAAAACTCATCTAACCCCTTTAGTATAGGATTCGGCCAAGACATAAAAATAGGGTTAGAAGTTTATTTTTCTTTACATACTCTTAGATTTAAAACCTAGAAACCTTAGATAGCCTAGAACCATCATCATTTATGCAAAACTTTGAAGAAAACTCATCTAGCCCACTTATGACTAGATTCGGCCTTGTAAATAAAAATAGGAAGGAAAATGATTTTGCTCACAAGCTCTTAGATGATGATAGTAGAAGACACAACAAGATCATAGCAATTGGTTTCACATTTTTATGATTTTTATACAATTTTCAACAATTATTTAAAGTTCTAGATCTAAGAATGAAAAAGAATTGAAATAGGAAGAACAAGATCATAAGATGAGATGAGATGATCATGGATGATCATAGTAACTCAAGTGTGTGGAAGAAATGAAGAAAAGATTATGATTTTGGCAAGTTTCCCTTAAAGCATGAACTTGAGCTCTTGGAGAGAAAATGGAGTTTTTGGGAAAAAAGTGAATAAATGAAGAAGATGAAGAAGATGAGTGAAAGGGGAGGGAGGCCACGGTTTGGGGGGTATATATAGGAGTAATCGTATGCCTTGTTTGGTTTGTTAAGCTTAGATTAATAGCTTTTAGGAATATTTAATTAATATAAGCTTAACCATAGTTAATAATTAACTTAACTAAGGTTACCTTCCTAACTAAGGTTAATTAATATGTGGCTCACATTTAGTGGAGGGTGTGGCTGATTTTAGACCACACAAACTAACCATGGTTCCTTAACCATGGTTAAAATCTAACTTAACTTTGGTTAGGTTAAGCTAAAAGGGCATTTTGGCCATTTCATCTAAATTTACATTTAATGCTTCATAAATGCTTGGTGAGTCATGATGGGGACTCACCCCATGACTCATCTCATCCGGTGTCCGGTTTTGTCTTTGCACCTCCCTTCTTGACTCCATTGGTTCCCCGATTAGGGTTTTACGCCCGCGTAAAAGCATAATATTTCGTTTTCGGTTGAAAATTTTCAAAACAACCAAACTCGTTATAAATATGATTTAAATATAAACCATTTCATTCATGAGTCAAAATTAGGCTTTCTGATCATTAAAATCTTACTGTCAGTGAAAACACTGACTGTTTTCTGTCCGAACTTTTACCAAAATTCGTCCGAATAAACAAAATATTTTATTTCTGATCAAAAATTTGGAAAATATAATTCCTCACGAACAAAATATAAAAAATCTACAAAATTCAGTTTCGGGTTAAATTAGGGTTTTCTGCCGGTATAAAATTATACTGTCAGTAAAAAAACGCAGATCGGTTTCCGTTTGAGTTTTAAACCCAAAATTTCACCGTAACCTTCTACCATAAGAGAGACTATGAATATGATTTTATTTTATTTAAAATCACTTTCTAACTCTCAGATTAAAATATAATTAATTATATTTTAACCGGTTAAACAGCGTAATTAAAAATCATGTTGTTACAGTTATGACGAATATATATTGTATGGATGAGTTGAGAGTTAACACCGTGGTAATGCCTTGAGACTGTGGCTTGAGGCCGGGGATGTATGGGCATCCGCTGTGAGAGTGTGAATATGTAAGAAGGTTCCGGTGTTAACTAAGCCGATGTTTGTTGCATTGCATTTTGCCAAGGTGGCAAGCCGTATGAATGGGAGTCATATGAGGTTAGTTGTACTCGAGTGCGAGTGTGGATTACAGAGGGGACGGTCTGTGAAGAGACCTTGGGGATGCAAACCTGGACTCGGGAGGCTCACAGTGACCATTAGTTAGCTCCTAATGCGTCGTGCACCCCGGTAGAGCCTAGTTATCTCGACTTTACCCTGAGTGTCCACGTCTAAGGTTGACTATCTGAGGCTACCCAGATACCTCTGATGGAGCTGAGCTCACAGAGAGATGCACTCTTATGGGTCACGGCGAGCGGAAAAGTTGCCTAGACAAACTAACTGATATTCCCTAAGCGAAGAGGCTTGATAAGGAAACGTTTCCTAAGAGGAGAGGCTTGATAAGGGAAACGTTCCCTAAGCAAAGAGGCTTGATAAGGGAATATCTCGGGCTGAGACCCGGATGAGAGATATCGACCGACATGCGTAGGAGTGAGACTCCTTAGAGGATTGAACTGAGAGTGAACTTCGAGGATGTTTTGTGTTGGTGTGATTCGGAAGATGGTTGCCTATTACTTGTTGCATGTGTATATGTATATGTAATCGTTGTTCTACGTGTCCCCATCCCCATTTTTATGACTATGTTAGAGTTGCTTATATCCCTTCTTTCTCTACTTTCTATGTATGTTATCGGTATAGTAGATGAACAACAAGGCCAAGATGGGAATGACAACTTGGAAGGACTACCGGTCACAACGCTATCTACAGAAGATCCCACCACAATTATATAGACGCTATGACGGCGAAGGCGATAGTAGTTCTAGACGCCCACATCACTAATGATATGAGCCATTGGGGGGGGGGGGGGGGGCAAGTCAACTTTCCAACGAGAATGATATGAGCCCAAAGAAGACCATGGATCAAGAATCAAATCAAGGACTTGGTGGGCCCATGACAAGAGTTAGACACAAGAAAGCCCAACAAGCTCTTAATTACATGGTGGCTATTTTGATAGAAGCAAGCCCAAGAATGAGACCAAATGGAATGGAGCCCATATTGATGACCTATCTCATTCAACTAGAAGACCCATGATCATGTTCAAATGGGGCATGCTCTAGTTATAAGTCCATTTAGTTGTTTTATTTTAATTCAACAAGTGTAATGGGTTATGTGTGTTTGTCCAAATTTGCTAAGTGTTGCAAATGGGTTAAGCCCACTTAAGTCCATGTTGTACACGAATTTGGGAGCTTAGTAGGAGGAATCATTGGATTACATGCTATAAGAAACTCCTCATTAGTTGTGCATAAAATTGTATTAATTATGGGGTTACACTTTTAATGTGAGAAGCAAGTGTAACCACCACATAATTAGGGTGATAAAGAGTCATGAAGAGGGGGTGGCATGAACTTTATGTGGCCGAATTATTCTTGGGAGCTAAGTTGGTTTTTGTGAGTTTTAAGGCCATTTAAAGGAGGGGGCGTAACCATCATATTTTTGTGGCTGAGTTGAATGTTTTGGTGGCTACATTATGATGGGTTTTTAGGCTAATTAACTCATGTTATGGTGGCTGAGTTAAGTGGGAGTTAGTGATTGTTTTTAGTGTCATGTAGTTGGTGAGTTATGTGAGTTATTAGGTGTAGGTTATGGAATATTGAGAGAACAAGGCAACCCAAAAGTGGACAGCCATCCTTGTATATGTATCATTGCCATAACACATGAAATGATAACTTAGATGTTGAATTTGGATTGAAATCCATTTTTGAGACCTTGTTCTCTTTGGTTCTTGGTTGAGCCAACCTTAGTTCTTATCAAGAATCCAAGATTCTTGTGGCGAACCTCACTTGTCTTATCAAAACTCTTGTTTTGTGGTGCCATCATCATCTTCTTACTCATCCATTTTATTTCTTTCTTCACTTTAATCTTGGTTACAAAGTGTTACATGAATTTGTGTTAAAAATTAAACCATAAGATCTTCAACAAGGCAACCTCACCATTTGGTTGTCATCAAGTGGTACCAGAGCTTGGGCTTTGGTTGAATTTTCTGAGTTTTTATTCTTCATCTTCTACCTTTCTTCTTTTCTTCTTTTCAACTCAAAAACACAAAAAAAAAATATACACTTTGATTCTATTTGTGAAGGAAAATTTCGTGGTTGTTGTTCTTGCCCAAAGAAAAAAAAAAAGTTTACAAGTGTGACTCTCTTCTTCAAAGTTTGAAAAAAAAATTGTGCAAATTATAAGGAAAAAAAATTATGCATGAAATCTTGAGAAAAAGAGAAGAGAAAAGTCTATTTGAGCAATTTGTGTTCTTGAAAAAAAAATTATTTCCCTTCTTCCTTTATTCTTATTTCCCATAGCTTTACTTTTCTAGCATTTCATTTTATTCCCTTGATTTTTGATAAGTTTTGTGATTTTTGTTACTTGATTTTTGGATTTTTGTGTGGATTGTGTTTGACTCCTCTAAGGCCTAAAAGAGAACAATTGATTGGAAAAAGGCAAGAGTAAAAATTACATTTGTGTGGAAAAAGCCAATTGAGTGAAATACATTTGTGTGCACAAGTGAGGGAGTGCAGTGAGGAATTTTATAAGTTCTTGTTATCTTTTGATATTGTGTATTCAAGTGATGGCAGCCCATGAAGATAGTCCATCGTTTTCTCCAAGGTTGTCAACTCTTCATGCTAGAATGGCTACTCAAATACAAAACCTTCAAAGGCAAATGGATCAAATGAGTGCAAATTATGATAGACAACTTGCCATCCTTCAAAATTGAGAAGATAGAATTGAAAGGGTCAAGATCAAAGTTCCTACCTTTCATGGGAGGAATGATCCCGAAGTCTATTTGAAATGGGAGATGAAGATAGAGCAAGTGTTCAATTGCAATAATTACAATGAGAAAAAGAAAATGAAGATACCATCTCTAATCTTCACCCATTTTCATACTTTCTTCCTTTTATGTTACAACACAATTCTGTGGATATGTAGGATGCGTCTGTTAGGCTGTGTGCCTCTGTGAGCTTATTTTGTATTTTGGATGTATTTTGAGAGGCGGGTTGGGTAGCTATAGGACTTTTCTCCTATTTTCTATGATCTCGCAGTTGGGATTTATCGTACTTGGGTGACAGACATACTTATTATGTATATATAGCTTATGTGTGTTTTATTCCACTGTGCATTTTTAAACGAATTTAACTTTATCGCTTCCGCCAGGTAATTTATTTTCGTATGTATAATCGCGCTAACGTTAATACAACGGATTAAGGCTTAGTTAATTAGGATTTCTTTAGTGGGACACCGGGGTGTCTCATTTGGTGGTATTAGAGCGGTTCGGTTCTAAACCGGACTGTGGGAAACTGAATCCGATGAGGATTGAGGACTGTGGGGTAGGATGAGTACCGACACTATTAGTTGAATCCACATTTAGATGTCAGCTATGCTTAGACAAGGGTAGAGTGTCCGATACGCGAGTTATTCTTAATGTATGGGAATAACTATTTAAGCATTTATAAGACATTTGTTTGCCTTATGAATGAGAGAGTTCATGAGTCTGAGGAAGGGAATCTATTAGTTGGAGAGTATGCTATCCAATTTGAGGTAATGTTGAAGTTCTCCTAGTTTTATCAAGTTCACCCAGATGAAGAAATGGGTCTGTAGGAGGTTTGAGGAAGGGTTGAGGCCAAAGTTAAAGAGGATGATGATTCTTTTAAAGTTCAACCATTTTCTGGATTTGGTTTAAAAGTGCACCAGGTTAGAGAGTCACAACCGTTTGAGACCAGTACAGCCACCGCAATAGAGTGGTGGACCGATTAGAGGAGGCAATCGCCAAGAGACGTCGTGGGTGAAGGTATCAACAGCGGGAAAGACTTTATAGTCGGTCAAAGCAGCAAGGAGTAGGTGCTAGTAGCGGAGGTTCCAGCCAGGCATCATCTGGGATGCAGACTTTTTACAAGTTCGGAGGGTTCCATCTGACAAGAAACTGTCCCAGATGCAAAATATGATATGCTATTAGTATGGGCAAGCGGAACACATGTCCAGATCGTGTCCCAGAGCAATGTAATTAGAAATATTGTGCAACAACAAAGTAGAGGTGCTTAGAGAAGTGATTCAAGAGCTCAGACGGTAAATTACCAAGGAGGTAGACCCCAAGCCAGTGGGAGGGTGTTCACCGCTAGAGATTCCGAGACTACTAGAGATCCTGATCTCAAAGAGGTAAGTGTCTCATTTTCGAAAAAACTCTTTTCTGTATTATTTGATTCGGGCGCTACATAATCGTTTATTTTTCTTGAGTGCATGAATCATTTGAAACTGCCTGTTACATCTTTACCCTATGATCTGAATGTTTCTACCCGTATGGGAGATACATTAACTACTTTGTTTGTTTGTCAAGCCTATCTAGTTGTTTAAGAAAATAAGACTTTTGTTATTGACCTTATCTCTCTGCCTATGCAGCAGATTGATATTATATTTGGCATGGATTGGCTTTCGGCTAACCATGTAGTTTTGGATTGTTCAAATAAAACTCTTCTTTTTATGGAGGCTTCTGGATTATTGCATGCCAATGACGGTAGTACGGGAGAAGGACAATCAAGGACCTGTGTGGTGCTATTTTCTTTGGATGCCATGGAGTCTCCTAAGATGGAAGCGCTGCCTGTCGTAAGCGAGTTTCCTGAAGTTTTTCGGGATGATGTTCCAGGGTTGCCACCTAAAAGAGAGATAGAGTTCGCAATTTTTCTCGTACCAGGGACCGGACCGATATCGATTGCGCCGTATCGAATGTCTCCAACAGAATTGGCTGAGTTGAAAAAGTAGCTAGATGACATGTTGAATAAGGATTTCATTCGACAAAGTGTTTCACTGTGGGGAGCACCGGTTCTGTTTGTGAAAAAGAAGGATGGTAGTTCAAGGTTATGTGTTGATTATCAGCAATTGAATAAGGTAACAATCAAGAATAAGTATCTATTGCCAAGGATTGATGATCTAATGGATCAGTTGCGGGGAGCAACTGTGTTCTCCAAGATAGATCTGAGGTCTGGGTACCATCAGATCAGAGTGAAAGAAAATGATATACCGAAGACTGCTTTTAGGAGTCGGTATGGTCACTATGAGTATCTGGTTATGCCATTTGGCGTAACTAATTCTCCTGCCATATTCATGGACTACATGAATAGGATCTTTAGACTGTACCTGGACAAATTTGTCGTTGTGTTTATCGACGACATTCTGATCTACTCCTTGAGTAGAGAAGAACATGCATAACATCTCTGGGTTGTACTTCAAGTGCTTAAGGACAGACAACTCTATGCCAAGTTGTCCAAGTGTAAATTCTGGTTGGACGAAGTACAATTTCTTGGGCATGTTATAAACAAAGATTGGATAGTTGTGGATCCTGCCAAAGTTGAAGCAGTTGTGAATTGGGAATGCCCTAAAACAGACGGCGAAGTCAGAAGTTTCCTTGCACTGGTTGGTTATTATAGAAGGTTCATAGAAGGATTCCCAAAGATTGCGTTGTCGATGACACAGTTAACAAGAAAAAGTAAAGTGTTTGAGTGGACAAACGAGTGCGAGGCTAGTTTTCAGGAATTGGAGAGGAGGCTTACAACATCTCCTGTATTAGTCTTGCTGGATCCGTTAGCACCATTTGATGTGTATTGTGACACATTACATCAAGGCCTGGGTTGTGTGCTCATGCAAGAAAGGAAAGTAGTAGCTTATGCCTCAAGGCAGTTAAGAGTACATGAGCGGAACTCGCCCAACCCATGATCTCGAGTTAGCTGCAATAGTATTTGCATTGAAGATATGGAGACACTATTTGTATGGTGCTAAATTCACAGTTTACAGCGATCACAAGAGTTTAAGATACCTGTTCGATCAAAAGGAGCTAAACATGAGACAACGGAGATGGATGGAATTCATGAAAGATTATGAGTTCGATCTCCAATATCATCCAGGAAAAGAAAACGTCATAGAGGATGCATTAAGTCGGAAATCTTTGCAAGTGTCTGCTATAATGGTTAAGGAGTTAGAGTTGATAGAACAATTTAAAGATCTCAATCTTGGGATAACGGAATTATCCCATAAAAAGATGAGTTTAGGAATGGTCACTATCACAAGTGGATTCCTAGACTTAGTCTGGAAGAAGCAAGCTGAAGACCAGTATCTCCAAAAGGTTAACAAGATGATTGAATAAGGTAAGACGGTAGAGTTTAAGAGAGGTACTGATGGAATCATAAAGTTTGGGGAGAGAATGTGTGCCTGAAGATAAAGAAATTAAGAATCTGATTCTTGAGGAGGCGCACAAAAGTAAGTTGAGTTTCCATCCAGGTGCCTCAAAGATGTATCAAGATTTGAGGAAAATGTTCTGGTGGCCTGGAATGACAAAGGAAGTTGCGGAATATGTCCAATCCTGTTTGGTGTGTCGGAAAGCAAAGATTGAACACCAAAAGCCAGTGGGATTATTGCAATCTTTGGACATCCCAGAATGGAAATGGGATAGTATTGCAATGGACTTTGTGTCTGGTTTACCGAACACACAAAAGAAATATGATGCAATCTGGGTTATAATTGATAGGTTGATGAAATGTTCTCATTTCCTTCCTATCAATCAAAGGTTCTCAATGGAAAGGTTAACTCAGTTGTATATCAAGGAAGTTGTCAGATTGCATGGAGTGCCAGCAAGTACAATTTCGGACAGAGATCCGAGATTTACATCAAGGTTCTGGCAGAGTCTACATAGTTCTTTGGGAACTAAGTTGAGAATGAGTTCGACTTATCACCCTCATACGGATGGTTAGTCGGAAAGAACGATTCAGTCGCTGGAAGACTTGTTAAGAGCGTGTGTGTTGGAACACATAGGGAGTTGGGATGCATTTCTTCCACTGATTGAATTTACATATAACAATAGTTTCCACACAAGTATTGAAATGACGCCATATGAAGCACTGTATGGAAGAAAGTACAGAACACCTCTTTGTTGGTACGAGACAGGAGAAAACCAGTTAATTGGACCCGAGGTGGTACAGCAAATGACGGAACAAGTACGGAAGATCCGGGAGAAGATGAAAGTAGCGATAGATAGGCAGAAGAGCTATAGCGACAAAAGGAGAAGACCTTTGGAGTTCCAGGAAGTCGATCATGTCTTCATGCAAGTCACACCGAGGACTCGAATTGGCGGGGCAATAAAATCCAGAAAGCTTACACCTCGTTTTATCGAACCATTTCAAATTCTTCGCCGAATTGGTCCTATAGCCTATCAGATAGCCTTACCACCCAACCTATCCAATATCCATGACGTCTTTCACGTCTCTCAACTTCGTAAATATCATCCTGATCCATCGCACGTCATAGAGCTTGAGTCAATCCAGATAAGAGAGAACCTTGAGTATGAAGCTTTGCCTGTACGGATTAAGGATCGACAGGTCAAGGAACTTCGCGGAAAGCAAATTCCACTGGTGAAGGTCATATGGGATGCTGTTACTGGAGATGCCACATGGGAAAGAGAAGGCGGCATGCAACAACAGTATCCTCATCTGTTCTTCTGAGGTAACTTATTTAAATTTCGTGGACGGAATTTATTTTAAGGGGGGTAGTAATGTGACACCCTGATTTCTTGATTAGGGTTTAAGGAAGATAATAAGGATAATTTAAGACTTAATCATGTTCCTTAGGTGTTAGTTAACTAGCGTTTCAAGTTTGAGGAGAATCAGAGTTGAAACTGTAGATGTTGATCTTCCAAACACACTTCCAAAGCTACTCAACAAGGAGTTTTGATGATGAGCACCAAAGATACATTTCCAACTTATGAAGACTTGTAATAGTTTTAGGATTTTGATGCATGATTTAAAAATTAGATGTGTTAGTAGTTGTCTCAAGTAAAATATTTTTAAAAGGTTTTAAAACATCAAAATGATTTTAAAAAATATAGAGAATGTTTAAAATTAAATGGAATATGTTTTGCAAAGAGTTTTGAAGCAAAAACATGATTTTTTAGTAAAGTAATCGATTACTTTTGGAAGTAATCGATTACCACATGTTTCTTTACAATCTTGCTTTTCTGGCAAAAAGTAATCGATTACTTTTGAAAGTATTCGACTACTTTTGGGTTGCTACAGAAAAGTAATCGATTACCACGTGTTTCTTTGCAATCTTGCTTTTTTGGAAAAAAAGTAAACGATTACTTTTGAAAGTAATTGACTACTTTTGGGTTGTTACAAAAAATTAATCGATTACTTTTGAAAGTAATCGATTACTTTTAGTGTAACAAAAAAACATAACTTTCCATTTTACTCTCTATATAAAGGGACTTTTCAGAAATAATTAAGCACGAAATTTTTGATGTTTTCTGTGCTGTTATGCTGTCAAATTGTTACCTGAGCCTTTTTCTTCTACTTTCTAATTTTTTATCATTAATGATTTTTATAATTGATGCATATTTAAAGTGTAATAATTTTGATAGCATTAATTGAATTGTATTTGCTGTTTTTAGAATTGGGTGGGGTATCCCAATTTGTATCTAAGGTGGGGTATCCTTAGGTGACTAGTTTCTTGAGTGAGGAATCTCAAGTTAGGATAAAGGTGGGCAATCCTTTATGTTTGTATACTTGTAAAAATTGTGTAATTTTTGAAGTATAGTGGTGATACTCAAGTGTATGCTTGAGGACTGGATGTAGAACACTCAGGTTGTGTTCGAACCAGTATAAATTGTTGGTGTGATTCCTCTTCCCTTTATCTCTTGAATTTTTGCTAGTAACATTGAAATTGGTTATACGATTTATGATATTGATGATATATTGAATATTGTTCATGTTATGTTAAATTCTTTAATTGTGGCCATATTCTTGCAAGATTCCATATTGTTTTTGTTTCTTATTATTCTCTCTTTTCTTTGATATATTTGGTACATCATTAAAAGAGAGGCAAAAAGTTTTTGGTAAGAAATTAAGATTTTCTAAGAGTTTTGTAAAACCTCAATTGATTAAGGCTTAATCGCTCTCAAGATTTTTTTCCGGAAATGGCACTTGACTCAAGTAGGAAACTTCAACATATTTCTACAACTTCTCCTCCAATTTTTGATGGTGAGGGCTGTTAGACTAAATGACTTAGAGATTTTGATATATGACAAATAAAACTTAATGTGTATGCAAGTGTTTTAGTTTCAAATTGTAAAGACATGTGTCAATCAATATTCAACAAGTTCAGTGAGCAATCAAAGGAGAATATTCAAGGAAGAACTTGGAGGAATCAAAGAGCAAGGACGAAGATCAAGGAATCATCAAGACAAGAGCTTAAACGAAGAAATTAGTGTTAAGTCTTAGATGATTTGTAAGAGATGAAATCTCTTATTCACAAATAGCTCAATTAATAAAGATGCATGAAGAAAATCATTTTTCATAACCTGCATTAAAAGGAATAAGTTTTCTTTAATGAAAATGATTTTTGGAAATAAGATTTCAGAAGCGCTCGTCCAACACTGGAATAATATAAGCGTCCGTCCAACACTGGAATAATATAAGCGTCCGTCCAACACTGGTAGAAGCTGACGTCCAAGAAAGTGGTAAAAGCTGGCATCCAAGAAAGTGACAAAAGCTCACGTCTACAAAAGTGACAGAAGCTCTCGTCTACTGAAGTGACAGAAGCTCATGTCCACTAAAGTGACAGAAGCTCACGTCTACTAAAGTGACAGAAGCTCTCGTATACTAAAGTGACAGAAGCTCACGTCTACTTGTTGGAGCACGTCCAATTACTTTGTGTTAGGACTCCCGTCTGCTGACGTGGCAAATGGACGCGGCTATTTTTCAAAATGGACACGGCTATTTTTCAAAATGGACTCGTTATTTTATGGACGCGAATTCAACAAGAACAATCAGAATCTTATTTCAAGAACCATAATCAAGAAAATAGATTCTGTTAAATCAGATCCAAATCTGTTTTGATTGATCCCAACGACTATAACTTGTTTTCTATATAAAGAGGGATCAAAGGAACACTTTTACAACATATACGAATATCATAACATATCATAGTTTTACGAAATCAATTTACGAAATCAATTGTGAGAGTCATTCATCATCTTCCTTGAGCTTATTGTGAAAAAAGTGTTTCATTCTCATAAGTGCTTCAATTTGTTTATCTGACTATTAAGATTTAGGAATCAACTTTTGTTTTACTTTTCGATTGTAAAGAGAGAGGGAGTCTCTCTGAGTGATTAGGGTGACGTATCCCTAAGGTTGAACATTGAAGCTCTTCACAAGAGTGTGGTATCTCGAGGTGAAGGAGTGCTCTGTGGTGTGAAGGTTTTCCAAGCTACCTGGCAAAGCTTGTGTGTTAGTGTGTGAAACCCCACAGGTGGAGTGGGGACTGGATGTAGGTCACAGTGGAGGTGACTGAACCAGGATAAATCTGGTTGTCTGGTATCTCTAAACTCAAACTCAAACTATAAGAGTATGGCTTACAATGACTGTTTAAATGAAGGGGCTTCCCTTGCACGCCCTCCTGCCTTCAATGGATCTGAGTATATCTATTGTAAGGAAAGAATGGTAATCTTTCTTGAGGCAGCAGGTGTTGACATATGGGATGCAGTAGAAAATGGACCATTTGCCCCCTCTACTGTAGATGCTAATGGTGCTCCAAGAAATAAGCCTAAAACTGAATGGAATGAGGATGATAGGAAAGGAGTTCAATATAATGCACGTGCTAAGAATATTATAACATCTGCTTTAAGCCGTGATGAGTTTTTCAAGGTTTCAAATTGCAAATCGGCAAAAGAGATGTGGGATACATTGCAAGTAACACATGATGTAGAATCCATTGAAGAATGTGAACCTAAGGAGGCAAACCTGTGCTTTATGGCCAGCAATCATAGTGATTCAGAAAGTGAAGTGTGTTGGAAAGCCAAAAATGTGAAATGGTATCTTGACAGTGGTTGTTCCAAACACATGACTGGAGAAAAAACCAAGTTCATTTCCTTTACCCCTAAGTCGAGTGGTAGTGTTACCTATGGAGACAATAATAAAGGAAGAATACTTGGCATTGACAACATTGGAAGTGACTCAACAACAATCATTGAGGATGTACTATATGTTGAGGGACTGAAACACAACCTGTTAAGTATCAGTCAACTATGTGACAAAGGCTTCAAGGTAAAATTCAATTCCAATAGTTGCTTAATAGAAAATCAACATGATAAAAATTTGAAATTAATTGGATATAGGACATATAACATCTATATGCTTGATTTAGATAATATCTCTTCAAATACTGCATGCTGTCTTATTTCAAAAGAAGAAGAGAATTGGGTTTGGCATAGAAGAATTGCACACATTCACATGAACCACTTGAATAAACTGATTCGTAAAGATCTTGTAGTTGGCTTGCCTAAACTGAAATTTGTGAAAGATGGACTATGTGATGCATGTCAAAAAGGAAAGCAAGTTAAGGTCTCTTTTAAACCAAAGAATATTGTTTCAACAACTAGACCCTTGCAACTTTTACACATGGATTTATTTGGTCCACCTAGAACCAAAAGCTTTGGTGGTAACTCGTATGCATTGATAATAGTAGATGATTACTCTCGATATACATGGACATATTTTCTATCTCATAAGAGTGATTCATTTGCTACATTTAAGAAAATTGCAAAAATTTTGCAAAATGAAAAGGACGTAAAAATTGTTTCTATAAGAAGTGATCATGGGGGAGAATTTCAAAATGAAGTGTTTGAAAACTTTTGTGATGAGCATGGCATTCGACATAATTTTTCTGATCCTAGAACTCCACAACAAAATGGAGTAGTGGAAAGAAAGAATAGATCATTTGAGGAGATAGCAAGAACTATGTTGAACGACTCTAGCTTGCCAAAGCATTTTTGGGCAGATGCTGTCAATACAGCCTGCTATGTACTAAATAGAGTCTTGATAAGACCAATATTAAAGAAAACCCCTTATGATCTTTACAAAGGAAGAAAACCAAATATAGCACATTTACATGTTTTCGGTTGCAAATGCTTTGTTCTTAACAATGGAAAGAATAATCTTGGAAACTTTGATGCAAAGGCTGATGAAGGAATTTTCCTAGGTTACCCTCTATCTAGTAAAGCATTTAGAATATATAATAAGAGAACACGAACTATTGTGGAATCTATGCATGTGACATTTGATGAGTCTAACCCCAAATGGTTGGGAAATGATTCTGTTATTGATGATCTTGCAGATTCAATTGAGAAAACTCTCCTAGAAGAGAAACAGGACGATGAAAGCTTAAAGAATGAATTGCTGCAGCAGGAGCAAACAGAACAACAGCCCGACCTACCAAAGGAATGGAGGACTATAAGAAATCATCCAATTGATAACATCATTGGTGAAATTACAAAGGGGGTAACTACTAGACAATCTCTTAGAAATGCTTGTAATCATATGGCATTTGTGTCTCAAGTTGTACCTAAGAACATAGATGATGCTATAATTGATGAACATTGGATGATGGCTATGCAAGATGAGTTAAGCCAGTTTGAAAGAAACCAAGTTTGGAAACTAGTGCCTAAACCTAAGAACTATCAAGTAATAGGTACAAAATGGGTTTTTAGGAATAAACTAGATGAAAATGGTATAATTGTAAGAAACAACTAGATTGGTAGCCAAAGGGTATAACCAAGAAGAAGGCATCGATTATGATGAAACATATGCACCGGTAGCAAGATTAGAAGCTTTAAGAATGCTACTTGCTTATGCTTGCATAATGGGATTTAAATTGTATCAAATGGATATTAAGAGTGGTTTCTTAAATGGATTTATACAAGAGGAAGTGTATGTTGGTCAACCGCCTGGTTTTGAGAATAATGAATTTCCTAACCAAGTTTATAAACTGTCTAAAGCACTATATGGCTTAAAGCAAGCTCCTAGAGCTTGGTATGAAAGGTTAAGTAATTTTCTCATTGAAAAAGGATTTAAAATTGGTAAATTTGACACAACTTTTTTCACTAAGAAAAAGGCACACAACACTTTACTTGTACAAATATATGTGGATGATATAATTTTTGGTGCTACTAATGAGTAGTTGTGCAATGAGTTTGCAAGTCTTATGCAGAGTGAGTTTGAAATGTCAATGATGGGTGAGAAGTGAGCTGAACTTTTTCCTTGGACTGTAAATAAACCAAACTGAAAATGGAATCTTTGTTAGCCAAACCAAGTACTGCAGTGAGTTGATCAAGAAGTTTGGCATGGAAAAAGCTAAGGAAATGGCTACTCCAATGAGTACCTCCTATTATCTGGACAAGAATGAGCAAGGTAAACCTGTTGATGTTTCTAAATTCAGAGGTATGATAGGCTCGCTATTTTATCTTACGGCTAGTAGGCCAAATATCATGTTTAGTGTATGCATGTGTGCTAGGTATCAAGCAAATCCAAAAGAATCACATTTAACAGCAGTTAAAAGGATAATTAAGTATTTGTTAGGAACAAAAGACATGGGATTATGGTATCCCAAGGGAGCTACATGTACTTTAATTAGCTATTCAGACTCTGATTTTGCTGGTTGTAAACTAGACAGAAAGAGTACTAGTGGAACTTGTCATTTACTAGGAAACTCATTAGTATCATGGTTCAGTAAGAAATAATCTAGTGTGGCTTTATTCACTGCAGAGGCTGAATATGTAGCAGCTGGTAGCTGTTGTGCACAAGTTTTATGGATGAAACAACAACTAGTTGATTATGGTGTGCAACTAAACCAAGTTCCTATTAGAAGTGATAATACGAATGCAATTAACCTAACTAAGAATCCCATAATGCATTCTAGAACTAAACACATAGAAATTAGACATCATTTCATTAGAGATCATATACAAAGTAGAGAAATTGAAATTGAATATGTTGATACAACTAAACAGCTTGCTGATATTTTTACCAAGCCCTTGAACAAGGAAAGCTTCTTTTTCATTAGAAGAGAATTGGGCATAGTTGATCAATCCTATATCTAATCTCTAAAGAAACAGAAGAAAATCAAAAAGGGGATGAAAATTAGATAGACGCACTTATTTTTTGATTTGCCCATGCACCTATCCCTTTATCATGAACAATTTTATATGCTATGTTTGAATGATTAAATGCTTACCTTCTCTACCGCTTTGAATGTTTCTTTTCTTTACCATTTTGATGATGCTAAAAGTATGATATAGAGAAAACGAATTATACATGCATATGTTGAGGGGGAGCTTAAAAGCTTACATGATTAATGGGGAGTAAATCAAATTCTGCTCTGTTAATATTTTTTTTTACTCTGATATACTTCTGCTCTGACTGCTCTGATACCATGATATAAATCTACCAAGAACACGTAGCGTCTGCTACACTTATACTCTGATCTTATAATTTGTTAAAAGGTTTGTCATAATCAAAAAGGGGGAGATTGTTAGACTAAATGACTTAGAGATTTTGATATATGACAAATACAACTTAATGTGTATACAAGTGTTTTAGTGTCAAATTGTAAAGACAGGTATCAAGCAATATTCAACAAGTTTAGTGAGCAATCAAAGGAGAATATTCAAGGAAGAACTTGGAGGAATCAAAGAGCAAGGACGAAGATCAAGGAATCATCAAGACAAGAGGAAGAAATTAGTGTTAAGTCTTAGATGATTTTTAAGAGATGAAATATCTTATTCACAAATAGCTTAATTAAGAAGATGCTTGAAGAAAATCATTTTTCATAACCTGCATTAAAAGTAATAAGTTTTTGTTAATGAAAATGATTTTTGGAAATAAGATTTTAGAAGCACTCGTCCAACACTAGAATAATATAAGCGCCCGTCCAACACTGGAATAATATAAGCGCCCGTTCAACACTGGAAAAATATAAGCACCCGTCCAACACTGGTAAAAGCTGGCGTCCAAGAAAGTGGTAAAAGCTGGTGTCCAAGAAAGTGGTAAAAGCTGACGTTCAAGAAAGTGACAAAAGCTCACGTCTACTAAAGTGACAGAAGCTATCATCTACTGAAGTGACAGAAGCTCACGTCCAATAAAGTGACAGAAGCTCACGTCTACTAAAGTGACAGAAGCTCTCGTCTATTAAAGTGACAGAAGCTCACGTCTACTAGCTGGAGCACGTCCAATTACTTTGTGTTAGTACTCCCGTCTGCTGACGTGGCAAATGGACGCGGCTATTTTTAAAAATGGACACGGCTATTTTTCCAAATGGACTCGTTATTTTATAGATGCGGATTCAACAAGAACAATCATAATCTTATTTCAAGAACCAGAATCAAGAAAACAAATTCTGTTAAATCGGATCCAAATCTGTTTTGATTGATCCCAACGACTATAACTTGTTTTCTATATAAAGAGGGATCAAAGGAACACTTTTACAAGATATACGAATATCATAACATATCACAGTTTTATGAAATCAATTTAAGAAATCAATTGTGAAAGTCATTCATCATCTTCCTTGAGCTTATTGTGAAAAGAGTGTTTCATTCTCATAAGTGCTTCAATTTGTTTATCTGACTATTAAGAGTTAGGAATCAACTTTTATTTTACTTTTAGATTGTAAAGAGAGAGGAGTCTCTCTGAGTGATTAGGGTGAGGTATCCCTAAGATTGAACATTGAGGCTCTTCACAAGAGTGTGTATCTCGAGGTGAAGGAGTGCTCTGTGGTGTGAAGGTTTTTCAAGCTACCTGGCAAAGCTTGTGTGTTAGTGTGTGAAACCCCACAGGTGGAGTGGGGACTGGATGTAGGTCACAGTGGAGGTGACTGAACCAGGATAAATCTGGTTGTGTGGTATCTCTAAACTCAAACTCTTTACTTTCTGTTTATGATCAAGAACCTGCGATTTTGATGTTTAAAGTTCAAATATAATTTCTGTTCTTGATCTGCATAAACTATAAAACTAAGTTATTGAACCTGAACCTATTCGTTATTAATCTTTCTTATCCTCATCACCTTCTATTCAAGATTTTGTAAAAACGCTTCATCGATTTTATAAAAAGATCCTGAGAACACTAGTCCTCGACTCTTATTTATAAAGCTTTTGTGAAAAAGTTTTGAGAGGGAAATAATTTTTGAAAACTCAATCCCCCCCCCCCCCTCCATCCCCCTCCCCTCTTGAGTCGTTGAAGCCAAAACAACAAGGGCTATCCTTATTGGAAAGCTAGAATGAAAATTTTCATTGAAGGTATTGACATATATTTGTGGGAAATTATTGAAAATGGTTCCTTCATTCCCAAACATAGTGTTGGAAGTGAATAGCTTTAGACAAACCCAAAAATCTATGGACAAGAGAAGAGAAGCAAAAAGTCCAACTAGACTTTGAAGCTAAGAATATCCTCACCACCGCTTTATCAATTGATGAATTCTTTCGCATTTCTAATTGCAAGAGTGCAAAAGAAATTTGGGACACTTTACAAGTGACCCATGAAGGAACAAGTGAGGTGAAAAGATCAAAGATTAACACCTTGATGCATCAATATAAGTTGTTTAGAATGAAACATGATGAATCCATAAATGATGTGCAAAATCGTTTTCAACTAATTGTTAATCAATTGCTTTCTTTGGAGAAAACTTTCACTAATGAAGATCTTGTGACTAAGGTACTTAGGTGTCTTAGTAGAGAATGGCAACCAAAGGTAACGGCCATCATGGAGTCTAGGGATCTGACAACAATGTCTCTAGCAACTTTGTTTGGAAAGCTCAAGGAGCATGAGTTGGAGCTAATAAGGCTAAAGGAGAATGAAGAAGTGGATAAAAAGGGCAAAGGAATATCACTTATGGCTTCATCCTGCAAGATAGATGAAAGTGACAAAGAAAGAATTGACACCAATGATGAAGACCAAGAGAATGAGGAAATCAACCTACTAGTAAGGAGATTTGGCAAGTTCCTCAAAAACAAAGGCATTTGGAAAAGATTCAACAATTCCAAGAAATCTACCAAGAAAGATGCACCATCATCAACACCTCTATGCTACGAATGTGGAAAGTCCGGGCACATCAAATTCGAATATCCTACTCTCCAAAAGCAAGATAAAGGTGAAAAGAGACCTAAGAATAAAAAGAATGGGAGAAGGGCATATATAGCATGGGAGGACAACGACCTTAGTTCATCAAGTGATGAGAGCAAGGAAGATGAAGTCTCCAATCTTTGCTTGATGATGAATATGCATTGTCTTTCAATTATGATGAATTGCAATTAGCCTTTGAAGAATTGCATGAGGAATTTATAGAACTTGCTAGAAAGGTAACAAAACAAAAGTCAATAATCTCTATGCATGAAAATGATAAAATAAAATTGGCTACGGAGATAAATGACTTGAAGTTAGAAATTAATTCTATGACCTTGATGCATGCTAGTTCTAGAAATGATAAACCTAGTTCCTCAAAATGTGATCAATGTATGCATCTTGAAAAGGAGAATAAGGACTTAAGAAACATTCTTGCTAGGTTTACTAATGGAAAAAAGAATTTAAATACCTTGCTTGGTAATCAACAATCTCCTTTTGTAAAAATCGGCTTAGGGTATAACTCTTATGATAAGAAAGAAACACATTCAACAATATTTGTTCCATCTAGTAAAAATGCTAGAAATAAAGTAAAATGTCATTATTATTGTAAACATGGTCATATTTCTCCTAGATGCTATGTTAAAAGAATTGGTCTTGAAAAGGCCAAGATGATGTGGGTTCCTAAAAATATGGTTCCCAAGACTAATACACAAGGACCCAAACAAGATTGGGTACCTAAGAACTAAACTTGTTTTGTAGGATTGCTTGAAGACCCAAGGAAAAGAATGGTATCTTGATAGTGGGTGCTCCAAGCATATGACGGGAGACATCTCAAAGTTTATTCGTCTCTCCCCAAAGCAAAGTGGTCACGTAACCTATGGTGATAACAATAGAGGTAAAATTCTTGGTATTGGTAAAATAGGAAATGAGTCTACTACCATTGAACATGTTCTTTTAGTAGATGGTTTAAAGCATAATTTACTTAGCATTAGCCAACTTTGTGATAAGGGTTATAGGGTTGTGTTTGATAGTAAATATTGCATGATTGAATGTTTGCATGATAATCAAATTAAATTTGTTGGAAAAAGAATCAACAACATTTATATGCTAGACCTAGGTGGCATCAATAATAATATTCAATGCTTGTTGAGTAAAAATGATGAGGCTTGGTTATGGCATAGAAGGGTAGCACACATTCACATGGAACATCTTAACAAACTAATTTCTAAAGACTTAGTTATAGGTCTCCGTAAAATCAAGTTTCAAAAAGAAGGCTTATGTGATGCTTGCCAAAAGGGTAAGCAAGTTAAAACTAGCTTTAAATCCAAGAATATAATCTCTACTAATAGACCACTACAACTATTGCATATGGACTTATTTGGACCATCTAGAACAATGAGTTTAGGTGGAAATTATTATGCATTTGTGATTGTTGATGATTTTTCAAGGTTTACATGAACTCTATTTCTTGCACATAAAAATAATGCTTTTCATGCCATTAGAAAATTAGCTAAACAAATTCAAAATGAAAAGGATCTATAAATTACATGTATTAGAAGTGGCCATGGAGGTGAGTTTGAAAATCATGATTTTGAAAACTTTTGTGATAAGCATGGCATTACTCATAATTTTACGGCCCCTAGAACCCCTCAACAAAATGGTGTTGTTGAGAGGAAAAATAGGTCACTAGAAGAATTAGCAAGAACCATGTTAAATGAATCAAATTTACCAAAGTATTTTTGGGCCGATGTGGTTAACACCGCCTGCTATGTAACTAATAGGGTTCTAATTACAAAAATAATTTAAAAAGACTCCCTATGAGTTATATAAAGGAAGAAAACCCAACATAGCTCACTTACATGTTTTTGGATGCAAATGCTTTATTTTGAATAATGGTAAAGACAATCTTGGCAAGTTTGATGCCAAGGTGGATGAAGGAATTTTCTTAGGCTATGCATTAACAAGTAAATCATTTAGAGTCTTTAATAAAAGAACTAGGATTGTTGAAGAGTCTATTCATGTTATCTTTGATGAGACTAACCCCCAAAAAGATGGGAAAGGTATTATTGATGATTTTGTAGATATTCCTCATAATCCTTATGGAGGGAAACAATAGGATAATGATGAAGTACCAAACCAAGAATCAACAATTGAAGAAACAAATGAAGGACTTCCCAAAGAATGGAGATTTGCCAAAGCCCATCCAATTGATAATATAATTGGAGATATATCAAAGGGGGTTTCTACAAGGTCGTCTTTAAGGGAATTATATAATTGTATGTCTTTTGTTTCTCAATGTGAGCCAAAATCCATAGACGATGCCATTCTAGATGACATTGGCTAATAGCTATGAATGAAGAATTAAACCAATTCACTAGAAATCAAGTTTGGGAATTAGTCCCAAGGCCCAATGATAAACAAATAATAGGAACTGAATGGGTATTTCGCAATAAACTTGATGAAAATGACATAATAGTTAAAAACAAAGCTAGGTTAGTGGCTAAAGGATACAATCAAGAAGAAGGAATTGACTATGATGAACCCTATGCCCCGGTTGCTAGGTTGGAAGCTATTCGTCTTTTAATTTCATTTGCATGTTTCATGGACTTTCAATTATTTCAAATGGATGTTAAAAGCACTTTTTTAAACGGCTTGATCAATGAAGAGGTGTATGTTGCTCAACCCCCGGGTTTTGAAAATTTCGAAAACCCAAATCATGTTTATAAACTCAAAAAGGCTCTCTATGGTTTAAAACAAGCTCCAAGAGCTTGGTATGAGAGACTTAGTAAATTTTTACTTGAAAAGAGTTTTAATAGAGGGAAAGTTGACACAACACTCTTCATTAAAAAGAAAAACAAAGATATCTTGATTTTACAAATATATGTTGATGATATTATTTTTGGTGCCACTAACGATAGCTTGTGTAGAGAATTTTCCAAGTTAATGCAAAGCGAATTCGAAATGTCAATGATGGAGGAATTAACCTTCTTCCTCGGATTACAAATAAAGCAAACTCCTAGTGGGATATTCATCAATCAAGCAAAATATTGCAAGGAGTTACTTAAACGCTTTGAAATGGAAAATGCAAATCATGCCACAACACCAATGGGAACATCATGCTATCAATATAAAGATATAAAGGTGGTAAGGCTGTAGAAATAACCAAATATCGAGGTATGATCGGATCTCTTTTATATTTGACCGCAAGTAGACCCGATATTATGTTTAGTGTATGTATATGTGCTCGTTACCAAGCAAACCCCAAGGAATCACATTTAACAGTAGTTAAAATAATTTTAAAATATTTAGATGGATCAATTAATGTGGGGTTATGGTATCCTAAAGGTTCTAGTTGTACCTTAATTGGATATTCCGATGTCGATTTTGCCAGATGTAAATTAGATAGGAAAAGCACAAGTGGCACTTGTCACATTTTTGGTCATTCACTTGTTTCTTGGTTTAGCAAAAAACAAGTTAGTGTAGCCTTATCAACCACCGAGGCCGAGTATATAGCCGTCGGTAGTTGTTTTGCTCAAATTCTTTGGATGCAACAACAATTTTTAGACTATGGTATTAAACTAACAAACGTACCCATTAGATGTGATAATACAAGTGCAATAAATATTTCTAAAAATCTTATCCAACATTCTAGAACCAAACACATAGAAATTTGACACCACTTCATTAGACATCACATACAAAAAGGGGATTGTGTAATGGAATTTGTAAAGACTAACAGACAACTAGCGGATATTTTTACTAAACCTTTAGCTAGGGAAAATTTCTTTTATATCCGTAGAGAACTTAGAATAATTGATGATCCTAGTCTCAGATAATTATATATCCCTTTATTGTGTGTATATATGCATATATTTGATGTTCTGGATATTCGTGTGGCTTTCAAAAATTCAAAAAATTTTAAAAAAAATTTCTGGAACAAAAGTAATCGATTACTTTTCAAAAAAATACAAAAATTTCAGATTTTAAAAAAAATTAATTATAATATTTTTTTTAAGAAGTAATCGAATACTTTAAGGTAATTGATTACTTTCTGGTCAACACGTGTTCTTTAAGGAAGTAATCAATTACTTCTATTTCAGATCTGAAAATTTTAAAACCCATCTTCTACCTCATTACGTGATTCTCTTCTCCTTTCTCTGATCCGTTTCTCTTCTCTCCACCATGGACAAGTGAAACCGAAGCTCCTTTTCACTTCCATAACGGTTTGAGCTTCAATAGAACACGGTTCGAGCTTCAAAATATCCTCCTTCCTTGCGGTTGCTCCGCTCAAATCGCGAACCATCTTCTTCTCCATATCGCAATCTTCATCTTCTTCACGGTTCCTTCTTCACGGATCCATCACAGCTCGCATGCACTCTGGTTCACTTCATCTGGTTCGAGTCTTCCTCTGCAAATCGAGTGTCCTCTTCTGAAACCGAAGCCACATCTCCTTGCTTCCACTCCTATGACTTCCAAACACCCAAGAACCCGAGGAACTGACTCAGCCATACCTTCCCCGACCTCCACTCCTCGTCAACGCAGCAGCGCATGCTTGGCAGCAGCTGGAACATCTGCAAATCGTGGGAAGCAAGCCCAAACCGGCCCTGGTCAGATGCCTTAGGATCCTATACGAGTAGAAGAGCCCATTTCTTCACACATATCAGAAGAAGATGCAGACATCATTCGTGAGAAGATTGATATCTCTCCTACTTGTTTGAATCAGATGCGGTTTTTAGAATTTCTTTCACTCCTATGGTCCTTGTCACTGTATTCCTCCTTACTGGATGAATTGTGACTATTTCTCTGATGAGGGTTTTCAATTTAAAAAACTGGTTGAGGAACAAGAATTTACTACTTTTGTTTCTTTGAAGAATAACTACTCTCCTGATTTGGTTAAGGCATTCCTGTTTGGCTTAGAGAGAGGAGAAAATGGTTCTATGATTTCCACAGTTGTTCATCAGTGGATTGAAATCACCCCACAGGCATGGCTGCACGTTTCTGGTCTTCAATATCAAGGGGTTCAGGTAAAACCTAAGAACCCTGACTCTTTAGTCTTCTATGATAGGCATGCAGCCTTAGCACCATACATGAAAGAGCCTATGGCTCTTGTTCTTCGTAAACCCCCCATTGGTTTACTGATTTATGAGGGGTGTCTCCTCCACTTTGCTATTGTGAAAATTATTTACCCTAGAAAGGGTAACTATGCTATTTTATTGGAGGAAGATATCCTTCTTATGTTTTGTCTTAGAAACAAAATTAAGTTGAATTGGCCCTGGTTGTTTAGTGAGCGTCTGCTGAAATGCAAATCTAAACCAAAAGGTGATTTCCCTTATGTTGTCCTCATCAGTGCATTTCTGGATTTTTTTGGAGTTGACGCTCTATCTACGCGTCACCCAGTTATTAGTGAGTTTGATCCTTCTCATCTCGCTTCTATGAAAATTAAGAAGATAAATGGGATTTGGTGTCATGCGGGATGTCCTATTATGAGAACTAATGATGAACCTGATGATCTTGATGCTGAACTTGATGCTGCGGATGCTGTTTACTGTTCTACCTCTGCTCATCAGGATGCTTTTACTGGATCTGCTGCTGCTACTTCATTTTCTGATCCTTTTCAGCAGTTTCTAATTCAACAGTTTAGTTCTCTAAATTTGTGCGTCGACCAGTATTTTAGTTCCTTAAATCAAAAGGTTGATAATATGAGGGTTGACATGACCCAGGGATTTCAGAGTTTAGAGCTTCGCTTTGATAGTGTATCTCGTGAGATGAATTTTCTTAACACTCTGGTTGATGGAATTAATGCACGTGTTGACTCTGCTCTTGTTGAATCTGATGACGATGGCACTGCAGATTTCTGACTTAGTTGGTTATTATAGTTTACTGGTTATGTGGCTATTTTATTTTGGACTCTTTTGGACTGTTTTGGACTGTGTTTTAGATTGTATTTGGACTTTATTCTGGACTTATGCATGTTTTATGGACTTGTGCTTATTATCATGTTTTATCATGCTTTACTATTTGGTCCTATATGTGTATGTTCGTTATATTATGTGGATGACATCTTTCCCTAATATGCATTTTATATTTTGTGGCTTTTTTATAATGCCAAAGGGGGAGAAAGGCTGGTTGTTTTGTTTATGCAGGAAATTCACATATTGAGGGGGAGAACTTTCCTCAAATCAAAACAATCTTGATCATTCATAAATTTTACATCAAAATCCATACTTGTCTTGCACAACAAAATTATGAAGGAAATGCTCTATTAAAGAATTGTTTTGTCATCATCAAAAAGGGGGAGATTCTAGATGTTGATCTTCCAAATGAGCTTCCAAAGCTACTCAACAAGGAGTTTTGATGATGAGCACCAAAGATACATTTCCAACTTATGAAGACTTGTAATAGTTTTAGGATTTTTATGCATGATTTAAAAATTAGATGTGTTAGTAGTTGGCACAAGTAAAATATTTTTAAAAGGTTTTAAAACATCAAAATGATTTAAAAAAATATAGAGAATGTTTAAAATTAAATGGAATATGTTTTTCAAAGAGTTGTGAAGCAAAAACATGATTTTTTTAGTAAAGTAATCGATTACTTTTGGAAGTAATCGATTACCACGTGTTTTTTTGCAATCTTGCTTTTCTGGTAAAAAGTAATCGATTACTTTTGAAAGTAATAGACTACTTTTGGGTTGTTATAAAAAAGTAATCGACTACCAGGTGTTTTTTTGCAATCTTTCTTTTCTGGCAAAAAGTAATCAATTACTTTTGAAAGTAATCGACTACTTTTGGGTTGTTACAGAAAAGTAATCGATTACTTTTGAAAGTAATCGATTTCTTTTAGTGTAACAAAAAAAATAGAAATTTCCATTTTACTCTCTATATAAAGGGACTTTTCAGAAATAATTAAGCATGAAATTTTTTATGTTTTCTGTTCTGTTATGCTGTCAAATTGATTACTTGAGTCTTCTTCTTCTACTTTCTAATTTTTTATCATTAATGCTTTTTAGAATTGATGCATCTTTAAAGTGTAATAATTTTCATAGCATTAATTGAATTGTATTTGCTGTTTTTAGAATTGGGTGGGTATCCCAATTTGTATCTAAGGTGGGGTATCCTTAGGTGACTAGTTTCTTGAGTGGGGAATCTCAAGTTAGGATAAAGGTGGGGAATCTTTTATGTTTGTATACTTGTAAAAATTGTGTAATTTTTGAAGTATAGTGGTGATACTCAAGTGTATGCTTGAGGACTGGATATAGAACACTCAAGTTGTACTCGAACCAGTATAAATTGTTGGTGTGTTTCCTCTTCCCTTTATCTCTTGAATTTTTGCTGGTAACATTGAAATTGGTTATATGCTTTATGATATTGATGATATATTGCATATTGTTCATGTTATGTTAAATTCTTGAATTGTGGCCACACTCTTGCAATATTCCATATTGTTCTTGTTTCTTGTTATTCTCTCTTTTCTTTGATATATTTGGTGCATCATTAAAGGAGAGGCAAAAAGTTTTTTGAAAGAAATTAAGATTTTCTAAGAGTTTTGAAAACCTCAATTCACCCCCCTCTTGAGGTACCTTTTATTTCAACAGAAACGGGTCCGACACGCACACAAACGCTAAACCAAGCGATTAATTAGTCAGTTAAATAATTAATTGAGAATTAGAATATTAAAATTAGGTTGGGCTTGAGCATAATATTTTTTTTAGTAGCCTAAAATAATTAAGAAAATATTCCAGTAGTCGGAAAATACAGAAGAAAACACCCGGTTGTGTCAACGGAGCAACACGTGATGACACTTGTCTTCCACTAACTATCTAAGTAAAGTATTCAATGACACTTGTCTTCCACTAAAACTAAGTAAAGCATGCAATGACACTTGTCTTCCACTAACTATCTAAGTAAAGCATGTAATGACACTTGTCTTCCACTAAAACTAAGATAATAATTAAATAATCCTAAACTAGGTAATATAAAAGCAAATGGATGCATGATCATCATCTTCTTTCCTTATTTTGGGCACAAAATTAGAGCAAAAGTGAAGAGAAACTCTCCCAAAGGCAGCAATTTTCGTTCCATATATATAAGCTTGAGTTAAGGTGGTTTCGGTTGTCGGATTTTCAAACCGATTGCGTATTCGTGTTCACGGCTTCGACATCTTTGATGTTGTGTCTTTGCATGTCATTTTCGTCAAGGTGAGTCAGTGTTGATGCCTTTGAAATTTGTCCTTTTTAAGTTATTTAAATTCATTCTACTCATATTCTTAGTCCCTATATCGTTTTCGACACGTTTTAGGCCTTTACGTGTTTTTCTGCCGAATCAGTTGACCCGGAATTGACCGTGGGAGTGGAGGCGAATCTGACCTTGCAACGAACAGATACTGTTATTGTAAGTTTTTATCTCAATATTGTTCCTTGATTCAAATTGGTTCATTGATTGGATCCCTATTGTTGATTCGGTGGTTGTTTTGGTCTTTTTGGCTATTTTTGGACCTCGTATGTGTGCTCAGGATAATTTTTGGTCCAATGCACATACCGGGGGTGTCAATATCAGATTTGAGGTTGTTGTTGGAAATCGTGACGAGGTTCGTGCCTATAGCGCAAAGTCAATCAAAGCGTTTACGAGAAGGTACGCACGTCAGTAAGGTGGGGAGAAAGTAACCGACATCGTCGGGGAGGCAAGCGTAGAATAATAATTATATATGCATGTGTGTAGGGTGCCCCAGACCCTACTAGAATTTCAAATAATCGACAATGGTTAAACCAAAATAAATTAATATTTTAATGCTGTCTCGGGTTTAGTGGTTGTAGATTTATTGACAGTAATCCTGATATCAACTTTAAGTTAGTGACTTTATGTTGATTGAGGTTGTTTGAACTGCATGCTTATGTGATGTTTGACTTGTACATGATGATACATGATATTTGCTATACTTGGTATGTTGAACATGATTTTATGATTATTCTATTGGTATATGAGAATTGATGATTGACTAATTGTTATGACAAATATATATTGTATGGATGAGTTGAGAGTTAACACCGTGGTAATGCCTTGAGACTGTGGCTTGAGGCCGGGGATGTATGGGCATCCACTGTGAGAGTGTTAATGTGTAAGAAGGTTCCGGTGTTAACTAAGGCGATGTTTGTTGCATTGCATTTTGCCAATGTAGCGAGCCGTATGATTGGGATTCATACGAGGTTGGTTGTACTCGAGTGCGAGTATGGGTTACGGAGGGGCCGGTCTGTGAAGAGACCTTGGGGATGCAAAACTGGACTCGGGAGGCTCACAGTGACCATTAGTTAGCTCCTAATGCGTCGTGTACCACGATAAAGCCTAGTTATCTCGACTTTACCCTGAGGGTCACGTATAAGGTTGACTATCTGAGGCGACCCAGATACCTCTGATGGAGCTGAGCTCACAAAGAGATGCACTCTTATGGGTCACAGAGAGAGAAAAAGTTTCCTAGACAAACTAACTAATATTCCCTAAGCGAAGAGGCTTGGTAAGGAAACGTTTCCTAAGCGGAGAGGCTTGATAGGGGAAACATTCCCTAAGCAAAGAGGCTTGATAAGGGATTATCTCGCGGCTGAGACCCGGATGAGAGATATCTTCCAACATGCATAGGAGTGAGACTCCTTAGAGGATTGAACTGAGAGTGAACTTCGAGGATGCTGTGTTGGTGTGATTCGAAACATGGTTGCCTATTACTTGTTGCATGTGTATATGTATATGTAATTGTTGTTCTATGTGTCCCCATCCCCATTTTTATGACTATGTTATAGTTGCGTATCTCCTTTCTTTCTCTACTTTCTATGTATGTTATCGGTATAGTAGATGAACAACAATGCCAAGATGGGAGCGACAACTTGGAAGGACTACCGGCTACAACGCAATCTACAGAAGATCCCACCACAATTATATAGATGCTATGACGGCGAAGGCGATGGTAGTTCTAGACGCTCACATCACTAATGATGTGGATATGTCGTATGCGTCTATTAGGTTGTGTGCCTCTGTGAGCTTATTTTGTATTTTGGATGTATTTTAAGAGGCGGTCTGAGTAGCTATAGGACTTTTCTCCTGTTTTCTGTGTCAACTTCTGTATTAGGTTCAGTTTAAGTTTGACAGTGTTTGTATATGTTAGTAAGCCTAGGATCTCGCTGTTGCGATTTATCGTACATGGGTGACAGACGTACTTATTATGTATATATAGCTTATGTGTGTTTTATTTCGATGTGCATTTTTAAACGAATTTAATTTTATCGCTTCCGCAAAGTAAATTATTTTCGTATGTATAATCGCGTTAACGTTAATACAACGGATTAAGGCTTAGTTAATTAGGATTTCTTTAGTGGGAAAGCGGGGTGTCTCAAAAACTGTCCCTATTGGCCACATTCTCCTACATTTTAGCATCATGCACTTAGTGGCCAACGTGAACCAACTAGATCACAACGGCTAACCATGTCTAACTAAAATCCCTATTATTTAGGAACGTCTTCAATGATCATCCACCAATAACTGTTTGAGCTTGTTATCTTCATTCTTCAACATCTCTCTGCCTCCTAAAATCAAGCTAAACAGCTTGAAAACTGTTTCCCCCTTATTTAGGAAAGTTGTTAGCACGTGCAACGGTTATGATGCTCAATGCTCCTATTTGACCTCTTTAGCTATCACCTCCACTTTGATCAAAAACTGATTGCTTAGAGTTATTATCCTTTAGCCCGTACCATTTATCTAACCGTTTTTAATTAATAATCACTCTTCATCAGATACCAATACATCCTTCGACTGGCATCCCATTCGGTAAATCCCCAATGACTACTTTATCAATGGCTAAGTCATATTATTCCATTAATTTAGGTGATAACATTTGCCCCCCTATATCTTCGATCTAATTGAAATGAAGATAGAATGATATAACCAATTTTATCTTGAGCACCGTAATACAACCGCTTACCTTTATTCATGCGTGTGTCGTCTCAGCGCCTCACCCTTTCTTAATTGCTAACGGCTAGTTTTTGCAACCACTTTCCTCTTTCCTATAAATTTAGCCGACTGCTTCCTCTCATATTTTACTATACTTTCTCTCAATCTTCCTCAAGTTCTTCTGCTTTCCAACCTTCTTGAACCCTTCTTGAATTTCCTTTGATCAAACATGTCATCTGCATCCGATTCCCAAAATCCTGATAACATCTCCTATGACCACAACACTTTGGATGACTCGGCTTCTATTGGTCCCAATCAATCCTCATCTTATTCATCTGATTCCGAAAAAACCACGGGCACCCTTTACCGTATTGATCACTCCATGACTTTAAACCCTTCCACCGAAAATCAAGACACAGGTAAACTGTTTCTTGATAATGTCTTATACCCCAGCTTGTTTGCCTTGCATATCACTTCGGACTGGTTTACCCTCGATTAGAGAACGTCAAGCTTCAGAACTTAGCCCAACGACACCGCCGCCTACAACAAATGGCTCCATCGTGTAGCATCGTGTAAGAGTAAAGATTGGAAATCTTGGGGAATCTTTAACCTAATCATCCTCTCTCGTCACGAAATCCCCATCAATGTAGGCATCCTTTTTAGCTTCTGTGGTTTCTGGAATACTTCCATCAACAACTTTGTTTTTCCCTTCGCATGATGATCCCCACCTTACTCGATGTCGAGCTATTACCGGACTTCCCCTTCATGGCAACAAAGTCCCTGCCTTCTCTGAAGCAGGCGAACCACTGGCTGGTATCAAATGTTCTAAGCTACATTGCTATTACAGCAATTTCATTACAGCCAACTCGAATTCAACTGGGGAAGTCACTGACCTCGAGCATCATGCCTTCTTCCTGTACTGGATGTGCAGATACTTTAGCTGTACAAATTTGGTTCAGGTAGTAGCCGAAGTTCTCAACTATGTTAAGCTCATCACTTCTGGACAAGCCCTGGCTCTCGGCCCTCTATTCCTCGGTCTAATCTACCGGAGCATGTTCGCATATGTGGAACGACTGAGAAACCAAGATAAAACTGACAACATCCATGGTCCACTTTGGTTTCTGCACCTCTGGATCCTTCGTTATTTCCCAGAGTTTGTGTCGCAAGCTGAGACCTTGGCTCCACCTCCTCGCAATCCACTAATACTAGGAGAATGACTGGTCACTGTTACCCCTTTGGAATGCTCAACGGTAGGGGCAGTGAATACTATTTTGTCCCTTACTCGACTCTTTTCAGAATTTCACCCTACCATCTCGACTGGAATTGGCCCACCCTGGATTGTTACCTCTTTTGAAGGTACGGTTACCCAAAGCACCCGCCGAGCCATTGTGCATGGTTGGGCTAGCCCCTTGACCGTTTGAAACCTTCTGACTGGAATCAAACCTAATTCGAGGAACATCAAATCTTATTCAGAATACTACAACCCTCAATGCCTCGCAAGACAATTTGGATTGCTACAACACATCCCCACTTCATTCTCTGAACCAGCGTCCCCCTATTTCAGGCCAACTTATACCGAAGATGAAGTTGCGGAGCAATTCATGGTGATTGTCGATCGACTGTCTTCCTTCCGATATAAAAGCTTCAAACGGCAACCATGAACAATCTCGGCTTTCCTTAACTGGTGGTCGTCCGTAGTTGACAAGATCTTCAATGACTCGGCTATTGACTGGATTAACCGATTGATAGAGGGCAGGACAAATGAACGATCTCCAACCCCTCCTTTGAACATCCAACTGTTGAGTCACCGGCAAGTGTACCGAGTCGTCGCAAGTAATAAAATAAACACGGTAAGTAATTACCGAGGTCGAACTCAGGGATTGGGCTACCAATTCGACTAATCCGTGGGAAATCCGATACGTTTGGTCAAGTTACAGAAAAGTGGTTGAGAGGGAGAGATTAAGATCGTAATTCAAATAACAAATCAAATAACGCTAAGGTATTAAAAATCAGGAATTAAATTATCTAGGGTCTCAAATCCACCTACCCAATCATGCATAGTACCCAAGTGATGATGTATTCCTCCCTAAGTTCAATTACAATGTCAACCGGGACCCCCAATTTCTCCTATATCCACTGTCGTGCTCAATAGGACGTATTCAAAGATTGGATTAATTACTTACTAGGTCTCATAATCCTAATCATCAAATTCTATTAAATCTTGTTCCCTATACGGTTGCACCGATCTCCTACTCACTCTCGTGCAATATTTGATCGATGATCCCAATTCAAGTTCTAAAACGCGAATCGCCCCTCAGCCTCAACACGTTTAACTAGTCGATCACGCATGCATATAATCGACACAATGAAATCAGAATTGGAAAACAAGAATTGAATTAAAGGGGAGAAAAACATACATCACATGAACACTATACCGCCATGGGTGGCTTCATCGATCTCCTAGACGAGGGGATTAGTTCCTCATGCCCGTTACGACAAACGAACAATCGGCAATAATCTCCATAATAAAATAAGAAAAGAAAAGAGAAGAGAGATGCAGCTCCAGAAACAAGGATTCGTAACTAAACTCTCTAAACAAGTGGAAAAACCAACCCCCCCCACCATTCCGATCGAAACAAACGCCTATAAATAGGAATTCTGGTTCTCGGCCGCTCGCGGGGCGAACAACATTTCGCGAGGCGAATCATTAGTTTTGGCGCGCTTTCAATTTGGATTTTCGCGAGGCTAAAGTGTATTCGCGGGGCGAGTCTTCCAACTTCAAAACGTCACAGCAGTGACCTTCATCACGGCTAGGCCGTGATGGTCTCTGTCTTCCAGGGTCTTCATGATTCGCGAGGCGAGAATATTCTCGCGGGGCGAGACAGAATTGATGACTTCTCTGCTTTGCTGATCTTCAGACTCGCGGGGCGAGCATCTCCAGAATGGCAATTTCCACTATTTCTTGACTTTCCTTGACTCCCGGAGCTTCACTTCTAACCTGAAATAATAAAAAGACACAAAAAGCGTAAATCTATTTAAAATAGACTAAAAACTACTAAAAATACCTAGAACGAGTAAAAGTCTACTTAGGAACAAATCAAGGCCAAATTTGGGCGAAAACGAGATTGAACTCGAATAATTTGCACAAAAACCACAGTCCATCTAGTTATAAAACTAGATAAGCCAAAGGCTTATCAAAACACCCCAAACTTAAACCTTGCTTGTCCCCAAGCAAGCTAAAACTCAAAAACGACTCAAGACTTTGCAAGCCTAAAGGAATCAATCGATTTCGCACAAATTTCATGCAATCAAAACAGTTTTTCTCCAATGATTTCCCCCCTACATTAATGTAATCCCCACATTCATTTACTTTAAACAATTGAGAACTTCACCATTCATGCAATCATTAATCTAAGTTGAGGATCAGGGTCACACACAAAAGGAAGATCACCAATTTCAAACAACTGCCTTCCTCACAAGGGTATATAAAATTTCACTCATTCGCTCAAATTTGTCTAGGCTATCAACTTTTCCCTCAATTTCACATATCAAGAGCACTTCCCATGGATTTGATTTTCATCTCAAAAATAGTTCCCACGAAAACATGCAAGCAACATCAGAAGGTCTTTTAAAGGTTGTAATGGGGCCTGGCTGAGGGTAGGATATTTAAGGATACTAGGCTTAAGTCCCTAGGAACTAAGAGAGCATGAGCATTAGACACATTTTTCACTCAAATTCCTTTTTCCATTTTTCTTTTTGCCTCGGGTGACTACGACCTTTTCCTTGCTATTCTTTTTGTTTGTTTTGCCCCTTTTCTTTTGGCAAATTTTTTTTATTTTTTTATTTTTATATTACCTTGGGTTCCAACCTTTATTTTTCTTTTTCTCAACCCAAAATGACATATCACCTTGTAGCCACCCCAAACTTAGTTTCTCACAACCCTTCTCTTGCGAAGTGTCCATGCTCTCCTAATCCTAAAATTGGGTTAACATGGTTTTTCAGATTTTGGCTTATAATATAGGGTCATTAAGAAACAATAGGCTAATTAGGCTCAATGTGGCTAACTAGGGAACATGCATTAGGGATGGTTCTTTTTAGGCCAAGTAGCTAATTCAAAGAAAATTGCCTAAATCATTTGATGCAACACATAAACATGCAAACCATGAAGAGATTTAAGCAAATCCGGGAAAGTGCAACTTAACAGTGATTCACACAATCAAAAACAAAGTTGGAGGCTCAAATCCTCACCTGGACATTTTGCAAATTGTTTGACCGAGATACGATTCCTAGTGTGTGCACCCCCTCACCCCAAACTTATCACAAATCAAGTAATCACAATAAAATTCTCAAAGTTCAATTTTCAATTTTTCACATGGGGATCAATTTTCTATTTGCAGAACCTAGGGGAATATCATCGATGGTCAATATAATTCATGCAATCAATCTATGCTCAATTTAATTAAATTCCAACAAGCTTGCCGACACAACATTCATACAAAAACTCTTGATCTTCTCAAATTATTCAAGAGCGACAAATAAAACAAAAGCAAAAACAAAAACAAAAGTGAGGAGAGGAGAGAGTGCTCCCTGATCAAGTTTCCATGGTTGCCTCCTCATCCAATTGGTCTCACGGGCTCCCTTCTGTTGCATAGCATCCAGGAAGAACTCCTGCAAATTAAAACCTTAAGTGCAGATTCGCGAGGCGAGATATCACTCGCGAGGCGAATCTGGAAAATTGTTATTCACACTTTCTAGAATAGCGAGGCGCGTAGTATCTCGCGAGGCGAATCTGGAATTCCAACAGATGATGATGCCCAGAATCGCGAGCCGAAAGCATACCTCGCGACGCGAGACAGAAAAGTGAGCAACCCCAGAGATTCAGGGATTCTGTCTCGCGCGACCAATGTGGATTCGCGTGGCGAATCAAGCTTTTTTTTTTTTTTTTATAAATGAAAATGATAGAACTAAAAATAAAGGACACCTAGCTTGGGTTGCCTCCCAAGTAGTGCTTGTTTAACATCCCGAGCCTAACTCAAGTCACCATATAGGGTTAATCCGGAAGGTCTTGCTTGCCATGCCCTGCCTCAGTCCATTTTCTGTAGGCTCTTGCCCTTTCATATGCTCGCATGCTGTTCCCGGACAACTCCTTTAAGTCCAGCATCCTTCTATAATCAGCACGAACTCTCCACTCCGTGATGGTCCCTTTTGGGATCAACCGGTTGTTTTCATTGACCACCACGGGTGTGCCACCTTTCAACTTCGGTGCTTTACCATTCTTTTTCATGCCTTTGTTGCAGAGCTCCTTCTTTGCACATTCTTCCCTTGGGAGACTCGGTAAGGCTTCCATGTCTTTTAACCACTCAAGATAGACCTCATCCCCCAAAGGGTCTTTTTCCTCACTGTCCACATCATGGGATTTTATCGACACTTTTGCAAGTGAAGAACCATGGGCTTCTCTAGTTGCCTTTGCCTTGACAATTGATTCCACCACATCCACTCGATACACATCCGACCTCTCAACAGGGTGCTTCATTGCTTCAAAGAGATTGAAGACTACCTCATCATCTTGCACCCTTAGAGTGAGTTTCCCTTGTCGCACATCTATCAAGGCACCCCCAGTGGCCAAGAAGGGCCTACCCAATATGAGAGGGATCTCGGCGTCTTCATCCATATCAAGCACTACAAAGTCCGCCGGAAATATGAGCTTGTCCATCTTCACTAGCAAGTCTTCGACCACTCCATAAGGATATTTTACAGAACGATCGGCCAGTTGGAGTGACATCCGTGTATCCTTGACTTCTTTGATCCCCAACCTCTTCATCATAGAGAGGGGCATCAAGTTGATGCTTGCCCCTAGATCACATAAAGCCTTCCCTACAGTCATCTCCCCAATGGTGCATGGTATAGAAAAAGAACCGGGATCCTTCAACTTTGGAGGTAGTTTTCTCTGAAGAATGGCACTACACTCCTCGGTCAAAGCAATCGTTTCCTCATCCACTATTCTCCGCTTCTTGGTGAGAAGTTCCTTCATAAACCGGGCATATGATGGCATCTGTTCCAAGGCTTCCGCAAATGGAATGTTAATCTGAAGTTTGCGGAAGACATCAAGGAATTTGTTGAACTGCTTATCCTGTTGAGGCTTCTTCAATCTTTCAGGATATGGTACCTTCATGTAAGGCGGGAGGTCTTGGGGTTCAACCCACTTCTTCTTTCGGAACTCTTCATCCACAAGCTTCAGCCTTCCCCCTTGCTCTGGTGCCTTGTCACTTGCCAACTTCTCTTTCTCAAGTTGCTCTTCCTCAACAATTGGTTGTTCCGGGGCCTTGTCTTCCCGAGAACTAGTTGCACCCCTGTTAGATCCCAACACTTTACCGCTCCTGATTGTTATGGCATTGCAATGGTTCTTAGGGTTGTTCTCGGTATCACTTGGGAAAGTGCCTGGGAGACGCTCATTCAGTTGCTTTGCGAGCTGAGCTATCTGCATCTCTAGATTGTGAATTGTCGCCCCTGTATGCGTTGCCAACTTGTCAACTGTTGCACTCACCTTGTCTGTGTTGATTGCCAACTTGTCAACTGTTGCACTCACCTTGTCAATTGTCGCGCTCATCTTCTCAAAAGCCAATTACCAAGGCTGCCTTCCACCATCTGTTATTTGCAATTGATTAGGCCCCGGAAGAGCTTGCTGAGTATTGCGCTGCTGGATTCCAATGTTTGGCCTCAGACCCTGTTGAGGTTGTTGCCCGGTTAGACCACCACTAGCATCACTCCAAGCGAAACCCGGATGGTCTCTCCTCATATACCCCTATTCGATTACTCGACCGTAGTCATTCACATGCATTCCTCTGATAATTGTTCTGGGGCACACTGTCATAAAAATTGTGGCATGAGTCTACATGTTCTTGAGAGAAGTAGAAAGGACAGCTCTGAGTGTCATGATTTCCATTAAAATTATCACAACCCGGAGGCATTCCCTCGTGTACCGCATTAACCTTCTTGTTCTCTGACAAAGTCGCAACTTGCATCTTCAACGATTTAACTTGCTCTAGAATGGCTTCCATTGTTGCAGAACTGACTCCACTTGAGGTCTCCCTACCACGGTTGTAATCATTGTACGACATCTTTTCTAATAATGCCCATCCATCCTCAGCTGATAAAAAGGAGAAGGAACCGCCAGCTGCGGCATCACAATTCATCTGATAGCGTCCCCTTAACCCGTTAAAGAAATGTTGAACCTTGGAGACCGGGTCAAAGAAAGCTGAAGGACATCTTCTCAAGAGCACGTTGTACCTTTCCCAAGCTTCATTAAAAGTTTCATCCTCTGTCAGTTTGAAAGATGTAACGACCACTCTTGCTTGTGCCGCTTTCTGAGGAGGAAAATACTTAGTTAGGAACTTTTGTGCCATTTGCTCCCAAGTTGTGATATTGTTCCTATCCAAGCTGTCAAACCAATCGCGAGCGACATCCCTAAGAGAGAGAGGGAAAAGCCGCAAGCGAAACCCATCTTGTGAGACTCCTCTTGTCTTCTGTAAGTCACAAGCTTCAAGGAAGTGGGTGATGTGCCTGTGAGGGTCTTGTCTGCCACTCCCATCAAACTGATTCTCACGAATATAGGCTGTGACACATCCTTCCACTCTAAAGGAGTCTGTATTGAGGTTGCCTCTCACGATGGAAGAATCACAATCCCCCAAGTTGGGTAGACTGTACTCGAAGAGAGGCTTGTAACGAGGAGGAGGAGGAGGAGGATTTTCTTCGGCCATCCTCTCAAGATTACTCGCTTCAAGCTTTTTTCTTTCTCTGACTTCCTTCCTTAAGCGCTTCTCGGTCTTGGTGATCTCCGAATCAAATAGCAGGTCCTCTTGTGAAAGGGTACCTCGCATACAAAAACACGGCAAGACCAAGTGGAATCAAAGAAGTAGAGAGAAATAATAAATAAATAACAGAAAAATAAAAATAAAATCAACTTAATCAATCAATCAAATTTCCTAAAAATTAGGAAAACTTGCTGTGCCAATCCCCGGCAACGGCGCCAAAAACTTGTTGAGTCACCGGCAAGTGTACCGGGTCGTCGCAAGTAATAAAATAAACACGGTAAGTAATTACCGAGGTCGAACTCAGGGATTGGGCTACCAATTCGACTAATCCGCGGGAAATCCGATACGTTTGGTCAAGTTACAGAAAAGTGGTTGAGAGGGAGAGATTAAGATCGTATTTCAAATAACAAATCAAATAACGCTAAGGTATTAAAAATCAGGAATTAAATTATCTAGGGTCTCAAATCCACCTACCCAATCATGCATAGTACCCAAGTGATGATGTATTCCTCCCTAAGTTCAATTACAATGTCAACCGGGACCCCCAATTTCTCCTATATCCACTGTCGTGCTCAATAGGACGTATTCGAAGATTGGATTAATTACTTACTAGGTCTCATAATCCTAATCATCAAATTCTATTAAATCTTGTTCCCTATACGGTTGCACAGATCTCCTACTCACTCTCGTGCAATATTTGATCGATGATCCCAATTCAAGTTCTAAAACGCGAATCGCCTCTCAGCCTCAACACGTTTAACTAGTCGATCACGCATGCATATAATCGACACAATGAAATCAGAATTGGAAAACAAGAATTGAATTAAAGGGGAGAAAAACATACATCACATGAACACTATACCGCCATGGGTGGCTTCATCGATCCCCTAGACGAGGGGATTAGTTCCTCATGCCCGTTACGACAAACGAACAATCGGCAATAATCTCCATAATAAAATAAGAAAAGAAAAGAGAAGAGAGACGCAGCTCCAAAAACAAGGATTCATAACTAAACTCTCTAAACAAGTGGAAAAACCAACCCCCCCCCCCCCCCATTCTGATCTGAAACAGCCTATAAATAGGAATTCTGGTTCTCGGCCGCTCGCTGGGAGAACAACATTTCGCGAGGCGAATCATTAGTTTTGGCGCGCTTTCAATTTGGATTTTCGCGAGGCTAAAGTGTATTCGCGGGGCGAGTCTTCCAACTTCAAAATGTCACAGCCGTGACCTTCATCACGGCTAGGCCGTGATGGTCTCTGTCTTCCAGGGTCTTCATGATTCGCGAGGCGAGAATATTCTCGCGGGGCGAGACAGAATTGATGACTTCACTGCTTTGCTGATCTTCAGACTCGCGGGGCGAGCATACACTCGCGGGGCGAGCATCTCCAGAATGGCAATTTCCACTATTTCTTGACTTTCCTTGACTCCCGGAGCTTCACTTCTAACCTGAAACAATAAAAAGACACAAAAAGCGTAATTCTATTTAAAATAGACTAAAAACTACTAAAAATACCTAGAACGAGTAAAAGTCTACTTAGGAACAAATCAAGACCAAATTTGGGCGAAAACGAGATTGAACTCGAATAATTTGCACAAAAACCACAGTCCATCTAGTTATAAAACTAGATAAGCCAAAGGCTTATCACCAACCCATCTTGTCGCACCATCCTCCTTCATCTTCACAAGCTAAAGGTAAGCTGATGCCTATGGACTTATTCTAATTAATTTTGCATTTTGACAATTCTTAATCATCGGCTATCCTTTACTACAGACAAAGGAATCATTGATCTGGATAAAGAACCTAACAACGTCCCACTTTCCTCTGTTAAGAAAAGGACGCGATACCAAGGAGTGGTTATTAGAGAGCCTTCAGAGATTGTCTCCAAGAAAGCTAAGAAAGGAGTGGAAGGTTCAGTCAAGGTATATTCTTCGATTGAACTGCTATTAAGCTCCCCTCTCTTAAAATAAAAACAGACCTCTAACGGCTGTTACTTCCTTTTCAGAAAAGCAAGAAGAAAACTCCCAAAGTGTCACCCTTAGTACACAGCCGGCCGAGGAAAAGGACTCCAAGATTTACTGTTGAGGTATATTCCTTTCCCCATTTTCTTGTTTTATAAACCTTCCTCGGCTAATGTGTGTTTCACTCTTGCCAGCCAACCATTCCAGAAGTTACCTCTCACCCACTGCCTCAGGAACTAACGGTTGGCGCCCCAAATATTCCAGCAACATCAGTCGTTCCTCCAATTCATCAACCAGCTGAGGGCCAAGTCACAGAAACCCTTCATCTTTCTATTCCACAGAATGCTGTGGCATCTCCTGAATGCCTGATTCCGGACGATGTGCTTCTCCGACATTTCGAGACTCCTGTTACTCCAACGGCCATCCCTCCTTCTTCCCCAGTGGACGAGCACTTGCCCTGTATTGAAAAGCAATTGGGGGATGCAGTGCCTTCCGATGAGGCGGCTATCACCAAGCTACGACTAGCACTATCAAAGATAGCTCAAAGCCCAGAATTCTCATAAAATCAGGAAGCCATTTTTAGCCGTATATCAGCAAAAAATGGAGACGTTCACTAGGATCACTCGGCCCATGTTAAGGGGCACGAGAAAGCTTCCAACAATCTCCATCATCTCTCTGGCCTTGAGGCCCAAAAACTCCAGTTACTGACCACCTTCCGAGCCGTGCAAGCTGAAAGAGAACCCGGCATGGCCGAGAATAAGGATTTGATTGATCGCCTTGCATTCTTAATGGTTGAACGAGAAAGGATAAACAAAGAGATAGCTGAGACGGAGCCTCGACTCAAAGTTATAGAAGAAAAACTGAAGTCGAGTGACAAGACCAGAGTCCAGTTATACCAACATTCCACCATTCTTGACAAGGAAATCAGTCCTCTTGCTCAATGATGAATGTGCAATTTATGTTAGTTTGTAAGTGCAAATAGGAATTTTTTGTAATTAATCTTAGAAATTGTGAATGAAAAGGATAAGAAAATGTGCACATTCATAGGATTAGAGTTTTGAACTTGTTATATGAAAAATATACTAAAAAAGATGTTGAAAATGTGTAGGATTGAAGGTCGAGCGCTCAGCTCTGGAATCGGGTGCTCAGCCCCGCGAAAAAGGAACGAAACAGCATCAGACAACACTCCGGGTGCTGAGCACAGGTTTTGGGCGCTCAGCTTCCAAGAGGACTAAAATGAACTAGCGATCAGCGCTAGAGTGCTGCGCTTGGAGCCATCAGGGAAACAACATTGGAGTTCTCGGTGAAAACAAGTGGCCAACACTGGGAAACACACAAACTCTATAAAGTCGAGTTTTAGCCGAGTTTTGAGGATCTTTGGCTCATTTTTCACATTTTCACACCTTGGTTCAACACTTTCTCTCCACTTCCTTGAAGATTCAAGCTTGGGAACAAGAGTTGAAGCTTCTATGGATTCCTCCACACTCTCATACTTAAGTTCTTCCATCTCTACTCTCTCTATTATGAGTTTCTAGATCAATTAGGTTAGATTAGGAGGATTTCAATTTAGAATTTGATGTAATTGACTTTGATCTCTGATTTCAATTCTATTTCATTTAAATTGAGTAATTGCTTCTATGCTTAATGCTTCTATTGGATTGATCAACTTTGGATTGATGTTAGATTCAATTTCACAATTGGAAAATTGGTTATTGGATTGGAATTGATGTAGATTACCATTGGAATGTTGATTCTAGGAATAGAACTCTATTGCAATGCATTCTTATGAATCTCATGCTTAATGTTTGTGCTAATTCTTGAATCACCTAAGGAATTAGGATTCTTAATTGGTACAAAAGGATTATCATCTGAGGGATTAGGGATAAATCTAGGTTAGTGATTTGAATGTCAATTGAATGGAATAAATTGGAATTTGGATTGAATAAAGTTACATCAAGTGAAGAATTGGAGGATTCCGGTACCTAACCGCTTTTACCTATATTGAATTCATTCTTTAATTGCATTTGTTTCATTCATTGTTGTGACAACTTGTAATCAAAAAATTCATAAAAATTATTGGAGCCATGACATTCATTCAATAAAATAGCTATTGTCTAGGCTACGTACGTTGATACTTGATCACAATCCTCGTTGGGAATGATACTCTACTTTCACTTTATTACTTGTACGATTTGGTACACTTGCCAAACCATCATCACTCAACAATGAGTCGTACTGGAGGGAGACCTATCTACAGCAGAGTATGGGCTTTCGGCTGCCAAGGCTTCTTGGAAAGAACTAAAAACCTTGTTCTTAGAATCAAAAGCACCAGCAACTCCTATGGCCACGAAATCGACTATCCTTGCCACCATGCCTAGCATATCGGCTTGGGAGCCTGCCATTACCATGCCTATACCAGCTGACACCATCATAGCCGCTGTCGTGAGTGACATTGAGACCAAGGAAGCTCCCGCAAAACCCAAAGAAACTCATGCGGCTAAGAACATCCCGCCTCGTATGAAGTTCCCCCAACTGTACCAACTGAAGAACATCCCGCCGTCTCTTCACAGCCATCGACAGACCTAGCTAACTAGACTACCAATATTTTAGCAGTAGCCAATGCTATTTTTGTGCTTCTTGTTTTTAAATGGTTTAGAAAGCTAGTTGGCCGGCTTATGGTCATCATTTTGCAATCACCCCTTCCCAAATTGAAGGGTAATAAGACTTTAAGTATTTTCCGTTTATACTTCTGTTCAACTCTTCCCCTTGCATATTAACTAGCCGATAAGCACCTCCAGTAATAGCTTGACTAACAATGAACGACCCTTCCCAATTTGGTGACCACTTCCCATATTTAGGATCTTTACTCCCAATTGGAATAATGGTCTTCCAAACCAAATCCCCTTTGGCAAACAACTTATGCTTAACATGCTTGTTATAAGCCTTAGCATCCTTTTGTTATTTAGCCGAATGTTCTCAAGAGATATTAAACTATCCTCATTGACTGACTCTAACTCCATCAACATAGCTTGTTGATAGTCGTCTAGTATTAATCCATGTTGCCTGGCTACCCTTAAGGATCTTACGTTAATTTCCAAAGGCAGCACAACATCTTGACCAAAGGTTACTCGATAAGGCATCAAGCCTGTAGCCGTGGACTTATAGTTCCTATAAGCCCACAACACTTCGGATAATGCTTCATGCCATTTCCTGGTTTTATCCTCCAAAGTCTTCTTGATCGTGGCAATCAACACTTTATTGGTAGCCTCGGCCTGCCCATTGGCTTGGGCATAATATGGGGAAGAATGAAGTAACTTGATCCCATATTCCTGAGCGAAGGCCACCATCTTTTCACCAGTGAACATAGTTCCTTGATCAATGGTGATAGTCTCAGGTATGCCATATCGATGGATTATATGCTGCTTAATGAAATTAATAACATCTTGTTGAGTGACATTGACCATCGGCTATGCCTCCACCCATTTGGTAAAGTAATCTATTGCCACAATGATAAAAATAAGCCGTTTAGTTGATAGGGGATATATTTTCCCGATCAAGTCCATTGCCCACCCTCGGAAGGGCCATGGTTTGACTATGGCATGAAGTTCCTCGGCTGGTATTATTTGAATAGGACCATGCCTTTGACACACCTCACATCCTTTGGCATATATATAGCAATCTGCTGTCATAGTGAACCAATAATACCCCCATCCGATGTATAGTCCATTTGATTACTGGCCCTACCCTATGAGCACCACAAATTCCTTCATGAACTTCTCCCATAACTCTTAATGCTTCTTCATCACCCACGCATCTAATGTATACTCCATCAATTCCCCTTCTTACTAGTTCTCCATCCAGTAAAGAATATTTCAAAGCCCCCTGTCTCACTTTGTAGTTTACCTTAGCCGAGGGATTCTTTAGATAATTTATGAGTTCATCTCCCCAATCCTCGGCTGGATGACCGTCCAGAGATATTATTTCTTTTAGATTATTCGTCTGGCCATCCAGGATCTTTATTTTCTTCTAGCCAGAGGTATGTTGGGCCAAATTATTAGCCTCATCATTTTCTTCCCTCGGAACATGTATTACTATAACATCGGCAAACTGTTTTAACAACAAGCTAGCTGTTTCGTAATATTCTAACATTTTAGGGCTGTTACACTTATATTCCCCAATTAATTGCTTAATGACCAACTGGGAATTACCCATTATCTGAACATACTGAGCTTTTATGGATGTCAGGATTCTCAGTCCCATAATCAAGGCCTCATACTCGGCTTGGTTATTGGAACAATTCGATTGCAGCTGACACATAAACTTCCAGTTCTATCCAGTTGGCCCTACAACTGTAATTCCAGCTCCTGCACTTTTTTTGGTTTTCGATCCATCAAACATCAAAACCCATGGTTTAAGGTTAATACAATGATTAACCTCTTCAAACGGATCAACTATATCAACCGAGGGATGTTGAGCCACGAAATCGACTACAGCTTGGCCTTTTACAGCCTTTAATGGTACATACGTTAATGCATATGCACTCAACTTAATGGCCCACTTCATCAATCTACCTTGTAAGACAGACCTATTAAGTAAGTATTTAACAATATCAATCTTGCACAAAACTAACACTTATTTGGGTAATAAATAATATTCAAGTTTTGTACAAGCATGGAACAAAGATAAACACAGTTTTTCAATATGAGTATATCTAGACTCAGTCGAACTTAACAAACGGCTAAGATAATAGACAACCCTCTCGGTACCATCATCGGCTTCCTGTGCCAAAAGGCAGCCAATTGATCCTTCTGCAGCCGATATGTATAACTTTAGGGGCCTTCCTGGCACAGGTGGCATCAAAACAAGAGGATTTTCCAAGACTTGTTTAATTTGTTCGAACGCGTCTTGGTGCTCTGATCCCCAAACAAACTCCTCAACATTCTTCAACCTAAGCAATGGAGAAAATGCCTTCATCTTCCCAGTCGAGTTAGTTATGAACCTTCTTAGAAAATTAATCTTACATATCAGACTTTGCATCTCTTTCTTGTTTCTGGGAGATGATGCCTCCAACACTGCCTTTGCTTTGTTCTTGTCTATCTTGATGCCATGCTGATGCACCAGAAACCCCAAGAAATTACCAGCCGAGACTCCAAATGAACAATTTTCTGGATTCATCTTCAGATCATGAAATATCATTCTCTGAAAAGCCATCTCCAAATCACGCAGGTGTGCTTTGAAATCTGTAGATTTAACCATTACATCATCAATGTACACCTCCATGTTTTTTCCCAATTAGATCATGAAAAATGGCATTCATAGCTCTCTGATAAGTAGCTCCAGCATTCTTCAACCCAAACGGCATGTCCACCCACTCGAATATCCCAATCGAACCTGGGCATCTGAAAGCAGTCTTATGAACGTCCTCCTCGGCTATATAAATCTGATTATAGACCTAGTGTCCATCCATTACTATAAGGATCCCATTTCTTGCCACAGCATCGACTAACATATCGGCTATGGGCATGACATATTCATCTTTAGGTTTTACCAAGTTTAGATTCCGATAATCAGTATAAATTCTCAATTTACCATTCTTTTTAAATACTGGAACGATGTTAGAGAGTCATTCAGTGTATCTGACTGTCCGGATAAACCCAGCCTCGAGTAATCTTTCCATCTCTACCTTAATCGGTAGCCAGTGCTCTACTAACTGCCTAGATAATCCAGGCATCTCATTGTAATCTCAGGCTAGACAATCTTTGTATTACTTAATGAGCTCGACCAACCTGATCCTATCAGATTGGGCTAACAAGCCACTGACCTTAGTCATCCTTGGCTCATCTTCCGATCCCAAATTAACCGGTATCATTGGATCTTGTGCTTCAAAAGTTGGTAACTTCTTATGCATCGATGGCAGTATATCTTTATTGTCACGAGCCTGTCCCCTAGTTTCTTCTTCAACCTCATTCTGCATCTCTCCTTCGACTGACCCTGCCTCAATGATTTTACTTTCAGCCGTAAACATAGTCAGTCGTTGGAGAAGATCCTTAATGGTATGGGTTTTACCGATCATTAAAAATATCCAAAGGTCGTGGTTCGGCCAACATTTTCATTTCAAAACCCTTTGATGTTAAGTCACATGACTCCCAAGCCCCTTCTTTGTAATCTTCATGTATCACGATAGGTTCCATATAAGGTGAATAGAATAGAGCTTCAGTTGCCCTTACCTCGGTTGTGAATGGATTCTTGTCTGCCAGTACTAACTCTGCTTTTTCATCATTCCACATAATTAATTGTTGATGCAGAGTTGATGGTACACATTTACTCGAGTGGATCCAGTCTCGACCCAACAGAATTGAATAAGTGGTTTTGGCATCCACCACAAAAAATGCGAAACTAATAGTTTTTTATCCCACTGTAACATCGGCTACCAAAACTCCCAGGGCAGTCGTTGCTTCGCTAGTGAAATTGGTTATTTTCATATTAGTCGATACCAGATCTTCCTTAGTCTTTCCTAGTTTTCGCAGAGTGCTGATAAGCATTACATTCAACATTGCCCCTCCATCTACAAATACTCGGCTTATCTCTTTACCATTCAATCGTGCCTTGATGTATAGGGGCTTTAAATGCTTGGACATCTCATCTGTTGGTTTGTCAAATGTCATCCCCACAGGTCTCAAGAAAGCTTCATCAGACAGAACAGCCCACTCTGCTTCTTCTGCACACTCATCTCCCTCCAACATATTCGACTGTTCCTCACCTGCCTAAAATTTACTAGGCAAAATGCTCACGACATCCACTTCGGCTGATGGTGAGGTCTCCTCAGCCAAAATACTTTCTAGCAAGGATTCTTTGAAGAATGGCATTATGTCCATCTCTTCCTTGGCCATTACATCTCCAGCATTTCCATTTTCTCTGAAATGACTATCATCCTTTACTAGTTCAGGGCTTTGCATCAGGCTAACTTCGTCCAAAGACTCTGTACCACTATCATGTTCATCATGTCCATTGAACGGCTGAACTTCTAGTTTTGTGGCTTCTGTTCCCCTTTTCTCCAAACCTTGCATTGATGGTTTCTCAATTTGCGGAATACGAAAACCTTTTTCCAGAGCCTTATCAACCTCATCGGACGTAATTTCTTTCTTATCTTGGTCCTTGGCCTCGGCTAACATCTGCAAAGTCATCTTCATTATTTGCACAGACTTCTTTCTCTGTTGCCTCCTCTTTTGAGTGCGTGTTAGTTGATGAGGCACTGGATTCATAGGTCTATTCATCTAGACATGTTTGTTCACCTACCACTTTCCTTCTTCCACCTTAGCCGAAGGTTTGATCATCCTCTGAGGCTTCATGTCTTCCTCATTTCTAACAACTATCCTCAGAGACGTCATTCCTCCCCTTGTGTTGAATTTGGCTACATGTCGTTTACCTGCCGGAATCGGGCTTTCATCAATCATTGGCAACCTTCTTCTGTTATCTGATGTGCCTATATTAGCCGTTTTTCCCCTGGCCTATATTGATAATGTCTCTGGGGTTGGATAGTCTGAACTTCGAATTGTCTTCTCAGGCCTTCCACACTACCATCCCCATTTGGTTGAACCAACCTATTGAATACACTAGGCCTCTAGGGCTGTGCATTCCCTGATACCTTATGAGGAACCGATTTCTTCACAGCAATCACGCTGAGAGTCCCTAGTCTTTCAAACACACTAAGCTTCTGACTTCCCTGAATAACTTCAGCCGGAACTCTGTCACTCTCTCGTGCCTCGGTGGTATTTTTTACCCTCCATTGCTGATGGATCAGCTGCTTCCATTTCTTGTATGGTGAGCCAGATCCTCCAGAGAAGGAGACCATGCCAATGACTATGTTTGGAAAGGGATCTACATCCACACCCATTTTTGATAATGTCTTGTCAGATAATTTGAACCTACCGTCCTTTATTGCCTTCTGGATGACCTTCTTGTAAACTATGCAGTTCACCGTAGTATGGTTGTAGGAGTTATGCCATTTACAATACTTCTTGCCCTTCAATTCCTCAGTCGATGGAATTTTATGACCCTCGACTAAGCGAATCTATTTGTCCTTGAGCAAGTAATCAAATATCTGGTCAGCTTTTGATATATCAAAAGAATACTCTGTCTTATGTTCTGGGTCATCTACTTCTTTGCCTTTAGCAGCCCTTAAAGCAGGACAGGAATAAGGCTTCCCCCTGAGGCTCTCGGCTGCCATAATGTCAGCCGTGGAATCGGCTGGTATTTCCACTACATCGTCCGAGCCCTCAGTGTCCATGATGGATATCAAGTGAGTCCCCATATTCCTATGGCAGCTAACTGACCCAAATCTAGGAAATGTTGAGCCAATAACTTCTCCCTCGGCTGAGGGTGCATATTGCTTATGGCCATAGCGGCATATTCAGATTTTGGGAATTGTACACCGCAACGGCTCCCCAGCTTCCTGAGTCTTTCAATGAACTCCGCGACTGGTTCGTCGACTTGTTTTTTTAAATTCATTACACAGCCGCGGTCACTTCTGGCTGAGGTCTAAAGAACCTGTCGTGGAAACATCTTTCCATATCTGTCCAATTCTGGACAGAATTGGGCGGCAAGGAAGAGTACCATGTAAAAGCAGTCCCTGTCAGAGAGAGTGGAAACAACTGCAATTTAAATTATTCATTCTGATTTGCCTCCCCACAGAGCCGTGAACCTGCCAATATGCTCCATTGTAGACTTTCCATCATCACCAAAGAAGGTCGTAAAATCTGGAGTCTTGAAGCCCCTCGGCAAGGACATCATCTTATCTACCCATTCGGGGTAGGGCTTCATATAAATAGATATGTCTAACGGCTTCAGTTGAACACCAAAATACTTTTAATAGTCTCAGCAATCATATTGGGATCGATTAGCTGAGGTCCGAGAGGCCTACCATCGGCTGCCATTCCTTGGGGGGATTTCCTCCAACGACTAGCTGCCCTAAAGGCATGGATGCCCCCTGGTATGGGTTTTGATAACCATACTCTGGCATGTATGAATTCCTGGTTGGGTTACCCATATGAGGTGGAGTATTAGTCCATTGCTGCTCATTCGTGTAACTCTCGGGAATCCGGTATTGCATCCCTTGGACAACCGAGTAAGATCCAGCATGAGGTGTAAAATAATTCCATACCTACTCACCCGAATACTCCCCCGGTGTCTTGCACAAAACTCCTTGTTGAGGAATTGAACCCAAATGACCATAAGGAGGTTGTTCTGGCACATTCTAACCAAACGGCAAACCAGTCGAGGAAGGTGGAACAGAGTTCCATGGCTGCTCCCCCACGTAACTCCCAAACGGTTTAGTCTGTGTTGCTCCATAGCCCGTGGCTGGACATATGGTCTGAACTGGCGTGGCTGCCTAAAAACTGGTTCCATGAGCCGAAGCACTTGTTCCCAGGTAAGGCATTCCCAACGATTCAACAGTTCCTGATGACCTCATAGCCATTGATACCTGTCCATGTTGTAGGTTACAATGGAAATCATCACATCCCATATAGGTTGTACCATGGGATTAGCAGTAGGCATTGTTATATTAGAATATAAAGGATTCGGAGATAGTACCTGCTGCACTACATTCGATTGTACCATACTTGATGGTCCTGCCTGAACTTGTGGCATACCATAACCAGTGTGTCCCCCTGGTGGAGGATTCATCTGTGGCGAGTTCGGCTACCCCGGACTAACCGAGGTAGCCGAAATATGGGTGGATTTGAGGCCAAGTTCTGTCATTTGGATCTCACTCCTAACCATGGATTGAACAATTTCAGTCAACTACTTTGACATCTGGAACATAAGTTCATTGAGTCCAGAGTCAATCTGCTCCTTGATACAAGTGGCAGTCACCACCATCGACTGACTTGGATCAGCCCCTTCTACCCCTGCTGATTTCCCTGCTTTGTGGCTAACAGGTGTGCTACTCGACACAGGAGTGTCGGGTGATGATTGAAAGGATGCTGGCATCCCTAAAGTATGTTGCACCTCAGTATGTTTCATTGCTCCATTCTTCTGTTTTGGTTGTGGCTCCATGTTGTTCAGTTGTTTCCCAAAACGCAAGTGCATGCGCCAATTGAAGTCTTGACCAGGGAGGCAAACTACCCAATATGCTCATATTTACTAGTCCCACTGGGCGTGCCAAAATTGTTATCTGGTGAACTAAAATCAGCCATGACCTCGACTAACCTTAAATAACAATCATTCCCTTATTGGTCGAATGATGTTAGAAGGGGGATTCTACCTCCTAACTTGCAGGTTCCTAAACTATTCCAAAGAGTATTTAGTGTGGAAGGTGAAAATAACTAAACTAAATTCGTGAAAGTAAATTGAAAGCAAGCGAAATTGAGCATAAAAATGTGTTTGATTGTATTGATGTGTTTTATACAATATTTACAATTGTTATTTATAGGCTACAACTCGAACACTATGCAAAACTGTCCCTATTGGCCACATTCTCCTACATTTTAGCATCATGCACTTAGTGGCCAACATGAACCAACTAGATCACAACGGCTAATCATGTCTAACTAAAATCCCTATTATTTAGGAACATCTTCAATGATCATCCGCCAATAACCATTTGAGCTTGTTATCTTCATTCTTCAACGTCTCTTTGCCTCCTAAAATAAGCTAAACAGCTTGAAAACCGTTTCCCCCTTATTTAGGAAAGTTGTTAGCACGTGCAATGGCTATGATGCTCAATGCTCCTATTTGACCTATTTAGCTATCACCTCCACTTTGATCATAAACGGATTTCTTCGAGTTATTATCCTTTAGCCCGTACGATTTATCTAACCGTTTATAATTAATAATCACTCTTCATCAGATACCAATACATCCTTCGACTGGCTTCCGATTCGGCTAATCCCCAACGGCTACTTTATCAACAGCTAAGTCATATTCCATTAATTTAGGTGATAACAACCTAATACTAAATCCTAACTACTTTTAAGGTGTTTTGAGATGCATCAGGCACTCTACCTTAATGGTTAAATTCAATTTTACATAGAATAGTAGGGGTGGTAAAGGGGTTCGATTCCTGACTCATGCGTATGGAAGATCATCTTTTGGGAGATGTCAACCCCTTAAATGGATCTGATTTGATTAAACTTCGGTCTGTTGCTTCAAAAAAAAAGGTAGGGGTGGTAAAGGATTGAATTCTTGACCACTTTGTCGTACAGGGTTTTAGGGGTGGACAAATATTTCGACCCGATCGAAACCCGACCAAACCGAAGTGGAAATCAGTCAAGCGAGCGGTTTCGGGCCGGCCAACGGGTCTTCGGGTGGTTGACTCAGTTACTAGCGGTCTTCAGCGGGCGGGTGCGGGTGTGAGATCCCAATTTCGTCGGAACCCGCACCCGACTGACTGAGTATAGAAAACACAAAAAGAGAGGGATAACATGATTAACATCAACAAAGAAATGAGGATAGCAACAAAAGATGAGAACAGACCTCGTAACATCTTGCAGAGGATGGAATGAGGACCGCAAGCACCACCTTGCAGAGACTGGAAAACGATGCCGGAGAGAAGGGGGGAAGGGGGAAAAGATGAGAGAGGGAAAGAGATGTTCGTAGTTTTGTGGGTTGCGGCGCTGAAGCTTAAGCTGAAGGTGAGAAAGAAAAGATTTTGTTTTTTAGGGTTTCTTTGGTTCAAAAAAAATAAAGGCTCACAAAAATAACTGGGCCAAAAAAAAAGAACTAGCCCAATCCGGTTGAACCCACCAGCTTATTCTAAAAATAAAAGTAAAAAAAGTTTATTGGGTCAAAAGAAGACTGGTCCAACCCATATTATAAACCCCACCTAAATCATATGACTATTCAAAAAAAAAATAAAACGCAACAAACTTAGTGGGCCAAAAGACCTGGCCCAACTCGCATTAACCCCTCTTCTGAAAAGCTAAACATCTGAAACCCTAATTAGTTGCCACCCACCACCCTTCTTTCTTCTTCTCTTTCACATGAGTGCGTGAAACAGTCCGCCGCCGCGCTGCACCTTAGTCCGCCGCTGCGTCTCTTTACCCCGGCTTCTCCACCTTGTATCCGCATATGTCACTCTCAGATATGGTACTACGCCTTTTCTTTTTTCTTTTTTCTCTCTTTTTTTTCCTTCTGTTTCTGGTTGGTCTTCTCCTCTGCTTCTCTTCCTGCCATCAACCCGCGCAAATCCGTCTGAACCGCCCGACACCCGATTCAGCCGACACCCGACTAAACCGTGCAAGCCACGGACGGAAATGGGCAACTATTATGCTTCCTCGGTTTTGGTCGGTTTTGGAATTTTTGGCCCGAAACCGACCGAAATCGACCGTTGTCCACCCCAACAGACTTTGATAAAGGAACATTGGGTTGATAGGCCCTTGAAATTGTTTATTTTGTTACACTTTTGGGATCAAATATCAGATTTATTTTTATAATTTCATTAACATAAAAGAAAAAAGCTATTTATATTTTTTTCAAAAATAAAACTTTAAAATTTATGTTAATATTTTTAAATTATTATATTAAAAATAAAAAAAAATTATTTAACTATTGTCGGTTCAACCACCATTAAACATTTAACCATTATATTTACTAGTTCAATTACCGTCCAATTTTAAAAACATTGCAAGTGACTCAATAGGTAAACATTTATAATATCCCACTAAAGAAATAGTTATTGTAAGAAATAATTTTCTAGCACCAAAACAAAATTCCCCGTATTTATACATTCACGAAATTATAAGATAGATTATTTATTCAATCTTATTTTTCATTTTTTAATATTTTTAATGTACAATCAAATGCATCTAATAATTTATATCAACGAATGAATGAAAGAAATAAAAGCCGGAAATACACTCAACAAAATAGTAGTGAACATCATCAAGTTCTGTGCAACCCGCCTAAACTTCCCATCTTTTCACGATTTCTTCCTCACTCCGCCGTTCTATCCCTCAATTTTTCGTCTGCCTCATTCAAAACCTAGTCTTCAATTTCTCATTCCAATTTCTCGCACACACTCTTGCTCATTTTCCTTTTATGCCATTCGGAACTTCTCAGTCTCACACCTCATTTTCTTTCAAAGTGTGAATAGAAATCCCTAATTTGTGGTTTGTACTAAATTTTTCAATCCCAAGTCTTCAATCTCTTTACGTAGATTTTCTTTTTGATTTTCCTAATTTGTGAGTTCTTCTCATGACATTGTTTCACGATGAACCTTTTCTTTTTTATTGGAAGGAAAATGTGAATTTTGGTATAAAATTAGATAATGATGAACCTTTAATGATGTTTGCTGTTTTTGGTTCGTTCATCAATTAATGGCTAGTGATTTTCCTGTAACATTTCAACCTTTTTTCTTCAATTATTTTTTTAGATGCTGCAAGTTTGGTGAAGATATTGACCTCCAATGTTTGACCACAAATCATTATAAATTATTAAAATTAGAGTTGAAGTTTCTACAGAAAAAAAGTAGTGAAGGTTTGGTATCATCTTTGTAAGTTATTAAATTTTATAGATTTAATTTAAATAATAATAATAGTAATAATGAAAAAATGGAAAGATGCTATGAGTTTATCAATAATACATTGTATGTCTTCCGTTGAAGCCGTCTTTATTTGCCATTCATAACGTCATTTTCATGAAGGGCTACGAGAGGATATACAGGGCTTTGGTTCTTTGAAGAAATATTTCTATAAAAATATTTCCTGGTTGTGAATTTGAATTGTGAATCATGTTGCCGTCATTCAGCGGTGGCAATCCAGCTAAACAGGTGGTCTTTCTGCATTTCGTGGGTTAGACTATTCTCACTTTTAAAAATTTGTTGTGTTCTTCGTGCTTGCCTCCTAACTGTATATTTATTGTTTAATATGGTAGATTATGTTGGCAGACCTTTGACGCAGGTGTGAAATTAATTGGTGCAACAAGTCATTATGTGACTGAAGGACTTGATGCTAGACTGATTATTGAACAAATGGTGAGCATAAACTTTTAATACTCGTTTGTCTTTTTTCTTGCAGTTAGTCAATTAGTTGCTTGCTTAGTAATGAATCGTGAATGATAATGTGAATTTGGTCTGAATTCTTTATAGGTTGATGTCTTTTTTCTTTTTTTTTTTACCTATTAACTTTCTTTGATGCTGGAGACTAAGATATATTTGCCAGGGCAAGTTTTCTGTAAAAAAAAACTGCTTTCTGAATTATGATTCATGCCACCCTAGTTTTTAGCCATCTAGAATAACGAGAGACATTAAGATAGACAAATGTAGCTGCCACTGGCATGATGTGAGATATGTGCTGGTGGATCTTGCATTTTTATAGATTTATTTTTCTTTAGCGTAAATTTTAATAGTTCTGCTCTTGCTGATATCTGAAAGTAGTGTTAAATATTTATTAATTGTTGATTTCATAATAATGTTTAAAAATAATCAATGACTAATAAATTGATGGACAATTTACCTGTGTATTGTATGCAAAAAACATGAGTACAATAGAATTCCCTCATTTTGAAATGAATGTTTGATAATTAATAGTTGATTACTCTAAATTACTGGTTGTTTGTCTTACTCTGCACAAACTTTTCTAGCAATCTCTGCTATCTAGAACATGGATTGAAATGAAGATTGAGACTTCCTTCCCCGCTTTTTGTTTTCTTATCTTGATAGTAGATTGATGGTTATCACTTATCACATCACATATAGACCTTGATTGTGTTCTGACACTTAAGCTTTTGCTAATGGAATTAACTAATGCAAGCAATTTACCTACTGTCAGCTCATCTGTTGACTGTTGAGCAAATCTCATCTTTAAAGTTTCTTCGTACTTCAACCTTATATTTCAACATTTTTTTGTAATTTCAACCTTATAGTTTCTCCATACACTATAAGTTTTATTTCTTTGCTTCAACCTGGATTCCACAACACAAGGGACGTCTATTTATAGGGAGGTCATGAGAATACATATCCCATAAGTGAGTCTGTCCCAGATTACGTTTAAAACTAAAATTTTGGACAACAGCATCTTTCTCTATTATTTGCAGCAAGAAAGTACAAGGGAACTTCCATGAACTTTGATAATTATAGCACTATGAATAGAAGGTGGCAAAAAACCTTAATTTGCTAATGCTTAATGGCTGGACTATGGATTTTCATGTAATTAACAAAGTCATCTATGTATTTTTGGTGCAGTTCTTTGTCCCCAAATATCTTGCTCATCTCCTCTGCCTGACTTCTGTAAGCCTTTCCTTCCTCTTCCAACATCACTGATCTCAATGCCTTGGCCACAGAATCCCTAGTGAACTTTCCATCATGCTCATTTCTTGGCACCTTAATCCCTACCTTTTTTTCTTCCATAGACCTAGCAATTAACCCTTGTTCATTATGGAATGGCAACATAATAAGTGGGCACCCAACTTGAAGACTCTCTATCACTGAGCTCCAACCACAGTGAGTCAAGAACCCCCCAATGGATTTGTGTGCTAATATCCTCATCTGGGGTGCCCAAGTACTCCACAACACTCCATGTTTCTTTAACTGGTTCCCAATCCCATCCTGTGACTCAACAAGATCAATGTTTGCAGGGCTATTTTGCTTCTTTAGAACCCAAAAAAATGGGAAACCAGATAGTTCTAATCCTGTAGCCAACTCAGTAAAGTCTTCATTACTTAGTGACACCTCACTTCCAAATGCTACATAGATCACTGACCTTTTTTCTTGTTTATCTAACCACTTTTGGATTTCATCCCAATTGTCATCCTTGCTATCCTCCCTGAATTGTGGGGAGAGTGGCAATAGCCCAACTGGAATTACTGGTTTCCTGCAGAGTTTTTCAAGAAATTTTAGTGACTCACCTTCAATCTCCATGCAACTTCTGCAAGCAACAACATCGGCACCACGGATTGTTTCATGGACTCTGAATTCATCTGAAACTCCAGATTCATTTTGTTGAATGCTGTGATCAGACAAAGTTTTGTACTCAAAGGATTGAAGCTGTACCTGGTTAGGAGATTCATTTGTCTTTACTATAATGGAATCAAGAATGAAAGACATACCAAATGCACTAAAAATATTGAAATAGATGCATGGGATGCCTAGTTCAGAGGATATAGGTGGTAACCAGTAAGGTGCAAAGTCATATATGATACAATCAGGAGTTGATCGCTTCAGAAAATTGGTCAAAGGTTCTTCAAGACCATCAAAAGCTCTCTTGAGAAATGGGACAATGTGGTGTGGAATGTCCATAGTGGCTTCTGCATTTTCAGGGAGTTTGTCTACATGGGGCAGTGGGAATTCTATCAGTTCAACTGAAGGTTGTAAATTTGCAGGTAGTTTACGGAGGCGTTTGATGTTTCTAGGTGTGGAAATGAAATAAATTTTGTGACCCTTTTGTGCTATTAGTTTTGCAAGCTCAAAGAATGGAGTTATGTGACCAAAGGCTAGCCATGGAAACACAACAACATGAAGCTTCTTAGGTTGCTCTGCCATAGTGTTAATGCTGTTTATGCTATGCTAATGGGAAAGTTGTTTTGGACGCAAGGGAGATTTCGCAGTGAGGTATAAATAAATCAATTGGTATTGAGGACTAATCATACATTAATATTAAATTACGGAGGCAGTATTAGTTAATTTTGAAAAGCACCGATGTCAACCACGTGAATACAGCACACCATTTATTTTATTTTATTTTTTAAATTTTAACGTGAAAAGCACATCTTTTATTTTATTTATGTATTTTTTGTGTTGATGTGAACCGCATTCTTTTTTATTTTATTTATTTATTTTTAACGTGAACCACACCCTTTTTATTTTATTTATTTATTTTAGTTTTATTTTTATTTTTATCTTCTGATGCTTTCATTTATATTTTATTCTTTGGAAACAGATTGACAGCTGAGAGAGACGAAAAGTCCACAGATAGATAATGTTTGTTAAAAGAAAATCAATGGATAAGTTAGTTGATAACGAACGAACTTATAATGAATAGCGGATGTGTTAATTGATAATATATATTGGATAAATTTGATTTGAAGTGGATGATAAAATTAGGGATTGGATATATATATGTTTACATATTTAATATATTTTAAATTATTTATCATCTCAAATATTAAAATATTGTTTTTAAATTGTTTTTTAATTATTTTTATTAAATAAAATGATGTGTTGGGGATGATGTCAGAGAGAAGGATTGCAAACATGTGACGCTTGAGATATTAGGATTAACATATTTTTTTATTTAAGAGAGAATATTGGAGGAATTTAACTAAAATAACAAGGATAAAAACGAGGAAAGAAAACTGTAGGCTAAAATGTATTTTTAGTCTTTCCATCAACTTTCCATCAAAAAATTAACAGAACTAAACGGGGTGGGCAGTAGCATCCCAGCTGACATATAATATTAAAAAATTAAATAATCAAATAATTTTAATATATGAGAATAGTTATTTATTTAATTATAAAAATTGGTAAAAGATGGTGATATGCTCGAAAACTCATCTTCCTACTCTAGTGAAAATTTCGTGCATATGGCATTCTTTTTCCCAGTTTTCTTACAATTGCAAATGCATTTCTAAGAACACCCTACACAAACACTAATTAAAATATATTTTGCAAAACAAAATTAACATTTAATCATTCGGTGGGACATGGCAACATGCCATCTACAAAAGAAATTGCAAGGTGCAAGATGTGATTCACCCAAAGAATATTTCTTCTTCCCAGTAACAAACTAGAAGAAAACACCATTACAACAACAAAAAATCCTCAAATTTCCAGAAAATGCAACAAAAGGAAGGGGAAATGGAGAATAATAATCCGAAAATCTACCCTCGACCCCTCAATGTGCAACCCCGCACTGGCCGCACCTCTATCGCACCATACCCCCAACACGTCCAGCTTCACACCACGCCATCCTCCGCCTCAAATCAGCATCGCATCGATGACATCGCCAACAGCTGCAACTTGAACAACAACAACCGTGCCTCCGCCACTTTCCTCCATGAACCTCCAACTCATCCGGCCATTGTCGGTGGACAATGGTTAAGAATGAGGCCTAGGTGTGAGTCATTGCCATAGGGTGTGCTGGGTGCCTAACCTAGATATGCAGATTGAAGATTAGAAGGTTGAAGAAGCTTCATCATTATTATTAACTTTTAATGTTTTAATTATTTTATTATATTAACTATTATATTATTTAGTTATTTAAATTATTTTAATAATTTTCAAAATATCACTAGCATGCCCCATGGATGACCTTATGCCAGCTAGTCCAATTCTGTTAATTTTTGTATGGAAAATTGACGGAAGGACTATTATTGCAAGATTGAAAAAATTGGAGGACTAAATTTGCCAAAAATAAACTTGGGGGACAAAATTTGTAAAATTGAAAAACTTAAGGGACTAAAAGTGTATTTTAACCAAAATTGTAAGTTATAAGTTCAGCCGCAGCTTCTGGAAATAACGCTAGTTATCCGTTGAGATGCACATCAATACCCATTCAAAAGGACAAAGTGGCTGAGTTGCAAACAGACACACTAATTGAGAGGCACAACAAAAAAAAGGAACACACAAAACAGAGAGCGAATACACTTTCTTGGAACAGAGAGGGATTTCAGTCACTAGTGTAAAATATGCATTTAACATCGGAGATTCTATATCGGTTTCCCAAAAACCGATGTGTAAAACGAGACGGTGACATTTTTGAAATTAAAAGCAAAGAATTCCACATCGGTTTAAAAATTAACCGTTGTGTAAATATTTTCCACATCGGTTATATTTTAACCGATGTTTAAAATTAAAACAAAAAATTTTTAAATTTTATCTTTTGACATCGGTTCTTTTTTAACCGATGTGTAATATAAAGATTAACCACATCGGTTTTATGATAACCGATGTATAAAATTAAAAAAAAAAATTAGAATTTAAAATTTTATCTTTCCACATCGGTTCCAGTTGAACCGATGTATAATATAAATTAACCACATCGGTTTTTAGATAACCGATGTAATAAATTAAAAAAAATGAAATTTTAAATTAAATCGTAAATTTCTACATCGATCATAATAGAACCGATGTGAAATTTTACTTACCACATCGGTTTTTGTATAACCGATGTATAATATTTGACAAAACCCTACTTTTTGTTTCTATTTTCATTCCCTCCATCTGTCACGCGCCCTTTTCCTTTGCTTTGGCTTTGCTCTTCCATATACGAGCAGGAACTAGAACCTTTTTTTTGCGTAGATGATATCATCTATTTAATTAGAGGAAAATGAGGATTTGGTTTTTAGCTAGCTCAAGTTCTCTTGGTTCATGCTGACGAAGGCTAAAAATAGATGAACTCTAGCTTGTTTGGCTCTATTCTACCCTAAGACAATTTTTTGAGAAAAGAGAGCTTTCTTGGTTCTACTTTCTACTCTTTCTCTTCCAATTTACTCTCTCGCTTACGTCTTCGAGGTTCTAAGTGAAGTCTTAAAAGGTACTCTCTCACTCTCATATTGATGCCAAAATCTAGGGCTTTTTCTTCATTCATTTCTCTACGATTGTTAATCAAATCTTCAATTTCTCTTTTGCTTACTTCACTGCATGCTTTGGACCTTAGATCGTTAATCAAATCTTCAATTTTCGAGCTTGTTTGGTTCCTTTTCACCTATCTTGCTGTGATGTTGCTGCTATATGAATTTGTTTAATTCTCTTATGGTTGTTGAGTGCTTTAATAATAACTATAGTTATGAGATTGCTCATGCTTTTGAATTGGACTTGATTCACTGTCTCTGTATTGCTACTATGGGGTTGTTAAAAATCACTCCTCCCTTCTTAATTATATGTTAAGCTAAGAGTGAATTGTCTTTGGATACTTTAGTTCATTTTGGATGCTTAAATACAATTCAGAAATATAATGCATATTATATGTTTGATAAAATGTCTAAATTTAAATTTGATAATTGTTTGTATCAGAGTTTGATAGTATTCATTTTGTCAGCCAACGGTGCTGTCTCCACTGTGACACTAAATCAACCTTCAACTTCTGGGGGCTCTGCTATATATGATGAAACTAGAAGTCATAACTCCTTGGCAAGATGTTCAAAATACATATCATTAAGGTGGATGATATCATTAGGAAATTGCCTTTAATCCCTTATCATTAACGTGTATAATAAGTTCATACTAGTTTGTTAACTCATTCTCATTTGTACAATATAATGTCAACAAAGTAAGAGCTTTAATTAGACAAAAGATATATTTGCTTTGTTCTCCTTGAAAGTGCTGTTACTTTTGAATGAAGGGTTGTAGCAATTTTTTTTCTATGTACAAAATTACTTTTAAATTGAAGAGGTGCAGGGTCCAAGGACATGGTAAAGTTACGTGCCTATTTTTCCATATATAACTAGTACTTGCAGATTATACAAATGGTATCTACCATGACAACTTCTTGACCTATTATCTTGGCCTTGACATTGAAGGTGAAGCAAACTCCTTTGTCAAGACTAGTTTGGAGACTGTAAGAGTGAAAGATCATAGCTCACCCAGGAAAAGTTATTGGACGGTTGTGAGTGAAACCGCTAAAACTGAAGCTGATTCCAAAATCAATTAATTAATTAGTCCAGCTGGTGTTTGAATCCACTTTGCTTTTTAGGCTTATTACTGTGAATACATCCTCTATTTTGTTGATATATTACCTAGTGGTTTCCACTTGTCATGGTCTATTTTCTGTATGATGTAGGTTTACTTTGTAACAGGTTTTATGGAACATTTCACTTTGGTTTGCTGTTGTTTGTTGCTTATTAGGCGTTGATTTCTTATATTTGGCTGCAACCATTTAACTCTTGTCTCTCTGTGTAGTTTTTTGGGCTGGTGTATCCCTAGTATCCTTATCATAAAAATGTACTGATATACTAAAAAAATGTTAGACATAATGTGTGAGTAAAAATTTTATTTGTTATTTAAATTATTCATTCTGTTTTGGTTTTAATTTTATTTTACTGGTAATGTTTTGCATGTGGTGTGCTGACAGGAAAATACAATAAAGGAGTTATACCAGCAGATAGCCACTTTGCATTGGAAAATTACAAAGTAAGGTTTGATTTCCATCGTTTTGGCTGAAAAGCTTTCATTGGAGTTTTAATGTATTTGCTTGAAAATTTATTTGATCCGAGAATATGCCCACAATAATTAGTAAAGCCTTAGTTTCCCGTTTGAGATGCAATACTAATGAGCACACGTGTACGTGCTTAATGTACCACTCATTGTGTTGGATCTTAAATTGTCCAAAGTTGGACAGTTTGGGAAAAAACTTTTTCTTCATTCAGTTAAAATAGTTATTCATTGATTCTAATGTTATATACTTGATGAAAGTTCGGATTGATACATTTCCTTTCGTTCTTCGGGTGCATACTTTATCGTGGTGGATATCATCGCGTTCAAGTCGTGTACGTCGAAGATCGAAGGGAAATGCTGCCGAAGTTTCGTTGAGTATGAGCATGAGAGTTAAGGACTAACTGTTAACCGAATGTTGAAAAAGTTTCTTCTCGAATGGGATAGGGCCATAACCTGTCATAAGAAGTGGTTGATGAATATGTTGGACTAAGTACGAAGTTATTGGTTTAGTCATGGATCGCGGTTGGATGAATGCTAGACGGACAAGTGATGAGTATGAGAATGGAGTGGAAGATTTTCTACAGTTTGTAAAAACAAATGCTCCTGATAGTGGTAACGGAAGGTTTTATTGTCCTTGTGTCAACTGTTTGAATAAGAGACGACTAGAAGCTGAGGAGATACGTGATCATCTTATTTGTGAGGGGATTTGCAAGAGTTATACAACATGGATATGTCATGGTGAATCGTTAGACAGTGAGGGTGTCGGATAGAGAGGAAGTTGATGACGTGGAAATGGACCATGGACTAGAGGATATGATCCGTGATGTTGGGCAAGGGTCTTTTCGGCACGCACATGTGTATGATACTTTGTGCAATGATGCGGAAGTGGCTTTGTATCCGGGGTGCTCTAATTTCACACGGTTGTCAGCGGTGTTAAGATTGTTCAATGTGAAGGCGAGAAATGGGTGGAGCGATAAAAGCTTTACCGAATTGCTTGAGTTGTTGAAAGACATACTTCCATAAGGCAACACATTGCCATCTCAAAACTATGAGGCGAAGAAGATAATGTGTCTGATGGGTATGGAGTATAAGAAAATACACGCTTGCCCCAATGATTGCATATTGCACAGGAAAGAGTTTGAAGAGATGCACGAGTGCCCCAGGTGTGGGGTATCACGCTACAAAGTGAAGGATGGTGATTCTAGTTGTGATGTTGTCACCAAAGGTCCTCCTACGAAGGTGTTATGGTATCTTCCCGTGATTTCGTGGCTCAAGCGATTGTTTGCTAATGTAAATGACGCAAAGAACATTAGATGGCATACAGATGAGAGGAAGTGTGATGGACAGCTTCGCCATCCGGCCGATTCTTTGCAATGGAAGAGAATTGATAGTTTGTTTCTGGATTTCGGCAATGAGTCCGAAAACCTCGAGGCTTGGACTTGCTACCGATGGAATGAATCCATATGGAAACTTAAGTAGTATTCATAGTTCATGGCCTGTTCTCCTGGTAATTTACAACCTGTCTCCTTGGTTGTGCATGAAGCGCAAATACATTATGTTAAGTATGATGAACCTGTGTGGGTATAGTGTTAAGGGCCATAAAGCATGTCCAATATGCGAAGAAGGCACATGTTACCATCAACTGCAACATGGAAGGAAGATAGTTTACCTTGGGCATCGAAGATTTCTCCGACGTAATCATCCTTATCGTAGATTGAGAAAAGCTTTCAATGGGCTTCCGGAGAATGAAATTGCTCCGGTGGCCTTGACTGGAGAGCAAGTTTATGAAACGGTGAACAACACTAATGTTATCTATGGGAAGACCCAGAAGAAGGCTACCGAGAAGAAAATATGGAAGAAGAGGTCGATCTTCTTTGATCTTCCATACTGGTGCAAGCTTGATGTAAGACATTGTATTGATGTGATGCATGTGGAGAAAAATGTGTGTGACAGTTTAATCGGAATGCTTCTCAACATTCAAGGCAAGACAAAGGATGGTGTGAATGCTCGTCTGGATGTAGTTGCGATGGGTATACGAGAGCAGTTAGCTCCACATAAAGTGGGGGATAAGAAGACTTATTTGCCCCCAGCATGTCAAATTTTATCAAAAAAAGAGAAAAGAAGTTTCTGTGAATGTCTACGGGGAGTCAAAGTGCCACAGGGTCACTCTTCAAATATCAAAAGACTTGTCTCAATGAAAGATCTCAAATTAGTTGGCTTAAAGTCTCATGATTGTCATGTCTTGATGCAACAACTACTACCGGTGGCCATTCGTGACATATTGCCTAAAAAAGTTAGACATGCCATTACTAGGTTATGCTTATTCTTCAATGCTATATGTAGCAAGGTCATTGACACTAAAAAGTTGGATGACTTGGAAAATGAGGCAACCATTATCTTGTGCCAATTGGAGATGTATTTTCCACCTTCATTTTTTGACATCATGGTTCATTTGATTGTTCATCTAGTGAGGGAGATTAGATTATGCGACCCCATTTATTTAAGGTGGATGTACCAGGTTGAGCGATACATGAAGATCTTGAAAGGATATATGAAGAATCCACACCGTCTCGAAGCATCTATTGTTGAAATGTATGTTGCAGAAGAAGCTATTGAGTTTTGTACAGACTACATGTCAGAAGTGGAACCTGTAGGGCTTACGAAGTCTCGTCACGAAGGAAGATAAGATGGTAAGGGTACACGAGGTATCACTGTAAGAGCATGGATCGGGAGGAAGTGCTTCAAGCACATTTGTATATATTGAATAACACTGATGAGGTTGAACCATACTTATGTGAGAACAAAAGCATCATCAATGAAACTTACCCTAGAATGAATGAAAAATGGTGTTTGAACAAGAATAACAAGACTTTCTTGAACTGGTTTAAAGAAAAAATTGCAGAGGATGGTATTGCTTCTGATACATTAAAATGGCTAGCACAGGGGCCTAACTTTGATGTCATGTGCTGGAGTGGGTATGATATCAATAAGTTTTCCTTCTATACAAAGTACCAAGATGACAAAAGTACTATGCAAAACAGTGGGGTTATGGTCGTCGCTGAGTCCATGCATTTCTCTAGTTCGAAAGATAAAAACCCTGTTATGGCATCCGTTTCATACTTTGGAATCATTGAAGAGATATGGGAGGTTGATTACACGAAGTTTAGAGTACCTGTTTTTAAATGTCAGTGGGTCGACAGTAACAATGGTGTGCAAACCGATGAGTTAGGATTCAAATTGGTGGATCTTAATAAGGTAGGTAATAAAGAAGAGCCTTTCATCATGGCATCCCAAGCAAAACAAGTGTTTTATATCCGTGATCCTTCTAACAAAAGGTGGTCAGTGGTTCTCCAGGGAAAAAACATGTATAATGGTAGTGAGGGAAATCAAGATTCAACTCTTGATATTTCTGATACTCCATCTTTCTCAACACGGGTGCCTAATTTCAATGAGGAAAATGAAGTGGATGATGTACATGCTACTCGTAATGATCACCAAGAAGGGTTATGGGATAACTTTACTAATTGACCACAAAGTAAGTTTAGTTTGAGTTATGTTTAAAGTCATATTATATGTTTACATTGATATTTATAAGTTATGTTTACGTACGTTGATCGATATTTATAAGTTATGTTTGATATTTATCCTGACATACTAACAAGTTTTTTTTTGTTTTAACAGGTATACATGGGCTGATCCTGACGATATCCCTCATTCATGCAATGGTGGGAGACCCCGTCTACGGGTAGAAAGGGTAGACGTGCCACCGAATGAGTAATTTGATTGTCAACCGTGGTTCAAATCAAAGGATAAGAATAGACTTTGATAATAACCTCAATCCTATTGGGCCAATGGCGAGCGATTTAACGGTTTTGTGGCGACCCTTGCTAGAAGCGAGGCCTAGTATACTTATTGATAATTGGAAAAATGTACCAAGGGCGTGAAGGATCGAGATATAGGAGAGTATTCTGTTATCTATACTTTTACGTCTTGTGTTTGTCTGTATCTACTTTATTTTAATCTTATTAATATCATACTGATAATTCGTTGATTCTTTTGGTGTTAATGTAACTCACCTTTGATATCCTGGATCTGACGGATATGAAGAAGCGTTTGAAAAAAGTATCTTTGGCGAGCATTGGAGGGCTTTTAAGGTTGACCTGGCGGATACTATGTATTCAATCCAACATGTGAAAAGAACCCACTTGAGGTGTACCCGTTTCTTGACCAGGCGACGTGGGATCGCTTTGTTCGGAGCCGAGCATGATCCCGACTTTTCAGGTTAACTTATTTGATTTGTCTCTAAATTTATGTAATTTCATTAATTTTATTTACTTATATAATTTAATTGTCTTCTATTTATAACAGGAGAAGAGGAAAAAGGGGCAGGAAAACCAAAGCAAGAATGTCTACCCCCATGTCATGTCTCGTGGGGGATATAAAAAACTTGGTCAGATAATGGTGGAAGAGGAAAAGAAAGCACGTCAGGAAGCAGCACCTTAGGCGGATCCTAACACTGAAAATTATCCAGAAGTTGTTGATCCACCTCCACCCCCACGCCATCGTAAATGGAAGAAGGCCCGACAAAGAAAAACGGGACAATATACATCTGAGGAGGCCCGCCTGAGAAGATTGTAAGTATAGTTTGAATTGTAATTGTCATTTTAAGATTGTTACCGAATTGTAATGTGACCTGATATTTTATATGTTATAGGATGCCTTGGACGAGCAGGTAACCCAAGGAAACTTTGTTCCTAGAGGACACAATGACATCTTAGCTACTGCCATCGGTAAACCAGACCACCCGGGCCGTGTCATTGGTGTTGGATGGGGCGTCGGCATTCGCCAATACCATGGTTCATCTTCACACCAATGCCACAGGTATGTTGATGTAGATAGAGCACAGCTAAAACAGGAGATTGCAGCTGAGCTTAGACAGGAGATGGCCGAGCAGTTTGCCCAGCAGATGGCAATATTGACTTCTATGTCCCAGCAGATGACAGCCGGTGTCCAACCCTCTGTCCAACCCTCTATCCATGTGAGCACTAAGGGCTCATGTGATCCACCTCGTTAGTGGCATTGGGCTGGGCACATAATAACTTAGGTAATACCATACACCATCGTTTATTACCGGATGATCAGGTGAGGGCCGTTGTTGAGATTATTCGAGATGCTGATGCTCGAGTCCCTGTGCCCATTGAGGAGGTTCAAACAGTGGGTCAGGCCCCCGGTAACTTCATCCCCTGGCCAAGAAGACTAGTCAGCTTTCTTGTTGCATCTGAGGTATTCAGTTAGTTGTGTTTTTCTATAATCATAGTTGAAATTATTTATTATTGTTTAAAGATAATGCTTTATTTTTATTCGTTATAGGATGTTAGAAATGATATTCTGCCTAAAAGGTCGGATCCAGGAAGACCAGAGATGTCTCACTCTGCCAAGGTATTCATTTGACCATTTAATTAATTACGAATGAAATAACTTATCTGTGATTACTAATATATATCTTTGTTGTTTAGGGGATTGACAAAGGGGCACCTGGTGATGTTTTTAAACTTCTGGCTATACAGGTTGTTACCATGGAGAATGACGCGGCTTTGGTAAGGTTGGAACATGATGCCAGTCCAGGTGACGAACTGTATATCCCAAAGAAGGAACTTATGGAGATTGTACTCGATAAAGAAATGGCTAGTTCTGCACACCTATCGTTATGGTGCACGTAAATACATATTATTTATAAGTTAAGTAATTAAATTTTAAATACTATGATAATTAACATGTTTTTTCAATATATTAGGTATCTGCATCGTATGTTAGTTGATCAGGATAACCTCGCCCTTTATGGGTTCATTGACCCCATGTTCATTCAGGGTGATGTTCTCCTAGCATCAGAAGACCCGGTCACCACCATACGTGATATACTTGCCCGAGACGATCATTAATTCTACCTTGCGCCTTATCTCAATAAGTAAGTACCGGTTATTTAATTATAACTATATATAACTTAGTCACTAATTGTTCCGCAAATACAGCAAGCATTGGCAACTGTTGATCTTGTACCCTAGGATGAACGTCGTGGTCTTCTTCTGCTCAATTGGAAATAAGCCGACGAATGAACTGAAGACGATCATCGAAACGTAAGCATTAAAATACTTTATAATCAGTAATGCAATTGTTTTAATTATCTTAAATCTATTAGATATACTTTAATTAATGTTTATTTTGTCATGATAATTCTATTAATGCAAACCGCATGTTGCGTGGTGAAAGGCGTTGGGCTATCAGATGGATTATTCCTAGCATAAGATATTTATTAGTTCAAACGCTTCAAATGCAGTGGGTATAATTATTGACTTCTATTTAATTCCTCATATTCTAATTGGGTTTCATTTGTACGTAGTCACGTATACAACGTGGATCATGGGAATGTGGATACTATGTGATGAAGTGGATGTTCGAAATTATCTCCTCCAGGACCACCGAAAGATGGCACGAGGTAAATGTTAATTGGTAACAATTAGAAGTAACAGTTATAGATTCGTTAAATGTTTTATATAAGTTTATTACTTAAAAGATATAATCTTTTGTCCAATTAAACTTGCTGATATTCAACAATCCAACTCCATTATCTGATTCCAACATCAACAACATAAGGAGGCGTTGGGCAAATTTTTTTCTTGAAGTGTACCAACCATAGTTTGTATATATGTAGTTAGTTTAAAAACTTATCGTGTACTAGCTATAGTGTACTTTTGACTGATCATATGTATTTTGATATGAAATCTATAATATATCATGTAGCTTTTTGGTTTCTAATTATCTTTGTTGTCTGAATGTAATTGAATGTACATATGTATTGTTCGCAATAAATTCAATATATATTAATTTAGTGTGTTTTTGTTGTACAAAAATGATTGTGTTGAGAATATTTAGAATATGTTTTACTGGTAGTGATCTGCATTACTGAAACAGGGGAAAGGAATGATAGAAATGTAAAAAGAGTTTTAAAAAAAATTAGACTTTACACAACGGTTACTCAAAAACCGATGTGGAAAGTTCACTTTACACATGGGTTAATAAAAAACCGATGTGGAAAGTGATATTTCCAATAGGTTGTGGGATAACCCATGTGACAAATGAACTTTCAACATCGGTTATTTTGTAAACAGCTGTTAAAAATGTACTTTAAACATCGGTTTTAAAACCGATGTGAAAAGTAACAATAAACAACATCGGTCTTTTCAACATCAGTTTGAAAACCAATGGGAAAAGTAAAAAATAACCGATGTGGAATCCCTTTTCTGCACTAGTGAGTTTTGAGTGAGGAAATCATCTCCTTCTTTTCTTTTGTATTTCTGACAATCTGTGACGGATGGTATCGGAAAAAATTGAGAGACTAGAACAGAATATTTGATCCTCTTGACCAATTTGAAGAGAAATCATGTTTGGTAATTCCTAATCTTCTCCCCGAGCTTAATCTTATCTTTGAAGATCAATTTATCAGAATAAATGTACTTTCCAATATATATTTTTTCAAATGAGAAACCTTGGTAGCAACTCCTCTCCGATCAAATCATATTTAGTGACACCCTGGCAGTCGCGACACTCATGTATTTCTCATGATGCTGGAAATATTATTGTTAATATCATTTATGTGGGGCTGTGCTACCACCCACCAATAAGAAGTTGTCTTAGTTGCAATTTTGGTTCCCGGAGAATAGATCATTTGTATTGTTCCACTACAAAAAAAAAGGCTAATTATCGACGGACAAAAGCCGTCTGAAATGCCAAAAAGCCGTCGGTAATGGCCTGTTTCCGACGGATTTTCGACGGATCCAAATCCGTCGGTAATAAGCTCGTCAGAAACCGTTACCGATGGATATGGGAAATCCGTCAGTAATTATCGATGGAAATGTCTGTCGATAACTCGTCAGAGAAGTTGCCCAATTACCGACGGAATTGTCCGTCGGTAAATCCCTCAAACACTTACCTTCCATCGGTAATCTCAATTTATTTATTTTTTTATTAAAATTATTTTATTTTATTTTAATTGTATTTTAATTAATTTTTTATTTTATATTGTTTAAATTATTATTAATTAATTTTATATTATTTTAATTATTAATTTCTTATTTTTTATTATGAAAATTTATTATTATTATTATTAATTATTATTTTATTCTAATTAATTAATTTATTTATTTATTAATTAAAATTAAAATTTAAAATATGAATAAATTTAAAAAGGTAATTAAATTAAAATTAAAATAAAATAAAAACATAAAACAAATACAATATCGATCCATACATAAATAATCCTACAGCTACAAAACTATAACTATCTTATTAACCCTCATAGTCGTCCTGGCGGGGGGACTTCACCGTTGTAAGATGACCATCAGGCTACGACTGAGAAGACACGCCGACATCCTGTTGCTGCGAAGGTGGACCGTTAGAAGTGGAGGACTGACTGGTCTGGAGGGCCACCTGCAGAGGGATGCGCCTCTCGGGTGGGAGCACATCGAGCACAGCGGTCATCACCATAGAGAAGGCCTCCATCTGCTGCCCCGGGCGCTCGTTCGCCTCCCTCTGCTGCTGCACCTCCTGCCTCAGTTGTCGCACCTCCTCCGTGTCCTGTGCGCTAGAGGATGCAGGCTTCTGAATGGTCAAGCTCGGTGTCCCCCGACGGATGGTATGAGCTAGGCTCCCAGTACCGTAAATCCGCCCCTTCTTCTTCTCGCTTGACCACATCGGTCCACACCGGGTGCAGTAGTCGCTTATTCTCGGCGGGGTCCAGGTGGGAAGGATCCGAGGCATCGGAGCAAGAGGCAGCCTCGAGCGCTACTGACTAAACCCGGTAATGAACTCCTCATGTGATCAATACATTAAAAACATTAATTTATTAAACTATAATAATAACATATAATATAAATGTGAAACAAAAACACTAAAGCTCACCCCGATCTGCTGGACCTCTCATCAACAAACTCGCTTTGTGTCCACATGTATATGAGTGCGTGTAAAGACCGCAGGGACATCAACCGACTGCCCAAGTGCTCCTGTCTGCAAACGACATACGAATAAAATCAATTAATTATAAATAAATTATTAATGAAAATATTAAGTTTATAAATAAAATTATTTACATATGCATACCAAGTTAATGGCATGCTGCATGTGGTTAATCGAACCACCCGTGTGTAGGCTCCTGCCCTTCTCGGACGCCCGATTCCTCTTCGCCTGCTGACACTTGAGCTTGTAAGCTGGAGTGTCCCAATAGGCACATAGTTGGGCCCAGATGTTGGGGTCGATGTAATCCGGACGTATCCGGCTCTCCCTACGCTCCCGAAGCATGTGCCTCAGTCTTTTTCATGCTCTCTCGTCAAATACAGCACGTATCTGTGAGGTATGCTCTGGTAACCAACGCACAAGGTCCTGTTAACAAAGAAAAAATATTAATAACATGATACAATAAAATATATAAAATGCATGACAAAGTAAATATAAAATTACAGGAAATAATAAACAACTTACCCTGAATCGTTTAAAGATACGATCTCTATCGTCCTGCGGTATCATCCCCCATGATGGCGGAAGCGGCGATCTATCTTTGCATAATGGAGAACGTAACGTTCCTCGATCCAACTTTCGATGGGATAAACCTGAAAAGTTTATAATTTTAAAAAGTCAACAATATGACAAGCAACAAATTTATTGAATAATAACTAAAATAGTAATTGTTATAAAATATTAAAATAAAAAAAAAACTTACGCTCCAGAAACAGGTTGGACCCATGGTCGATCCTTAGGTGCGGGAATCCTGGCCCACTCAGGCAAGGTCTCCGGTGCGGCCGACTGCTACACGGACGATGAAGTGCAGTCATCATACTAAGGCGCAGATGATGAGGATGGAATGACCGTGTCCGAATGTGGCGTCATCCCGGGAGTTGGCATAAACGACAATCATGCTGGCTGTGTGACTGGCGCAGCAGATGATGGTGGTGGTGGTGGTGGGTGTGGTGTGGGTGCAATTGGGGGCGACGAGTAGCCGGCAAGTGAGCGTCGTGGCCTGAAGTGAGTGGGTGCAATATGGGTCGAGGATGGTGTAGTGTGGGTCGGGGATGGTGTAGTATGGGTCGGGGTTCTGTAGGGGTCAAGGTAGGTGCAGCTGGGATGGGTGCAAAAGGGATGGGGGTGGGTGCGTGAACGCGCTGTCGCCACGCGCCAAAAAGAACGAGCGATTATTAAAATAATGTAGTATAGAGCGACAACTCGGATCGTCTCTCAAGGACTCTTAGGTGTTGTTATTATTAACAGAAAAAGTTAGAAATGGGGGGTTTTGGATTGAAACTAAAATAAAGAATACAAAACAGAATAAAGAAAGAAAACAGAAGCGATAAAAGCAGTTAACAAATAAACTAAAGCGATTAACATACTGCTTTTGGTTTCCCAACTATCATCGGTTCATGCAAATTCCTAGCCCTAAGCAGATTCTAATCCCCTCCTGGTTGTAGCAATAATTCACAAGCGGAACCACTACTACAGATATATGTCCCTATTCCCGAATTAAGCAAACGGGGTTAAGCACTTCGTGAACTAAGCGAACACGAAACGTACACACGCGAATTAAGCAAACGCGATTATATATAGGAACATGATATCACCGAGATAAACCAACACAACACAATATACTCCTGAATTAAGCAAACAGAAATATAAAGCATGGCATTGAAAAGAGAAAAGGAAATGAAAACAGGAAATACAAGAACCTCAAGTATGGATAGAAACCAATTACAGTAGATTAATCTAGGAGACTAGTTCTCCATTACAGAAAGGAAACAATAAACTAAAAAAGAAACCAAAAGACTAACTAGCTCAGGAACTAGCCAAAACTGGCTAATTCTGACCAGCTCTTCAGTTCTGCCTAAGACTACTTATATACACGTTTCTGGAATCCAAGTCCTCGCGAGGAGAAGCACTGCTCGCGAGGCGAATTATGCGAAAGGTCTGCAACTCTTGGTCTTCTCGCGAGGCGAGCATATCTTCGCGAGGCGAACTCTTCAAATTCCCAACTGTAACGCCCGTGGCCTTCAACACGGGTAAACCGTGATGCTCTCTGACTTCCAGGTACTCGCGAGGCGAGTCCTTATTCGCGGGGCGAGACAGAAAGTTTCGCAATTTCAGGAACAGTCACCTTCTGGTTCGCGTGACGAGCAGCCTTCTTCTCATTGGTAAGCTCCAGATTTATTCCCTTTTATTAACCTGAAAATAGAAAATAAAAGTAAATACTTTATTCACTCTAAATCAACTAAATTAACTTAAAAACAATTTACAGACTCAAAATATTACTTAAGGACAATCAAGTCTAATTTGGGTGAAAATGATATAAAATAAGCACAAAGCCAAGGTCTTTACTAGTTATAAAACCGGTCAACCAGAGGCTCATCAAAATACCCCAAACTTAAACTTTGCTTGTCCCCAAGCAAACTAAAACTTAAAAACTTAAAAAGACTCAAGACCTGGCAAAACATGGCAAGCTTAAGGACTCAATTAATTTTCACACAAATTTCAAGCAATTTATCAAAATAATTCAATGTTCCCCCCTTTCAGACAAAGCGATCCCCACATTCATTTATTCTAAACAATTGAGAAATTAATCATTCAGACAATCAGAAATCTAAGCAGGGGGTCAAAGTTACACACAAAAGAGAGATCACCAAATTCAAACAAATGCCTTCCTCACAAGGGAAATTTATGTTTCACTCAATCGCTCAGTTTGTGTCAGGCTATCAACAATTCACTCAATTTCACTTTTAAGAGCACTTCCCATAAATTTGATTTTCATCTCTAAATGACTCCCACAGAAAACATGCAAGCAACATCAAAAGTTCTTTTATGGGTTGCAATGGGGACTGGCTAAGGGTAGGATATACAAAGGAACTAGGCTGAAGACCCTTGGAACTAAGACAGCATGAACATTATTTACACTTTGAAATTCACTCAAGTTCCTTTCTTAATTTTTTTCTTTACACTTCTGGGTGGCTACAGCCTTTTTATTTCTTTTTGACATTTTTGCACTTTTACTCTTTTTTTTTTCTTTTTTTTTTCTTTTCTTTTCTTTTTTATTTTTTTTTTAAATTTTTTTTAAATTTTTTTTTTACATGAATTTTTTTCTCAATCCCAAACAACATGTTACACCTTGCAGCCACCCCAAACTTTAGTTTCTTGCACCCATTCTAAGATTACATGCTCTCCTAATCCTAAGATCGGGCTAACATGGTTTTCCAGATTTTTGGGCTTATAACATTAGGTTATCAAGAATTAACAGGCTAATAGGCTCAATGGGGCTAACTAGGGAACATGCATTTAGAAATTGGTTATTTTTAGGCTAAGTAGCTATTTACAAAGAAAATGCCTAAATCATTTGAAGCAAACATAGAATCATGCAAATCAAAAAGAGATTCAAGCAAATTCAGGAAAGTGCAATCAAAAGTGATTTTCACACAGTCAAAAACATGTTGGAGGCTCAAACCTCACCTGGACATTTATGCAAATTATTTGAAAGAGATTCTATCCCTAGTGTGTGCTCCCTATCACCCCAAACTTATCATAAGTCATGTCATCATAACAAATTCCCAAAGTTCAGTTTTCAATCATATGGGGATCATTTTTCAAAAACAAAAATTTTTTCAGCCTAGGGGGAAAACAGTCGACACTATCATGCAGTCAATCTATGCAAAATCAATAAAATCCAATAAACTTGCCAATACCAGACTCACACAACTCCTGAGCTTCTCAAATTATTCAGGAGCTTTATTAAAAACAACACAGAATTAAAGTAAAGAAAAGAAAATTAAAAAGGAGAAAGGGTTAAGAAAACTCATTGAAGGGCGGTTCCACCAGGATCCCACTGCTTGTAGCATAAGGCCCACGTGATGGCCAAAGGGCGGAAGCTCATTCCATGCTTCCCTAACTTGCAGCTTTGATGCGGAGGTGAGCACTTGACAATTATATTAACTCCACCCAGTGCGGCAGACTTCTCACTCCCCTTCGGGTCACAGATGACCTCCTTCTCAATAAAGTCTCCCCAATAGAAGTGGGGCTCAACCTCTTGGATTGGCCATGGTGCAAGATCCAAGGGCTTAAACTCCATCACTGGTTCCTCAGGGGGAGGTGGCAAACAGTTAGAAACGGTTACAGTCTTTGCTTTAACTTCTGCAATGTCTTCATCCACTGCACTAACAAATTTTTCACATGCTATACATGCAGAAATTTCAGCACACACCACACAAAGGTTAGAGTTAGTACATATATTACAAGAAAATGAATCAAAAAAAGTTAGAATGTCTGGGAATTCTTCACACAGTGCATCCACCCCATTACTCTCAACACATGCATTTGCTTTAATTGCATCATCTACTCCCAAAGGTTCTTCATCATCCTCAAGCACGGTGGAGCAGATGTCCTCTTGATCCTCCTTTTCTAAGTTTCCTGAAAAAAATAAACCTGCAAAACGATCTGCATTTTCTATTTTTCCTGAAAAGTATAAACCTATAAAACATTCTACACACAAAGCAGTTCCATCACAATAACAAGCATTAGGATCAGGGGATTCAACACATAATTCATCATCAACAGAAACATTATCAAAATCACCATCAGAAATATTTTCAAGAACGACTTGTGAATCTTTATGTTCTTCAATGGGCTGTGGAGTTAGCATTGCAGCTGAGTTGGCGGTAACTTGATCAATTAGAGCCCACAACTTCTGAGATTCAGCTTGGTCCCTCTGGTATTCAGCCTCCATCCTCTGTTGAAATTCAAGAGTTTGTTGTGCCATCCGTTGATTGTTCTCTTCCATTTGTTGTAGCATTGAAGCAATCTCATCCAAGGTGCTCTGTGAAGGTTCGGAAGGTGCAGAGGTGGTCACTTGGCTAGGATAGTATGGTGGTGGCTCACTAAAATTAGGACAGTACATGCAAGGTGGTGGTTCATAATAAACATTAGGCAAATATCCATACATGTAATTATCCATGGCAATCAAACATCCAGACAAAGCAGACAGAACTAATTAGCAAAGAATTTTTTTTTTTTAATTGTAACTTTCTGCTAATAACAACAAACAAGAGTCCCCGGCAACGGCGCCAATTTTTTGAACGCGCTGTCGCCACGCGCCAAAAAGAACGAGCGATTATTAAAATAATGTAGTATAGAGCGACAACTCGGATCGTCTCTCAAGGACTCTTAGGTGTTGTTATTATTAACAGAAAAAGTTAGAAATGGGGGTTTTTGGATTGAAACTAAAATAAAGAAAACAAAACAGAATAAAGAAAGAAAACAGAAGCGATAAAGCAGTTAACAAATAAACTAAAGCGATTAACCTCTTGCTTTTGGTTTCCCAACTATCATCGGTTCATGCAAATTCCTAGCCCTAAGCAGATTCTAATCCCCTCCTGGTTGTAGCAATAATTCACAAGCGGAACCACTACTACAGATATATGTCCCTATTCCCGAATTAAGCAAACGGGGTTAAGCACTTCGTGAACTAAGCGAACACGACACGCGAATTAAGCAAACGCGATTATATATAGGAACATGATATCACCGAGATAAACCAACACAACACAATATACTCTGAATTAAGCAAACAGAAATATAAAGCATGGCATTGAAAAGAGAAAAGGAAATGAAAACAGGAAATACAAGAACCTCAAGTATGGATAGAAACCAATTACAGTAGATTAATCTAGGAGACTAGTTCTCCATTACGAGAAAAGGAAACAATAAACTAAAAAAGAAACCAAAAGACTAACTAGCTCGGGAACTAGCCAAAATCGGCTAATTTCGACCAGCTCTTCGATTACGCCTAAGACTACTTATATACACGTTTTTGGAATCCAAGTCCTCGCGAGGCGAAGCAACTTTGCTCGCGAGGCGGAATTATGCGAAAGGTCTGCAACTCTTGGTCTTCTCGCGAGGCGAGCATATTCTTCGCGAGGCGAACTCTTCAAATTCCCAACCGTAACGCCCGTGGCCTTCAACACGGGTAAACCGTGATGCTCTCGACTTCCGGTACTGTCAGGCGAGTCCTTATTCGCGGGGCGAGACAGAAAGTTTCGCAATTTCAGGAACAGTCACCTTCTGGTTCGCGTGACGAGCAGCCTTCTCGCGGGGCGAAAGCTCCAGATTTATTCCCTTTTATTAACCTGAAAATAGAAAATAAAAGGAAATACTTTATTCACTCTAAATCAACTAAATTAACTTAAAAACAATTTACAGACTCAAAATATTACTTAAGGACAATCAAGTCTAATTTGGGTGAAAATGATATAAAATAAGCACAAAACCAAGGTCTTTACTAGTTATAAAACCGGTCAACCAGAGGCTCATCAGTGCGAAAGAACCAGCAGCACCAAAAGCTAGCACGCGGCCTTTGACGATATATCGTCCTCTCTTAGCGTTCCCCTTCCCCTTATCACCGCTAGGCGGTGGGGGGTTGGGTGACTGTCCTCCTGATGTTGACATGTCTATTTTTATAGGAAAATTATGAAACAATACAAAAATACTAAATCAGACTTGGTATCCTCATCTGATTCTAAATCAGACTCTTCATCTTCTTCCATTGAGTCATCACTTTCGATTTCTTCCTCTGATGATGCATGCATCGATGACTGATTACTAATGACCAGTTCTTCTCCAACAGCTTCAGAGCCCAACATGCCAGTAATACACTCGACCTCAATTACTTCATTGACATGTGATGAGTCATCCGCCTGGAAGGGCGTCTCATCCTCTACATCATCGATTTCTATGCTACCCCTAGGCTTGGTTGTGACAGCTACACACCAACCTCATTTGTCCGTTCGCATTGCTGGATAAGGGACATAATAAACTTGTTTTGCATTCTGAGCAATTATAAACGGATCAAACTGTTGATATCTTCCAGCTAAGCGAATGTCCACCATTCCATACTTGGGATCCATCTTTGTGCCTGTCCTCGATGGATCAAACCAGTTACAATAAAATAACACTACTTTTTTAGGATAAGTAGTAGTATTGTATTGTAACTCGTATATGTGTTTTTGACCCCATAAAAATCACCACTACCTTCACTCTATACAATAACCCCACTATTAATTGTCCTTTTTCCCACATTCCATACATCGGTGTGGAATTTGTACACATTGATGAAGTACGTATGCCATGATCTAACACGACTATAGGGCTCCTATGCTAAATCTCTCAAGTATTGATTTGTCACACTTAATGGTTGTTGATACACTTACGAATATGTAAGTCATATTAAATAATTACTTTTCAATTAGCAATAAAGCTTGATAATGATTGCTAAGTTATATGACACGTACTTGTTGCTTAAACCAATCAGGAAAATCTGCATGAGTACGAGAAGAAGTATCTTGTTCACTTATTTGATTAATTTGCAGGAACACACTGATAAATAATATGTGTACGATGTGTTAAGAGAGGAATTGACATAACATATGATAGATTATTTCAAAAATAAATCGTTGAAACTTACTCTTGGTATGGTTTCACCTCGGCAAAATTTATCAAGACATGAACATGGGACGTGGCATACTCCTCGTCACTTAACCAGTAAGTAAGCTCCTTGCCAGCATGACGGTAGGGAAGGTTAAATATGGATAACATATAAGGATACCCTGCATTATCAGCATCTACCTCATTCCTAATATTTCTTGGTGCCAACATGAAGTTGTTGAAATAATGGGAACAAAATTGGGTTGTCTCATGATGTAAGTAAGACGCACATATTGATCCTTCAACCCTAGCCTTGTTTTTAACAGATCGTTTAGAGTCGCCCAAGAATCTAAGTGCAATATCCCAGTTTTTACATATAGGTTTATATTATTTTATTGAGTGCGTTACCACAGTATTATTGCAGCGTATGCACGCTTGCTAGCAAATAATATTCGGTATCATCACTATTATTCTTTGTTTAGAAAAATATTTAAAATAACATGATTGAAAGAAATTTATTTTTAGATTTTACTCTATTTAATTTTAGTTTTGAAAATAAATTACATTAGTGTTAATTGGAGATTAATTTTGGATCATTGATTTCCTTGTTTGACCAATTCAACCATTAATCTCTACTCTAATTCAAATTTTGGAATTATATAATTTTCACTCATTTTTTATAGATTCAAGGGACAGTATTATTTCTTTTTTTCTAAACTCAATCACAACCATTATTTGTACCTACCACTGATTAAAGAAAAGAAAATTAAAAGAAAAACTATTTTTTCTCTCCCTGACTCAGTTTCACGTACGTTTCCCCCACCTTCTTCTTTTCTTTCTTATACATTTGCCTTTCTTCTTCTTCTTTCAGACTTCTCCTCCTCTCCAAGTTTCAATTTCTCTCCTCCTTCTCACTAGACATCCACCGCGTCGGAGCACGTCTAGCCGCCTAGGAGATCACCGCTCGCCACTGGATTGGAGAAGATGATCACGCGTCTGTTTTAGTGGCTCCGCCCTTGTGCGTCGTCGTCTCCATCGTGGTAAGCTTCCAACCGTCGTCCATGACTTCTTTTCCTCATTTGTTTGTTGTTTATACCTCTTTATCTTCTTCTATGAAGCTTGCCTTCATTTTTGGGTCATGGATGCTTCTAAAAAGTCGTAACCATCATCCAGCGCCGCCGTCTCGGCCGTGCCGGACCACCTCCAACCGTAGTACTGCACTACTATTTGATTGGGTGAGTGAAATCTCACCTATTGTGTTCATATTCAAGAAAAATCCCCAATTTCCACGAACCCTAACTCTAGACCTTTGATTTCAGTTGTTAAATAAGAAATTACTTATGTTTGTATGCAATTGGGGTTCTGGATTAGTGTTTCCCTAAACTAATTTTATCATTCTTTGGGTAGATTGATTTTTCCAATCGTCATCCATGGCTTCTTTTCCTCATTTGTTTATTGTTTATAACTCTTTATCTTCTTCTATGAAGCTTGCCTTCATTTTTGGGTCATGGATGCTTCAAAAAAGTCACCACAGCCGTCCAGCGCCACTGTCTCCACGGTGCCGGACCACCTCCAGTCGTCGTACTGCACTACCATTTGATTGGGTGAGTGAAATCTCACCTATTGTGTTCATATTCAAGAAAAATCCCAAATTTCCTCAAACCCTAACTCTAGCCCTTTGATTTCAGTTGTTAAATAGCAAACTACTTATGTTTTTATGCAATTAGGTTACTGGATTAGTGTTTCCCTAAACTAATCTTATCATTCTTTGGGTAGATTGATTTTTCCCCAAATTGTATTATGAACCCTAAGTGTGTGTTTGGATGAGGGATTTTAAGAGGGTAATGTATTTTTATAGGGTAATTAGAATTCATTAATGTAAAAATACAATACATTTTACATTGATAGATTCTAATCACCCTCTAAAAATACATTACCCTCTTAAATTCCCTCATCCAAACACACCTTAAAGCCCCAAATCTGTTTCTTTTGAAATTGGTCTTATAATTATGAAATTAACTATGTATTTATGCAATTGGGACTATAAATTGATGTTTTATTAAACTGATTTCATATTTCTATGATCAAATCTCTTTTACCTAATTTTTGTGATGAACCCTATTTTGCCCAAATTGATTTTATTGGAAATCGATTCTGTTAATTAAAGGTTTGTATTTATTAGATTTTATGTTGATGTTGAGTTATTGATTGATATGTTGTTTAGTTGTTGAATGTGCTTGGACGCTCTCTCTTGATGTTGTTTGTGACTACGCTTGTCTGTGGGAACATAAGTTGCATTTTTGGAAGCTATCGTTGAGTTACCCAAGGGAGTTGGAAGGTGTTAGAGGAACCCGGAATGTCAAGTCAGGTTATTAGTGGGTGTCCGATCTTGCGAAGTTTCGTTGAGCAGGGAGTTAACTGTGGAACCCGGAAGAAAGGGTCTTTAGTTTTTGTTATAGGTAAGGGGAGCTTACTTCACGAGTTTGATAGTTACATGCTTAAAGTGTTTTGTTTGAGTATGTCTATATCTGTGATGTAAGATGATTGGTGAGAATATGTTATTTTACTTAACTGTCAGTGAATAAATGTTTATAACTGTCTATGTGCTCATATGGAATTGTGTTATGTATGACTGGTTTGGCTGAGAGCATGACACTGGTCATAGCATGATAATGATGAATTAAGTCACTAAAAATCTTAATTATAAAAGTATTGAAATTTTCAGTTTTCTCAAGTGGAAGATATCATAAAAATATAATTTAAAAATCCTATTATTAAATAGTTAAGGATTTATTAAATATTTCAGACGATTTGTAAGAATATTTAAAAATGAGTGTAAGTGAGGACAAACAGTGAAAAATCGCATTATTTTTATTTTCCTTAAATATTTCAAAAATAAAAAGGGAAGTCTCTAAAACATTTTAACATTATCAAGGAAAAAGTTCCGTTTAAAATGAAAAGCATTTTGTTCTACGAAAAATTTGATTCAGATGCAAAATTTTTAAAGAATGCCATTGTGGCGGAAATTTTGTTATTGTTTTCCTTCCAGACCAAAAGATTTTAAAATGTTTTTTTAACGATTTAACGTTTTAGAAATGAATTTCAGTCGAAAAGATTTTCTGCAACATGTTTCAAAAGAACGAAAATATTTTCGATAAACTTTGATGAGTTTCGAATTTTCTTTTGGTATTTGTTTCCACAAAACGAAAACTGTGTTGATAACGAGAAAGTTAAGAGAACCTAGAGACCGAGACGTCGGGTCGCTCTAGAGTTCTATGAGAAAAACACATGGATTTTAATCCGTGTTATATATGGTGGACTTCTTATCCCATATTGAATATGGTGGACTGTTGACTCACCGGCAAGTGTACCGGGTCGTCGCAAGTAATAAAATAAACACGGTAAGTAATTACCGAGGTTGAACACAAGGATTGGGCTACCAATTCAACTAATTCGCGAGAAATTTGATAAGTTGGTTAAGTGACAGCAAATGGTTGAGAGGGATAATAGGATCACAAATGAAATTACCAAATCTAATAAAACTAAGGTATTAAAATCTGAAATTAAAATATCTAAGGTCTCAAATCCACCTACCCAATCATGCATAGTACCCAAGTGATGATGATTCTTCCCTAAGTTCAATTACAATGTCAACCAGGACCCCCAAATTCTCCTATATCCACTGTCGTGCTCAATAGGACGTATTCGATGATTGAGTTAATTACTTACTAGGTCTCATAACCCTAATTATCAAACTCTATTAATTCTTGTTCCCTATAAGGTTGCACCGATCTCCTATTCACTCTCGTGCAATAGTCGATCGATGATCCCAATTCAAGTTCTAAAACGCGAATTGCCTCATAAGCCTCATCACGTTTAACTAGTCAATCACGCATGCATATGATCAACGCAATCAAATCAGAATTGGAAAACATTAATTGAAAGAAGGGAGAAAAACATACATCACATCGAATTCTACACCGTCATGGGTGGTTTCATTGATCCCTCAGATGAGGGGATTAGTTCCTCATGCTCGTAAAGACAGACAAGCAATCAGAATTAACCACCATTGTAAAATAAAAGAAGAAAAGAGGGAGACGCAGCTCCAGAGTAACAAGGATTCGGCCTAAACGCTACAAAATCAGTGGAGAATCAAAAGCCCTTAATTCTTCCCTAAAACAACAATATATAGGATTCAGATTCTGCGCGCGCTCGCGGGGCGAGCATTCTCTCGCGAGGCGAATATTAAAATTGGCGCGCTTTCAAATTGGACTCTCGCGTGGCGAGAGTATGTTTCGCATGGCGAGGATTCAAATCCTAGTCTTTCACAGCCGTGACCTTCATCACGGCTAGGCCGTGATGGTCTCTGTCCTCCGGGGTCTTCATGATTCGCGAGGCGAGCATCCTCTCGCGGGGCGAGATAGAAAGGATGACTGTTGCTGCTTAGCTGGTCTTCAGGCTCGCGAGGCGAGCATCCTTTCGCGGGGCGAGTATCTCCAGAATGGCAATTTTCACCGTTTTCTTCATTTTCCTTGACTCTAGGAGCTTCACTTCTAACCTGAAACAATAAAAAGAAACAAAAAGCGTAATTCTATTCAAAATAGACTAAAAACTACTAAAAATGCCTAGAACGAGTCAAAGTCTAACTTAGGAACAAAACAAGGCCAATTTGGGCGAAAACGAGATTGAACTCGAATAATTAGCACAAAAGTCATGGTCTTACTAGTTATAAAACTAGATAAGCCAGAGGCTTATCAAAACACCCCAAACTTAAAACTTGCTTGTCCCCAAGCAAGCTAAAACTCAAAAAGGACTCAAGACTTGGCAAGCATAAGGGATTCAATCGATTTCGCACAAATTTCATGCAATCTTAACAAAACAGTTTTTCTTCAATGATTTCCCCCCTTGCATCAATTGAGAACTTCATCATTCATGCAATCATTAATCTAAGTTGTGGATCAAAGTCACACACAAAAGGAAGATCACCAATTTCAAACAATTGCCTTCCTCACAAGGGTATGTAAAATTTCACTCATTCGCTCAAATTCGTCTAGGTTATCAACTTTTCACACAATTTCACATATCAAGAGCACTTCCCATGAATTTGATTTTCATCTCAAAAATAGTTCACACGAAAACATGCATGCAACATCAAAAGGTCTTTTAAAGGTTGAAATGGGGCCTGGCTAAGGGTAGGATATTCAAGGATACTAGGCTTAAGTCCCTAGGAACTAAGAGAGCATGAGCATTTGACACATATTCCACTCCCATTCCTTTTTCCATTTTTCTTTTGCCTCGGGTGACTACAACCTTTTCCTTACTAATCTTTTTGTTTTGCCCCTTTTCTTTTGGCAATTTTTTTCTTTCTTTTCTTTTTCTTTTTCTTATTCTTTTTGCCTTGGGTTTCAACCTTTGTTTTTCTTTTTCTCAACCCAAAATGACATATCACCTTGTAGCCACCCCAAACTTAGTTTCTCACAACCCTTCTCTTGCTAAGCTTCCATACTCTCCTAATCCTAAGATTGGGTTAACATGGTTTTTCAGATTTTTGGCTTATAATATAGGGTCATCAAGAAACAATAGGCTAATTAGGCTCAATGTGGCTAACTAGGGAACATGCATTAGGGATGGTTCTTTTTAGGCCAAGTAGCTATTTCAAAGAAAATTGCCTAAATCATTTGATGCAACACATAAACATGCAAACCATAAAGAGATTCAAGCAAATTCGGGAAAATGCAACTTGAAAGTGATCCACACAATCAAAAACAAAGTTGGAGGGTCAAATCCTCACCTGGAAATTTTTGCAAATTGTTTGACCGAGATACAATTCCTAGTGTGTGCACCCCCTCACCCCAAACTTGTCATAAATCAAGCAATCACAATAAAGTTTCTCAAAGTTCAATTTTCAATTTTTCCCATAGGGATCAACTTTTCTATTTTCAGAACCTAGGGGGAAATCATCGATGGTCAAAATAATTCATGCAATCAATCTATGCTAAATTTAATTAAAATCCCACAAGCTTGCCGACACACATTCATACACAAACTCTTGATCTTCTCAAATTATTCAAGAGTGACAAACAAAAACAAAAACAAAGAACAAGGCAATTGGTTCCCTCCCCCACACTTAAAGCATACATTGTCCTCAATGAAAGAACACAGATATAAAATAAGAGTGAGGAAAGGAGAGGGTGCTCCCTGATCAAGTTGTAGTGGCCGCTTCCACGAAAAGCTCTTCTATGGTTGCATCCTCATCCAATTGGTCTCTCGGGAACCCCTCTGCTGGGCCAAAGGCCTCTCCTGGAAGAAATCCTGCAAATCAAAAACTTAATTGCAGATTCGCGAGGCGAGAGATCACTTGCGAGGAGAATCTGGAAAATTGTTATTCACACTTTCCAGAATAGCGAGGCGAGTAGTATCTCGCGAGGCGAATCTGGAATTCCAACAGATGATGATGCCCATAATCGCGAGGCGAAAGTAGCCCTCGCGACGCGAGACAGAAGCGTGAGCAAGCCTCTGAGATTCAGGGCTTCTGTCTCGCGTGGCCACTATGGATTCGCGTGGCGAATCAAGCTTTTTATTTATATATATATATGTATATATATATATATATATATATAAAAATATAAATGACAGAAACTAAAAATAAAGGATACCTAGCTTGGGTTGCCTCCCAATAAGCGCTTCTTTAACGTCACTAGCTTGACTTATTAAGAAGCATCCACCTGGATCCCACAGCCTGTGGCATAAGGGCCAAGAGATCACTACAAAAAAACAATTGTTTAGCGACCGTAATTTTCGGTCGCTAAACCATGTAAATCGGTCGCTATTTGTTTTAGGTACCGAATCAGAGATCGATTTATGGTGGTAGCTGAATACCTGGTCGCTAAGGTTTTAGCGACCGAATTAATATTTCCGTCGCTAATTAGCGACCGTATATTCGGTCGCTAAATAATAATAAACGGTCGCTATTAGGTTGGTCGCATTTTGGGGGTAACCATTTATAGCGACTGATAATCGGTTGCTAATTCGGTCGCTAATTTTGGTTATTGTTAACCTATATTAGCGACGGATTTTCGGTCGCTATACCTCATCTCAAATGTGAAATAAAGTTTAGCGACCGAATTATTGGTTTCCAATTCGGTCGCTAAACTGGTTATTATTTTTTTAAAAAAAATTAAATTTTTAAAATAAAATTTTTATTTCTGGTTTTCTTTAAACGTTAGCAAACGTACTAATAAAACACACCAAATTACTTATGAAATATACAATCTTAAGAAAGAATAAATATATATAAAAAGAATAATCTAAAATGTCGTACAAGAATCGTTTAAAGTAAAAAATATGGAGAAAAAAAAATCAGTCATGATGAGGGGGAGATGGAGGAATCCAATCATCCTCGGCCCCGTACCACCACCGCCGTCACGCTAGCCGATCGTCCTCTCGAGTAGCAGCGACGTGAGTTGGCGGCGGAATCGAGGAGCGGCAGCAAAGCGGCACAACCGTCGGAGCATCATCTCGAGCAATCGAGTCTGGATCTCATCTGCTCCAACACCAGCCGCAGATGTCACCGCCCCGTCGATGCTCGCCGCATCGGCGTCTGGTGTGCCCGAGTCAACTGTGCAATCTGGTTCGCCATCTGCTGCTCTCTCTCGCTCTTCTCCCGAAGCTCCGCGTTCAGCTACGTGACGGTGTCCTGCATTTGGTGGACAATAGATATGTGAATCAGTCTCTTATGGTGTCCTGCATTTCATCTCTATTCAGAAGTAAACTATGGGTAATTGGGTATGACAATAGATATGTGAATCAGTCTCTTGTAGGTTGTGAATTAGTAATGCAGTAATTCTTGTGCACAAAAAGCACCGATTTATGGATAAAGGCGTGGACCCATGTATGATAACTTCACAGACAAGTTATGTCATCTAGGTCTTGAATAATCTCTCTAGCGGTTTAACAGAATGTTAGTATTGGGATCAATAACAATCAATATGTTATACTACATATCTGCTATATCATCGCCCTAGTTATGATATTTTATGTATCCCACCTTATCCGTGGTTGTTAAACTATTGAGTTAACTCTTAAAGTCTAAGAAGTTTACAATCCTATGTTACAAAAATGAGTTAACTCACATATAAACTCTCTTTTGGGTAAACTCGTACGAGTTCAAGTAAACTTTGTTAAAATTGGCAAAATCTTGATTTTACTAGCGAGTTTACAAGTCTACAATTTTACATTAAGCCTTAAAATGTAAATTTTTGTTCAATATTGTTGGTTAATCTATTTGCATTACCTATATGTTGCAATATATATTGAATTTATAAAGTTAATTTTACTTTTTCAGTATTATTTCTGCTCTGTTTTATTCAGCTAAGAAATAAAGCAACTATTTGACTAAATACTATGTGACAATTAGGTCAAATTAGCACTTGTTTTTTAAAATGTTTTCACTTTAGGGAGTTATGTTTTTCTGAATTTATGAATGATCTTACCTAGTAATAATGGAGTATCATACTTTATTATTTTTGAGTGCTACTTTGGTATATTATGGAGTTGAAATATTGAATTATTGTTGTGCTAGTTTGTTTTGTATTATGTGTAAATGTCATTTGTAGTTTTTTTTTAATATTAGGTAAACTCTTACAAGTTTACAAGTCGAGTCTACTGAAGCTTCGAGAGTTTAAATTGACTCTCGAGTTTGACAACCTGGACCCGATCCCCAGATAAAAAGACTATCTCCATCTCGAAACTTTAAGTCCTTGCATCCTATCCTTCTCCTTTTTATATTTTCATTCTCCTTGATAGATAATTCATTCATTAATCTCTACAATTTAAATCTACAAATCCCTCAGAGATAACAAACATTTATTAAGGAAAAAAATTATAAGTGACTAAAATATCTGAATTGAATTCCAATTATGGAACTGTAATGCGAAATTTTTTCCACCATACTAGCAAGCCCACAAGCCCTATATCAATGGGGTAAACTTATATTATGGGGTGAGGACCACGAGTGGCCTATGGTCGATCGGATTACAGACCATGATTCAACTGAACGAGTGGAACAAACAACTATGCATCCTCAATAACTAGTCCGGTAAAGGATAGAGGAAAAGAAAGGATGTGGCACGCTTGTTTATGATAGCCTACCCTCCAAAAACACACAATACCTAATAGATGATACTTTTGGGATACAACAGTAGTGAAACATTCCAAGTAGAAATAGCCTAAATACAAGTTCAAATTCATCATACCATAGCTGTGAAGCTCTAGTATGGAAACAAGGATATTATCATCATAAATGATGGCCGAAAAATTCACAGGTTCCACCCCATCAGAAGAATATGTTAAATAGTTAGCCCCCAGTGACAAACACAATGTTCCTTTTATGAAACTTTTGTTGCTAACCCAAATATGAGAGTTGAGAAATCGATGGAAACAAATAAAAAGAAAATGCAGGCATTGGTCTATAAATGGTAGTGAGACAGAGAGAGATGCGAGAGAAACAGAGACAGAGAGAGAGATGGAGTAGAGGAGAGCTTACCTGAGCAGAGGGGATGATGGTGGTGACAGGAGGTGTCTTGTGGTGGCCGGAGCGCGCGGCTAGGAAGAGAGAAACAGTGAGACAGAGAGAGAGATATGCGAGAGAAACAGAGACAGAGAGATGGAGTAGAGGAGAGCTTACCTGAGCAGAGGGGAGATGACGGTGGTCACCGGAGGTGTCTTGGGGTGTTGAGGTGACCGGAGCGCGCGCCGTAGAAGAGAGAAACAGTGGGTGGGAGAGAGAAATGCGACGGAAAAAATGAGGAAGAAGGAGGTTCTGTCGAATTTAGGGATTTCAGTTTTAGCGACCGAATTAATTCGTTCGCTAATATGGTTAGTTTTAATTTGAATTTGTATATTTAGCGACCGATTTAAATTTCGGTCGCTAACACGCGCAATTTTATTTTTTTAACGTGCCTTTTAGCGACCGAATTAATATCGGTCGCAAATATAAATAAAGTTTAAAGTGCGAATTCATAAATTTAGCGACGGATTTCTAAATCGGTCGCTAATATAAACACAGTTTGACCATTGCATTTAATTCGGTCGCCATTTCGGTCGCTAACAATTCATAAATTTCTGACTTTTACTTTCCTTTGTTTAGCGACCGAAGTAGCGACCGATATCTCTGCTACGCTCTATTTCGGTCGCTATTTCGGTCGCTATTTCGGTCGCTATTTCGGTCGCAGAATCAACTCTAACCAGTGTTTCATGTAGATCCTACAATCGGTCGCTATTTCGGTCGCAAAAAGGAACCTAAAAATTCGGTCACTATTTTCGGTCGCTAAATGACCTTTTTTTTGTAGTGGATGCTCATCATGTGAGATCATCCACCCGGATCCCATGGTTTGTGAAGTGGCAATTGTAGAAGCAATACGACTCTTTCCACAATTCCACCTAGCACGTGTGTGAAAACTCCATTGACCTCTGCAATTATGAACTCACTTCCTCTAGGGTCAAATGGTGTTTTCTCGAGGAAGTGTGCCAGACAAGTGGGAGGGACTAACTTACCAGTGTCCACACATGCATGCAAGCCAACATATTTATTTAATGCAAAGATAATCGGATTGCTTGGCAAGCATGGTGAAATCCACTACCACATCGTCTGCGTTTTGATCCATCCCCCCAACCATATTTTGCTCAAGCAATGCTTCATGTGGGTATTGTACTAGCCGTTTGAAAATCTCCTCCACTTGTTTCGGTGCCTTGTCACTTGTCAACTCCTCTTTCTTAGGTTGCTCTTCCTCAACTTGTGGTTGCTCCGGCCTTGTCTTCAATTTCCTAAGAACTAGTTGCACCCTCGTTAGATCCCAACACCCTACCGCTTCTAGTTGTTATGGCACCGCATTGGTTCTTAGGGTTGTTCTCGGTATCACCTGGGAAAGTGCCTGGGAGACGCTCATTTAGTTGCTTTGCGAGCTGAGCCATCTGCGTCTCTAGATTCTGAATTGTTGACCCTGTATGCATTGCCAACTTGTCAACTGCCGCATTCATCTTCTCTAATGTTGTGCCTGTATAGATTGCCAACTTCTCCATTGCTGCATTCGCCTTCTCAAAACTCAACTCCCAAGGTTTCCTTCCACCATCCTGTTGAGGTTGTTGTTGCCAATTCTGTTGAGGCTGTGGTTGCCAATTCTGTTGAGGTTATGGTTGCCCGGCTAGACCACCACTAGCATTACTCCAAGCGAAACCCGGATGGTCTCTCCTCATATAACCCCTATTCTGATTCTAACTGTTCCTCTGATAGTTGTTCTGGGGCACGCTGTCATAGAAATTATGGCATGAGTCAACATGTTCTTGAGAGAAGTAGAACGAACAACTCTGAGTGTCATGGTCTCCATTACAATTTTCGTAACCCGGAAGCATTCCCTCGTGTACCTCGTGATACAAAACAAGGCAAGACCAAGTGGAATCAAAGAAGTAGAGAGAAATAATAGTAAATAAAAATAAAAATAAGAATAAAAATAAAAATAACTTAACCAAATAATCAAACTTCCCTAAAAATTAGGAAAATTGGTTGTGCCAATCCCCGGCAACGGCGCCAAAAACTTGTTGACTCCCCGACAAGTATACCGGGTCGTCGCAAGTAATAAAATAAACATGGTAAGTAATTACCAAGGTCGAACACAAGGATTGGGCTACCAATTCAACTAATTCGTGAGAAATTCGATAAGTTGGTTAAGTGACAGCAAATGGTTAAGAGGGAGAATAGGATCGCAAATGAAATTAACAAATCTAATAAAACTAAGGTATTAAAATCTAAAATTAAAATATCTAAGGTCTCAAATCCACCTACCCAATCATGCATAGTACCCAAGTGACGATGATTCTTCCCTAAGTTCAATTACAATGTCAACCAGGATCCCCAAATTCTCCTATATCCACTGTCGTGCTCAATAGGACGTATTCGATGATTGAGTTAATTACTTACTAGGTCTCATAACCCTAATCATCAAACTCTATTAATTCTTGTTCCCTATAAGGTTGCACCGATCTCCTATTCACTCTCGTGCAATAGTCGATCGATGATCCCAATTCAATTTCTAAAACGCGAATTGCCTCCTAAGCCTCATCACGTTTAACTAGTCAATCACGCATGCATATGATCAACGCAATCAAATCAGAATTGGAAAACATTAATTGAAAGAAGGGAGAAAAACATACATCACATCGAATTCTACACCGTCATGGGTGGTTTCATTGATCCCTCAGACGAGGGGATTAGTTCCTCATGCTCGTAAAGACAGACAAGCAATCGGAATTAACCACCATTGTAAAATAAAAGAAGAAAAGAGGGAGACGCAGCTCCAGAGTAACAAGGATTCGGCCTAAACGCTACAAAATCAGTGGAGAATCAAAAGCCCTTAATTCTTCCCTAAAACAGCAATATATAGGATTCAGATTCTGCGCGCGCTCGTGGGGCGAGCATTCTCTCGCGAGGCGAATATTAAAATTGGCGCGCTAGGCCGTGACCTTCATCACGGCTAGGCCGTGATGGTCTCTGTCCTCCGGGGTCTTCATGATTCGCGAGGCGAGCATCCTCTCGCGTGGCGAGACAGAAAGGATGACTGTTGCTGCTTAGCTGGTCTTCAGGCTCGCGAGGCGAGCATCCTTTCGCAGGGCGAGTATCTCCAGAATGGCAATTTTCACTGTTTTCTTCATTTTCCTTGACTCTAGGAGCTTCACTTCTAACCTGAAACAGTAAAAAGAAACAAAAAGTGTAATTCTATTCAAAATAGACTAAAAACTACTAAAAATGCCTAGAACGAGTCAAAGTCTAACTTAGGAACAAAACAAGGCCAATTTGGGCGAAAACGAGATTGAACTCGAATAATTAGCACAAAAGTCATGGTCTTACTAGTTATAAAACTAGATAAGCCAGAGGCTTATCATGGACTTCGTGTCCCATGTCTGCGAACCTTGGACTGGTGCATCGGTCTTGGGTTTCATGATTGAGCACTCGGACTACGTGTCCTGTGTTAAATGGGCTTTGCGCCTGTATAAAATTAGTCGTGAGCCTTGAGACTCTACAAGAATGAACGAACGAAAAGAAAAAAAATAGAGAACCAACTGTTTTACATTCATGAACCGGCAGACGTGCCATTACGTTGACAAGCTACAATCCATAAGTGGATTGATAAATTGGATAGTTACGGACCAAGAAGGGTCTTAAGGGACATCTGGGTTCGAATGCCGCAAAAGGTCGGGGCCTTGCTACCTCGAGTCATGGTAATCGACTGCCAAACACAGGATGTACTCAATAGGGAACTATTTAATATTATTTAGGTGTTGACGTGATACCCTTGAACAATTGGAGTTTAGATCTAAATTGAGAGACCGACCTCATGCGAACAATTGTGTTATGAGGATATTGTGGCCTATACTGCTTGATGATACGAAGTTAGGATCTCCAGAGATTAAGAAATAGATAGTGACATTTGAAGTATCATGCATCTTTTGAAAATCATATTGATTGTAGGAATGGAAATCCCTTGAGTGGATTATATTATTGTTGAGTTTTTTATTTTATTTATGTTGTTATATATCATTATGGGTATAAGTGTTTTGTTTGGTGTATCTCGTATGTGGCTATCACGATAAAATCCTATTATGAGTATCTCACCCTTGCTATGTACATGTGGAATGCCTTGTGTTATTTTTGGATACATGTACAATTTTGCCTCAACAATTTTCCGGATCACCACAAGACCCTGAGGTTTAAAGGTTATGATGTTAACCAGGAGGATGTGTGAGCTGTTATTGGCAAGGCTCGCTTTTCTTTCGTACTACTCACTGGAGTAAGCTACGACACCTTGTTTTCGAGGTATCCGATTTATGAGGATGACGTTGGAGAATTTCCCATCGTACATCTCTGAGTTTGACCAGTTGTGAAGTCGTGTTTTTGGTGTAAGGGTTTTTGGAGTCTTTTCTAAGTGCTTTTTATGACCTGTTATGACTATTTGAAAACTTGTACGCCCAGGCGAGAAAAATCTTTTAATGATTCTGTGGAGGATTAAATTGTGATGTATGTGTTATGATTTTATTTTTTTGGCTTGATGTTTGTAAATATTCGTATCGTAAGAAAAAAATTTAGACCCGCATTTTCGAACATGATTATACACCTAAATTATTACCCGAAAGCAACCATCGTTTATTTTATTTTTTTATGTTTTCCATATCGAGTTGAGATGTAGCACCAAAAAGGGGTATTACATTAGTGGTCTCAGAGCCAGGTGGAGTCTTTCGGGAACCTTGGGGAATAAGTATGTTATGTTTTTGTTGTGTGATCTCTGGTTGGACCTTGCTTGGATTGTTTACTTGTTGAAGCAATGTGTAGACACACAAGTATGTGTTTTCTTGAAGGGTTGTCATGAGTTTTACCTTGTAGGAACCAATGGCTTGTAGGTGGTACTTTGACTCAGGTGCGACACATTCAATTATCCTTTTGGGATTGTGTCAGACTTTTGAGTAGTGTGCCTGTTGTAGAGGATTTTCCAGGAGTGTTCCCTGGAAATGTTCTAGGTTTACCCTTGAGAAGGATATTGTGTTTAGATCAATCTAGTTCTAGATTCAATATTATATCTTTCGCTTTGTATAGAATCTCACCTACAAAGTTAGTCGAGTTAGACTACTCGACTCAACTGGAAGGTCTGCTATCAAAACAATTTGTGGGATAAGAGATTACAGAGGAAGGTATTGTTGTCGATCTTGCAAAAGTGGAAACAATGTTTTATGGGAAAGGTCGAAGACCGAAACGGAGATCTGCAGTTTTAGTTAGGTTAATGATAAGGCTTTGGCTTATCTAGTTTTATAACTAGATGAACTGTGGTTTTTGTGCAAATTATTCGAGTTCAATCTCGTTTTCACCCAAAGTTGGCCTTGTTTTGTTCCTATGTAGACTTTTACTCGTTCTAGGCATTTTTAGTAGTTTTTAGTCTATTTTGAATAGAATTACGCTTTTTGTGTCTTTTTATTGTTTCAGGTTAGAAGTGAAGCTCCGGGAGTCAAGGAAAGTCAAGAAATAGTGGAAATTGCCATTCTGGAGATGCTCGCCCCGCGAGTGGATTCTCGCCTCGCGAGTCTGAAGATCAGCTAAGCAGCAACGTCATCAATTCTGTCTCGCCCCGCGAGAATATTCTCGACTCGCGAATCATGAAGACCTGCAAGACAGAGACCATCACGGCTAAGCCGTGATGAAGGTCACAGCTGTGACAGATTAAGGTTTGAAGTCTCGCCCCGCGAGAATAATCTCGCCCCACGAGAGTTTGAAGACACTGGAAGTTAGAGACCATCACGTCCTAGCCGTGATGAAGGTCACGGCTGTGAGAGATTGAAGTTGAAGACTCGCCCCGCGAATACACTCTCGCCTCGCGAAAATCCAAAATGAAAGCGCGCCAAAACTAATGATTCGCCTCGCGAAAGACTGTTCTCCCCGCGAGCGTCCGAGAACCAGAATCCCTATTTATAGGCTATTTCAGATCAGATTGAGAGGACTTTTGATACTCACTTGTTTTAGATCAGTTTTAGGACGAATCCTTGTTTCTGGAGCTGCGTCTCCCTTCTCTTTTCTTTTCTTATTTTATTATGGAGATTATTGCCGATTGTTTGTGCGTCTTCACGTGCATGAGGAACTAATCCCCTCGTCCGAGGGATCAATGAAGCCGCCCATGGTGGTATAGTGTTCATGTGATGTATGTTTTTCTCCCCTTTAATTCAATACTTGTTTTCCAATTCTGATTTGATTGTGTTGATCATATGTGTTGCGTGATTGACTAGTTAAACGTGTTGAGGCTGATCGGCGATTCGCGTTTTAGAACTTGGATTGGAATCACTAATTGAATAATGAGCACGACAGTGGATTTAGGAGATTAGTGCAACCTTGTAGGGAACAAGAATTAATAGAATTCGAGATTAGGATTATGAGACCTAGTAAGTAATTAATCCAATCGTCGAATACGTCCTATTGAGCACGATAGTGGATATAGGAGAAATTGGGGGTCCCGGTTGACATTGTAATTGAACTTAGGGAGGAATTCATCATCACTTGGGTACTATACATGATTGGGTAGGTGGATTTGAGACCTTGGATATTTTAATTTCTGATTTTAAAACCTTAGCTTTAATTGATTTGATATTTGAATTGCGATATTAATCTCTCTCTCTCAACCACTTTCCTCACTTGATCAACTTATCGGATTTCCCGCGAATTAGTTGAATTGGTAGCCCAATCCCTGAGTTCGACCTCGGTAATTACTTACCGTGTTTCTTTTATTACTTACGACGACCCGGTACACTTGCCGGTGACTCATCAAGTTTTTGGCGCCGTTGCCGGGGATTGGCACAACCAATTTTCCTAATTTTTAGGAAATTTGATTGATTGGTTAAGTTAATTTTATTCTTATTTTTCTGTTATTTCTTTATTATTTCTCTCTACTTCTTTGATTCCACTTGGTCTTGCCGTGTTTTTGTATGCGAGGTACCCTTTCACAAGAGGACCTGCTATTTGATTCGGAGATCACCAAGACTGAGAAGCGCTTAAGGAAGGAAGTCAGAGAAAGAAAGAGGCTTGAAGCGATTAAAATAGAGGGCATGGCTGAAGAAAACCCTCCTCCTCCTCCTCCTCGTTACAAGCCTCTCTTTGAGTACGATCTACCCAGCTTGGGTAATTGTGATTCTTCTATCGTGAGGGGCAACCTGAATACAGACTCCTTCAGAGTGGAAGGATGTGTCACATTCCGCATCCGTGAGAATCGCTTTGATGGGAGTAGCAAACAGACCCTCATAGACACATCACTCGCTTCCTTGAAGCTTGTGACTTGCGAGAAGACAAGAGGAGTCTCACAAGATGAGTTTCGCTTGCGGCTTTTCCTCTCTCTCTCTTAGGGATGTCGCTCGCGATTGGGTTGACAACTTGGATAGGAACAAAGATCGGAACTTGGGAGCAAATGGCACAAAAGTTCCTAACCAAATATTTTCCCCCTCGAAAGCGGCACAAGCAAGAATTGCCGTCACATCCTTCAAAGTGGATGTAAGATGAAACCTATAACGAGACCTGGGGAGAGGTACAACGGGCTCCCGAGAAGATGCCCTTCAGCGTTCTTTTGACCCGGTCTCCAAAGTTCAACATTTCTTTAACGGGTTGAGGGGACGCTATCAGATGAATTGTGATGCCGCAGCTGGCGGTTCTTTTTCCTACTTATCAGCTGAGGATGGATGGGCATTATTGGAAAAGATGTCATATAATGATTACAACCGTGGTAGGGAAACCTCAAGTGGAATCGAGTTCGGACAATGGAAGCCATTCTTGAGCAAAACAGATTGTTGAAGATGCAGATCGAGGCTTTGTCTAGGAACAGGAAGGTTAATGCGATACACGAGGGAATGCCTCCGGGATGTGAAAATTGTAATGGAGATCATGACACTGGAGCTGCCCGCTCAACTTCTCTCGGGAACATGTGGACTCATGCCACAACTTCTATGACACTCGTGCCCCGTAATAACTATCGAGGAATGCATGAATGACTACAATCGAAATCGAATAGGGGTATATGAGGAGAGACCATCCGGGTTTGGCTTGGAGTGATGCTAATGGTGGTCTAGCCGGTCAACAACATCCTCAACAGGGTCTGAGGCCAAACATTGGAATCCAGCAGCGCAATACTCAGCAGGCTCTTCAGGGGCCTAATCAGTTGCAAATAACAGATGGTGGAAGGCAGCCTTGGGAATTGGCTTTTGAGAAGATGAATGCGGCAATGGAAAAGATGGTAATCAACACAGAGAAGGTGAATACGACAGTTGACAAGTTGACAACACATACAGGGGCGACAATTCACAATCTAGAGATGCAGATAGCTCACCGCATAGCAACCAATGAATGAGCGTCCCCGGCACTTTCCCGGGTGATACCGAGAACAGCCCTAAGAACCATTGCAATGCCATAACAATCAGGAGCGGTAAAGTGTTGGCATCTAACAGGGTGCAACTAGTTCTCAGGAAGACAAGGCCCCGGAACAACCACATGTTGAGGAAGAGCAACCTGAGAAAGAGAAGTTGGCAAATGACAAGGCACCAGAGCAAGGGAGTAGGCTGAAGCTTGTGGATGAAGAGTTCCGAAAGAAGAAGTGGGTTTAACCCCAAGAACCTCCCGCCCTACATGAAGGTACCGTATCCCGAAAGATTGAAGAAGCCTCAACAGGATAAGCAGTTCAACAAATTCCTTGATGTCTTCCGCAAACTTCAGATTAACATTCCATTTGCGGAAGCCTTGGAACATATGCCATCATATGCCCGGTTTATGAAGGAACTTCTCACCAAGAAGCGGAGAATAGTGGATGAGGAAACGGTTGCTTTGACCGAGGAGTGTAGTGCCATTCTTCAAAGAAAACTGCCTCCAAAGTTGAAGGATCCCGGTTCTTTTTCGATACCATGCACCATTGGGGGGATGACTGTAGGGAAGGCATTATGTGATCTAGGGGCAAGCATCAACTTGATGCCCCTCTCTATGATGAAGAGGTTGGGGATCAAAGAATTCAAGGATACACGGATGTCGCTCCAACTAGCCGATCGCTCTATAAAATATCCTTATGGGGTGGTCGAAGACTTGTTAGTAAAAGTGGACAAGCTCATAATTCCGACTGACTTTGTAGTGCTTGGATATGGATGAAGACGCCGAGGTCCCTCTCATATTGGGTAGGCCCTTCTTGCCACCTTGGGGTGCCTTGATAGATGTGCGGCAAGGGAAACTCACTTTAAGGGTGCAAGATGTTGAGGTAGTCTTCAATCTCTTTGAAGCAATGAAGCACCCTGCAGAGAGGTCGGAAGTGTATCGAGTGGATATGGTGGATCCAACTGTCAAGGCAAAGGCAACTAGAGAAGCCCATGGTTCTTCACTTGCAAAAGTGTCGGTAAAATCCCATGATGGGGACACTGAGGAAAAAGGCCCTTTGGGGGATGAGGTCTATCTTGAGTGGTTAAAAGACATGGAAGCCTTACCGAGTCTCCCAAGGGAAGAATGTGCAAAGAAGGAGCTCAGCAACAAAGGCATGAAAAAGAATGGTAAAGCACCGAAGTTGAAAGGTGGCACAACCATGGTGGTCAATGCAGACAATGAGTTGATCCCAAAAAGGACCATCACGGGGTGGAGAGTTCGTGCTGATTATAGAAAGATGCTGGACTTAAATGAGTTGTCCGGGAATAGCATGCGAGCATATGAAAGGGCAAGATCCTACAGGAAACGGACTGAGGCAGGGCATGGCAAGCAAGACCTTCCGGATTAACCCTTAGGGGTGACTTGAGTCAGGCTCGGGACTTTAAACAAGCACTACTTGGGAGGCAACCCAAGCTAGATATCCTTTGGTTTTAGTTCTGTCATTTTCATTTATATTATTAAAAAAAAAGCTTGATTCGCCACGCGAATCCACAGTGGCCGCGCGAGACAGAAGCCCTGAATCTCAGAGGCCAGCTCACTTTTCTGTCTCGCGCCGCGAGGTATACTGTCGCCTCGCGATTCTGGGCATCATCATCTGTTGGAATTCCAGATTCGCCTCGCGTGATACTACTCGCCTCGCTATTCTGGAAAGTGTGAGTAACAATTTTCCAGATTCGCCTCGCGAGTTATCTCTCGCCTCGCGAATCTGCACTTAAGGTTTTAATTTGCAGGAGTTCTTCCAGGATGCTATGCCACAGGGGGGTACCCGAGGATCCAGAGGACGAGCAGGCACTGAGAGACCAGGGTGACCCTGGGCGACATCGATTTCGATCATTGATCCGGGCCCCTGCACTTTTTTTTACTTATAGTTCTAGCTAGGATTCGATTTGGTTGTACATTATTTTGCTAGCTAGAAACTATTTTTACTGACTATTTTTACAGGCAAACTTGGATGACTGTTTATTTATTCTGATATATTATTGCTTAACGTTCATGTTTGTTTTTGAATGGAACTACATGGAGTGCCCGGAACCTCAAGGGCCAATCATTTGGGCAAGGATGAGGCCGAAACTAGCCCCGCTGTGAAGCGGGGTAGTAGAGAGATGAAAAGTGGAAAGGAAGTCAGCTGAGAGCATGGGGTCCGCTCGGGCCCCATTAAGATAAAAATTTTCTTACCCTTCACTTGTTTTATTTTTGTTTTTGTTTTTTTGTTTTTGTTTTGTTTGTCGCTCTTGAATAATTTGAGAAGATCAAGAGTTTATGTATGAATGTGTGTCGGCAAGCTTGTTGGATTTTGATTAAATTGAGCATTGATTGATTTCATGAATTATTTTGACCATTGATGATTTCCCCCTAGGTTCTGAAAATAGAAAGTTGATCCCCATGTGAAAAATTGAAAACTGAACTTTGAGAATTTTATTGTGATTACTTGATTTATGATAAGTTTGGGGTGAGGGGGTGCACACACTAGGAATTGTATCTCGGTCAAACAATTTGCAAAAATGTCCAGGTGAGGATTTGAGCCTCCAACTTTGTTTTTGATTGTGTGAATCACTTTTAAGTTGCACTTTCCCGAATTTGCTTGAATCTCTTTATGGTTTGCATGTCTATATGTTGCATCAAATGATTTAGGCAATTTTCTTTGAAATAGCTACTTGGCCTAAAAAGAACCATCCCTAATGCATGTTCCCTAGTTAGCCACATTGAGCCTAATTGACCTATTGTTTCTTGATGACCCTATATTATAAGCCAAAATCTGAAAAATCATGTTAACCCAAACTCAGGATTAGGAGAGCATGGAAGCATAGCAAGAGAAGGGTTGTGAGGAACTAAGTTTGGGGTGGCTACAAGGTGATGTGTCATATTGGGGTGAGAAAAAGAAAAATAAAGGTTGAAACCCAAGGCAATATATATAAAAAAAAGCCAAAAGAAAGGGGGCAAAACAAAAAGATTAGCAAGGAAAAGGATGTAGTCACCCGAGGCAAAAAGAAAAATGGAAAAAGGAATTTGAGTGGAATATGTGTCAAATGCTCATGCTCTCTTAGTTCCTAGGGACTTAAGCCGAGTATCCTTGAATATCCTACCCTCAGCCAGGCCCCATTTCAACCTTTATAAGACCTTCTGATGTTGCATGCATGTTTTCGTGGGAACCATTTTTGAGATGAAAATCAAATTCATGGGAAGTGCTCTTGATATGTAAAATTGAGGGAAAAGTTGATAGCCTAGACGAATTTGAGCGAATGAGTGAAATTTTACATACCCTTGTGAGGAAGGCAGTTGTTTGAAATTGGTGATCTTCCTTTTGTGTGTGACCCTGATCCTCAACTTAGATTAATGATTGCATGAATAATGAAGTTCTCAATTGTTTAAAGTAAATGAATGTGGGGATTACGTTAATGTAGGGGGGAGATCATTGGAGAAAAACTGTTTTGAGTGCATGAAATGTGTGCGAAATCGATTGATTCCCTTAAGCTTGCCAAGTCTTGAGTCGTTTTTGAGTTTTAGCTTGCTTGGGGACAAGTAAGGTTTAAGTTTGGGGTGTTTTGATAAGCCTTTGGCTTATCTAGTTTTATAACTAGATGAACTGTGGTTTTTGTGCAAATTATTCGAGTTCAATCTCGTTTTCGCCCAAAGTTGGCCTTGTTTTGTTCCTAAGTAGACTTTTACTCGTTCTAGGCATTTTTAGTAGTTTTTAGTCTATTTTGAATAGAATTACGCTTTTTGTGTCTTTTTATTGTTTCAGGTTAGAAGTGAAGCTCCGGGAGTCAAGGAAAGTCAAGAAATAGTGGAAATTGCCATTCGGAGATTCTCGCCCGCGAGTGGATTCTCGCCTCGCGAGTCCAAGATCGCTAAGCAGCAACGCCATCAATTCTGTCTCGCCCCGCGAGAATATTCTCGACTCGCGAATCATGAAGACCTGCAAGACAGAGACCATCACGGCTAAGCCGTGATGAAGGTCACAACTGTGGCAGATTAAGGTTTGAAGTCTCGCCCCGCAAGAATAATCTCGCCCCGCGAGAGTTTGAAGACACTGGAAGTCAGAGACCATCACGTCCTAGCCGTGATGAAGGTCACGGCTGTGAGAGATTGAAGTTGAAGACTCGCCCCGCGAATACACTCTCGCCTCGCGAAAATCCAAAATGAAAGCGCGTCAAAACTAATGATTCGCCTCGCGAAAGACTGTTCGCCCCGCGAGCGTCCGAGAACCAGAATCCCTATTTATAGGCTGTTTCAGATCAGATTGAGAGGACTTTTGATACTCACTTGTTTTAGATCAGTTTTAGGACGAATCCTTGTTTCTGGAGCTGCGTCTCCCTTCTCTTTTCTTTTCTTATTTTATTATGGAGATTATTGCCGATTGTTTGTGCGTCGTCACGGGCATGAGGAACTAATCCCCTCGTCCGAGGGATCAATGAAGCCGCCCATGGCATGATAGTGTTCATGTGATGTATGTTTTTCTCCCCTTTAATTCAATACTTGTTTTCCAATTCTGATTTGATTGTGTTGATCATATGTGTTGCGTGATTGACTAGTTAAACGTGTTGAGGCTGATCGGCGATTCGCGTTTTAGAACTTGGATTGGAATCACTAATTGAATAATGAGCACGACAGTGGATTTAGGAGATTAGTGCAACCTTATAGGGAACAAGAATTAATAGAATTCGAGATTAGGATTATGAGACCTAGTAAGTAATTAATCCAATCGTCGAATACGTCCTATTGAGCACGACAGTGGATATAGGAGAAATTGGGGGTCCCGGTTGACATTGTAATTGAACTTAGGGAGGAATTCATCATCACTTGGGTACTATACATGATTGGGTAGGTGGATTTGAGACCTTGGATATTTTAATTTCTGATTTTAAAACCTTAGCTTTAATTGATTTGATATTTGAATTGCGATATTAATCTCTCTCTCTCAACCACTTTCCTCGCTTGATCAACTTATCGGATTTCCCGCGAATTAGTTGAATTGGTAGCCCAATCCCTGAGTTCGACCTCGGTAATTACTTACCGTGTTTCTTTTATTACTTGCGACGACCCGGTACACTTGCCGGTGACTCATCAGTTAATGGTTACTATCAATGGTTCATCGAGGACCTATCAAAGATTTGTTACGCCGTTGACTCAGTTTACGACGAAAAACCAACTCTTCGCATGACTGAGAGACTGACTAAATTGTCCGTGATCGTGCATAGAACACAGGAAATAGCAACATACCAATATAAGCATGTCTAGAAGGATCTACGTGCTTGTTTTGGGTCGAGACAAGCCAAATCTGAATCTTCAACCATGGATGAAAGTCTCATGACTAAGAAAACTTTAATTGTACTATTCAACTCTTTTATCAGTCATACTTTGACTTCCCGCTCTGGGTGAGAATATTAAATTTCTTTGTTTCTATAAGTCTCATACAAGTTCATTTTTTTCTATCCTTCAGGATTAATTTCTACTGCTTTTATCCCATTTAAAGCATTTTCTACGAACTTGTATATTGACAATTATTTCTCTAACCCCTATGGCTATATTGGACAATCATAGCGACCAATTTTAGGCTTATATGTGGAATTGACTATTCCGACTTTGATTCAAAATTTATTATGACCCATCGATTGATCATGCTAGTCTACACTTTTAAATTTACTCCAATGGATTTTTACACATGAGAATTGGTGCTCGCGCTTCTAAATAACCCTTAGTGTATTAGACATTTGAGTGAATTGATTTGATAGTATCCATTGGTCTGTATATTCTAGTATTTCGTTGGAAAATTTGTTATGACTATTTCATGATGACTTCTCGGTAATGAAGTTTCTTGATGAAACTTACTCTAGTTACTTTTACTTTTGGTAGATGTGACTCACTCTGATTTTTGGTCAGGTTATTCCTTTTAAATCGCTCGCTTTGTAAATTCCTTGTACTAAGAATGAATCCTCTTAGGGTTAGGAACTGTTCGTCTTTTGATTTCCTAATCCACTGGAAGTTCTTGTGAAAGAAGGAACTTTAGTAGAGTCATGTTTGTAAGAATGTACCGAGCATTTTTACACTCAAAAAACTATTGAAGAATCTTTTTACATACTGGATATTCCTGTATATTTCTTATTGGTAAAAATTTTCTATATACTTTCTTGTGAGGGTAAGACCAAGAAATTTCCTTTCTTGAAAATTTCTTTCCGTAATCTTCAAGACCATGTCTTGTTGCAGTTCGATAGAACTTATCACTTTTGATAAAATTTTACCCTATATCTTTTCCAAACATCATTGATGTGTGACCTATCTCATAAGTCATGAGGATGGTTATGTGATCCATATCACTGTTAAGTCACAAAGCGTTTGACTCGGTCATGCATCTGACTCACACTCCAGTGACCCTTGTGTGTTTTGATGAACCCAAACATTAAGCAATCGACTTTACATTGAACCATCTGAATTTTTCTAACCATCTACTTGAGTTGTGTAGACAAAGAACTCTATCTTAGCAGATCAATTCAACAAAAGGTTATGAATGGATCAACAGCATATATACAAGCGTCGGATTCAAAGTTGTCAAAGTACAATGCGTCAAGTCTGATTCACACTGAAGCCTATATCAACATCTCTTAGACTTATCAACTATGAAGAAGAGTAGCTAGCAGCACTGAAGCAAAATATTCAACAATTATCATCTTCATTGAAAGCTAAAGAAAAAAGACTTGTCCATCCAACAAGTTAATGAAAGGAAGAAAACATTAACCAAAACTCTGTTAGAAGACTCGTATGTGCTTATTAAATGACAAAGAAGCCTCAAGAAGTTCACAAATCAAATCCATGATCAAATATTCAAGAATACAAAACACTATCTTTTGAAGTAAAGTTGAAGGAAAATGGATCAAGATTACAGACTAAACATGATCAAGAAGTCATATTTCAAGAAGCGTTTATCTCTCTCAATATGCGTCTGAGCTTCTGACAAAGTTAGAATCACTCTTCTGTCAGAATAACTTGTCTGATTCAAAAGATATTCAAACATCCATAAGCTTAGAAAGTATGGAGAACCAAAACATCTTTTGTGTCACTGAAGCACACGTCAAGGAGAAAAGCCCTCTATGAAGAAATCATTTAATCTCTGATTCAAAAGAAAATATATTTTGAAATATAGTTAATTAAACTTGAAAGAAGTTTATTAATATATTTCTTATCTTCAATCGAGATCAGATAAAGGAGAAAAGACAAAATGGGCAAGGCTACAGAAAAGCATTCCTTATGTAAGTAAGAGAAAAGCTACTTTACCTGAGCTTTTCTAAGTGTTGCACAAATAAGGAAAGAACGGTGCCCAAAGAAAGAAAAGCATGACTTCTATACTCTGCTATCAACTAGGAATCTCCAACATTCTTCGAAGCATTTATTATCAAGTTAGAATGGCTATTTTATGAAGATCAAAGCTGAAGACATTCGATTGCATCTCAACGGATCTCTGTGATCAAGTATCAATAAAAGAAGTCGAAGACCTGAAAACAAGAGTGATAAGCAACTAAGAGAAAGCCAATATACTCATCAGTGAAAAGCTTTATTACTCAAGAGCAGCATTCATCTTTGAAATCAATAGCTGAAAGCAAGGATCACTCACATATCTTCTTCACACTCTGAAAATCATTTGAAGAAGACCTTATCTGCAACTCGCCAAGTTCTAAGTCCACATTCACTCTCTGTAGTGTCAAGATTGGTTGAATTGTTTTGTAACCTTGAAGCTGTGCTTCAAAACACTCTCAAAACTCTGAGCCTGAAGAGGCTTGTTTCATGAATACTTGTTGAGCTTGAAGATGTTAGTTGTGCAAACAATACTTGTGGTTAAGCCTGGAGAGGCTAGGTGTGTAAATAATACTTGTCTGTAACCTTGATCAGTTATAGTGTTAAAACTTGGTGAAACCAAGGACTGGATGTAGCCCAAAGTTTGTGGGTTAACCAGGATAAATCTGAGTATACTCTCTCCCAAACCTATATTTTATTATTCAGTTTGTTTAACTGTTTTAGTAACTAACTTGGGTGTGTTAAATAGTTGTTGATCAGTTTGTTGAGAAAGGCGTCTGTTCCAAGCGTCTCCCAATATCACTGTTTTTGTTTTGGGCTTCTTAAACTCTGATTTTCAAAAACACTATTCAACCCCCCTTCTAGTGTTGTTTTGTGCCATTTTAGTTGGTATCAAGCTCAGTCTCTGGGTTGAGCACCTCATAGTGTAGAGGAAAAGATTTTGAAGAATGGCAAGTGAAGCAGGCTCAAGCAACAATATGTACAATCAGGGTACATACCTCAGCAAACCACCCATATTCAATGGAATGGATTACAAGTACTGGAAAAATGATGAAAATGTTCATTGAGTCAACTGACTTGGATCTATGAGAAATCATATCTCAAGGACCATACAGTCCAACTGATGAAAGTGGAAATGTCATTCCAAGAAGCAGATGGATATCATATCACAAAAATATGGTTCAACTTAATGCAAAAGCAAAATATCTTCTTGTATGTTCTCTTAGCAGGTCTAAATACAACAAAATCAATAGCTGTGAAACAACCAAAGACATTTGGAACATACTAAAAGAACTATATGATGAAGATGTTGTGGTCAAAGAAACATCTGAAGAAAGATCAATTAACAGTGTTGACAAGCTTCCATCATCAAGTACACCAAAAGATCAACATTCTCAAAATGATGATGAAGATGAGGAAATTTCTGAAGCCACCAGAAAGATGAGAAGATTCTGGAACAAAATAAGGGCTAGGAAAGCAGCAATCAGAACAACTGGTGATAAGATGCCACCACTCAAAAAGATGATCACTTGGGAAGATTTGGACAAGGAATCAGAAGATGAGTTTAAATGTCTACATGGAGACATAGACTCAGATTATGAGGTAAATTCTGAATTTGAGGATTTACAAGATGCCTATCATGAACTTCTCATTGAATCTAACTGTATTCTTGATAAGTTCAAAGAACTTAAGAAAAAGTATATAAAGCTCACTAAGGAGCATAAACAGAAAAATCTCGAGGTTGACGAACTAATCAAAGAAAACAGAAAGCTTAAAGTAGAAATGCTTGAAGCTGAGATCATTACTGAAACATCACCATCTGAAGAAGTTTTAAAACCTCAATTTAAAGTGGAAGAGCTCACTAATGATCTTGCTAGATTTGTCAATGGTAAGAATAACCTGATGAAACTTCTCGGAAGTAAGAGGTCTAGCTTTTACAAAACTAGTATAGGATACATTGAAGGGAATCCTGATAAAGTATCTAATAAACTCCCGCATAACTTATAAGTTTATATTAAATCTTCTTCTGAAATATCATGTACATTTTGTGGTAAATCTAGACATATCACGCCTGGTGACGCCTATTTTTAATTAACACTAATATTGATGATTAAAATAGGAATTTTCACAAATCATTTTTGAAATATCTCCTTTGAAAAACGGAGACTTGAATGAAATTGGAAAAAACCTGATAATTCAATTTATAATATCAAATACTTTATCCAACCAAACTTGGTCTCTGGTCTTACATCAACTTCCAGGAGCAAAAAAAATCAAATAAATAAATAAATAACTTCAATCCTTTTAAAGATTTTGAAAATAAATAGATACAGTAGTCCCAAATTAAATTTTCATACATACGCATAAGTTTTCATTAGAAACATAAAATATACATAATGTCATATGGAAAACCAGAGCTCCCACTAGCAACCCTATAGCGGGATAAAGGTACTATATACATATACATAAGTCATGAAAATAGGAAACTGCCATCACGGCTTATACAAAGAACATCAAAGTTTCCCTTAGTATATATACAATACAAAATAAAATAGGATTCTCAAGAATATCCCTCAAGCATAAGATCCTCCAAAAAGAAGCAATAGTCCACACGACGCATCATCAATCATCCGTCATCTCGGTCCCACGTACGATATGGCCATCAGAACTAGCTACTCACATACACAAGAAGAAAGAAGAACGACATATGGAGGTAAGATTCTATGCTAAGCTTATAACGTAGATATGGGTATGCGGCGATAAACAATCAATCAAGTGGATACATATATTTAGGTAAAATTTTATAAAATATATATAATTTCAGAAAGAGGTTGAGACTCGAATGCATGCCTAAGACTTCGACCTAACTTTGCTCCATGGAGACTATTGTTGTCATAACGTTTTGTTGAGATAGCATTCAGGAAATATTTGTAAGCAACTCGGTGCACAAGCCCACGATAGGTGTACGCTAAAATCCATCTACTCGGCACAAGCCATCTGCTCGGCACTTTCACCCGAGAGTACTTAACATCTGAATAGTATTTATTTCAGTGGAGTTTCAAGATAGCCCTACTGTCCAGGTCTCCACCGACATCGGTGATGCATACACCGGACCATTGGCAGGATCCACACCTGACTATCCCCAAGGTCTCCGTGGCCCCCACACAGTCCCCTGATATCCTATAAAAGGTGTCTATGCCTCCAGAACGACAACGACTATGATTAGGTTGGAATATTGCCCGAAGGCAAATAAAGCAGGAACTAAAAGTTCCAAAGCACCGGTATCAATTTAAAAAAGTTATTGTTAAGAATTGGGCTCGAATAGACCATTAACCAAAATCATTCTTCCCGACTCAAAATTCATTTGACACTTCAAATTCATTTGAGCGTACTTAGGCTAAAATTAAGTATATAATAATATTTAAGAATAACAGTTGATAGTTAAGATCAACGACAAATCCAAGAATAAAATCATCAAAAGACAAGATTTTGAAAGTCTTTAACTTCACAGTATTTGGTCTATTGAATTCTTTTTTAAATATCATATACCATATTAACTTCGAGCCCAAAACAACAAAATATAAATAAGGATAAACCTTAATATTGAATTCACAGATTCAATAAATGAGAAATTGATACCAACTAATAATAACATTCCAACACCTCCCGAATCTAAGTTCAGAAACAAAATGCACATCACAACAAGTCCTCAAATGACTTAACGATCGTACATAAGGCTTATACTTAGAGCCCGATTACTTGGAAGTATATCCAACGCTTAACGTACGCGAGTGACGAAGATAAGTAAGATTCTCGATATTCCTAAGCTATAACAGATATAACAAGATATAAGATCTTAAAATCATACAGATAATCACAACATTAAAATATTAAGCAAGCATGCTAAGATAATTCTCAATATTCCTAAGCAGTTATACTAACCCGCATTAACCCCAGACTACACCTAACATAATATCTACCCCCACCTTCTAAGGCATTCGACGGTTTTTCTAAAACTTCACAGCTATGCAATCAGCCCCAAATAGTTCCCAAGAGCAATTTCTGCTTCCCCAGAGCAAGCACGAACATGAAAAACATCCTAGAGAGTCGATCCAAGCATAGAAACAACCAGACAAAACACTAAATTAATTCCTCAACATCAACACTATAAATATAACTCGCTAATATACTTAATTTCTAAAAAATCACCTAAATTTATATCAGAACAGATTTGAGATTTTTAGGCTCAAGATGAAATTTTGGGGAAAAATCAATCTACCCAAACAATGATGAAATTAGTATAGGGAAACACTAATTCATAGTCCCAATTGCATATAACAAGGTTCAATTTCAAAAATCAAAACAGAAATCAAAAGCTAGGGCTAGGGTTTCAAAATCAATTTGGGGATTTTCTTGAATCTGAGCAAAGTAGAGGGTTTTCACTCACCCAAGGAAGAAGAGGAAAGGATATGGTGACTGAAGGTGGCCTGACCGGCAGAGATAGTGGTGGAGCTCCTTTTTCGTGCGGTGGCAGTGGCCAAGAACGAACCAAACAGACCAAAGACTTACAAGGGACTCGGTGGAGCTTCGGTGCTTGGTCGTCTCCTCCCTACCAGTGACCTGGACGACGCACGGTGGTTGGAGGCATGGCGCGACGGGCTCTTAGCGACTGACGCGACGCGGAGGAGAACCGGACAGACCCGTGATGTACGGTCATCCTCTTGCTCTGGCGGCGGTCGAATGACGGCTAGAGGTTACGACTGGTCGACGCTGTGTGGTGGTGGAGGGTGGTTTAAAGCTAGAGAGGAGGAAGAAAAATGAAACTTTAGGAAGAGAGGTGTAGTTATCTGATGGAGGAAGAGGGAGCAAACGTAAAAATAGAAAGAAGGGTGTGGGGGCTGCGCATACGTGTATAAGGGAGGAGAGAACAAATTATTTTTATTTTCTTTTTCTTTAATTGTTGATAAGTATAAAAATAGGTGGTTAAGATTGAGTCTAGAAAAAGAAATCATGTTGGCCCTTGGATATAAAAACAATGGTTGACAAATATATAATTTCAAAATCCAAATTAGAGTAAAGGTTGATAGTTGAATTTATCAACCAAGAAAAATCAGTGATCCAAAATTAATCTCTGATTACTTTACAACCAACATATTTTCAAATCTAAAATTAAATAGAGTAAACTATGAAAATAAATTTCTTTCAATCATATTATTTAAAACATTTTTCTAAACAAAGAATAATAGTGACAATAGCGTAATATTATTGCCCTGCAAGTGTGTATGCACTATAGGATCACAGTGTTAACACACCCAATAAAATATTTAAACGAGTAAATAAAATTACTCAAACTAAACAACATAAAAATAAACAAAAATAAACATTTAGAAAAATTAATCACTCTTAATAGAGAAATTAAACATATATGTCAAAACAGGGATGTTACATTCACGTCCAAGTGCTTTCACAAGAGAAAAGCCAAGTCTTCACAGACTAAAACATCTAATGGGAAAGGACCCAAAAAGGTATGGGTACCAAAACACCTTATAATTCCTCTTGCAGATTTGTTGAGTAGAACAAAGAGGACTCCCATGATAGAAGTTGGAAAATGGACTCACACTACTCACAATCACAATCACTGTTTTGTTTTGGGCTTCTTAAACTCGATTTTCAAAACACTATTCAACCCCCTTCTAGTGTTGTTTTGTGCCATTTCAATCACGATATCAGATTTAGTCGAGTACAGTAAAAAGATGACTTGATGTTTGAGACCTTCCTTGTTGAGATGAAAGCGTCGCAATGAATTTTTATTGCGACTTACCAAGGACTTCTAAGAGTCTTGTTTTGTTTCGAGTGTTCGTGGACAGACTGATGAAGTTGACACCCTTCTTACCTGTTAAGATCCACTATGCAGTGGAGAAGTTAACCGAAGTATGTATCAGAGGACTGATCAGGCTTCATGGAGTATCTTCAAGCATCGTTTCAGATGAAGACCCGAAGTTTACTCCACGTTTTTCGGTAAAATATGCTCTAAGTGTTGAAGACCAAGTTGAAGCTAAGTTCAGCTTATTACCTTCGACTCGATGGACAAGGAAGAAATGATCTAATCCTTAGAAGGTTGACTGGGAGTAAGTGTAGTACCAAAGTATTGTCAATCATATAGTAGGATAGATAAGAGGTGATAGGAGTTTTGTTGAGGTATAGATGTGACTGGTAAGATGAGAACCCCTAAGCTCAATGTCATTAAGTAAGAATTACGATAGATCTTATCATGATCGAGGCAAAATGTCGCTAAGGGAATCTAGAATAATGATCAAACGCATGTAATCAATATTGATCGTATGAGTTTGGAAGATTAAAAGGAAAGTGTCTATAGTAATTTCACCTAAGTGGATTCGAACGAAAAAGATAAACTCTTGTGTTATCTAAGTTTGATAGAGAAATTCAAAGTTGATGAGTTAAATAATCCTACCCTGCGTGGTTTCTTTTGATGTTAGATTACCTTAAAGTATTTTGATATAACCTGGAAGAGTAGACTATGCTCAAAGGCACTGAGACTGTGATTGGATATCTTGAATAGGAAGCTGGTACATGTTTCCTCAAAAGTAGTGTTGATCTTAGTGTTCACTGTGATAGTTAGACGTTTGAAAAAGATTTTTTTTTCTAGTCGACCAGTATTGAGGAGAGAGGTGATTAAGTTTTGATTTTGCCCTTCATGTGTGTAGAACTAAGATTAAATGTCAAGGATAGTGGATATAATGTGGTGGTGGATAGTTTCGAGAATAAATAGAATGACATGGGAATAGATAATGTTAAGGAGTTATCGATAGGAGGAATGAAGCGACGGGAAATAAAACGTCGGATCTTGAGGTCAAGGTGCGATTACAAAATCCTGTCTTTGGGTCATGGATGCTTCTGAAAAGTTGCCGCCACCGTCCAGCACCGCTGTCTCCGCCGCGTCGGACCACCTCCACCCATCATACTGCACTACTCTTTGATTGGGTGAGTGAAATCTCACCTATTGTGATCATATTCAAGAAAAATCCCCAATTTCCCAAACCCTAACCCTAGCCCTTTGATTTCAGTTGTTAAATATGAAATTACTTATGTTTTTATGCAATTGGGGTCCTGGATTGGTGTTTTCCTAAACTAATTTTATCATTTTTTGGGTAGATTGATTTCTCCCCAAATTGTATTAGAACCCTAAAGCTCCAAATCTGTTTCTTTTGAAATTGGTCTGATAATTATGAAATTAACTATGTATTTATACAATTGGGACTGTAAATTGATTTTTATTAACCCGATTTCATATTTCTATGATCAAATCTCTTTTCCCCAATTTTTGTGATGAACCCTATTTTGCCCAAATTGATTTTATTGGAAATTGATTCTATTAATTAAAGGTTTGAATTTATTAGATTTTATGTTGATGTTGAGTTATTGATTGATATGTTGTTTGCTTGTTGAATGTGCTTGGATGCTCTCTCTTGATGTTGTTTGTGACTGCGCTTGTCCGTGGGAACATAAGTTGCATTTATGTATGACTGGTTTGGCCGAGAGCATGACACTCGGGTCATAGCTTGATAATGATGAATTAAGTCACTAAAAATCTTAATTAGAAAATTATTGAATTTTTCAGTTTTCTCAAGTGGAAGATATCACGAAAATATAAGTTAAAAATCCCATTATTAAATAGTTAAGGATTTAGAAAAGATTTTAGACGATTTGTAAGAATATTTAAAAATGAGTGTTAGTGAGGACAAACAGTGAAGAATCGTATTATTTTTATTTTCCTTAAATATTTCAAAAATAAAAAGGAAAGTCTCTAAAACATTTTAACGTTATCAAGGAAAAAGTTTCGTTTAAAATGAAAAGTATTTTGTTTTACGAAAAAATTGATTCAGATGCAAAATCTTTAAAGAATTCCATTGTAGAGGAAATTTTGTTAAAGTTTTCCTTCCAAACCAAAAGATTTTAAAATGTTTTTTTTAACGATTTAACGTTTTAGAAATGAATTTCAGTGGAAAATATTTTCTGCAACATGTTTCAAAAGAACAAAAATATTTCCGACGAACTTTGATGAGTTTCGAATTTTGTTTTGGTATTTGTTTTCACATAACGAAAACTGTGTTGAAAACGAGAAAGTTAAGATAACCTAGAGACCGAGACGTCGGGTCGTTCTAGAGTTCTATGAGAAAAACACGTGGATTTTAATCCGTGTTATATATGGTGGGCTTTGTGTCCCATATTGAATATGGTGGACTTCGTGTCCCATGTCTGCGAACCTAGGACTTGTGCATCGGTCTAGGGTTTCATGATTGAGCACTCGGACTGCGTGTCCTGTGTTAAGTACAAATGGAGTTGACGCCTGTATAAAATTAGTCGTGAGCCTCAAGCCTCGATAATAAAGAACGAATGAAAATGAAAAAAAAGAGAGAACCAACTATTTTACATGCATGAACCGGCAGACGTGCCATTGAGTTGACGAGCTACAATCCATAAGTAGATCGATAAATTGGATAGTTACAGACCAAGAAGGGTCTTTAGGGACATCTGGGTTTGAATGCCATAGAAGGTCCCGGCCTTGCAACCTCGAGTCGTGATAATCGACTTCCAAACACAGGATGTACTCAATAGGAACTATTTAATATTATTTAGGTGTTGACGTGATACCCTTGAACAATTGGAGTTAAGACCTAAATTGAGAGGCCGACCTCATGCGAACAATTGTGTTATGGGGATATTGGGCCTATACTGCTCAAAGAAGGGAAGTTAAGATCTCCGAAGATTAAGAAATAAATATTGATATTTGAAGTATCATGCATCTTTTGAAAATCATATTGATTGTCGGAATAGAAATCCCTTGAGTGGATTATATTATTGTTGAGTTTTTGATTTTATTTATATTGTTATATATCATTGTGGGTATATGTGTTTTGTTTGGTGTGTCGGGTATGTGGCTATCACGATAAACTCATATTATGAGTATCTCACCCTTGTTATGTACATGTGGAATGCTTTGTGGTATTTTTGGATATGTGTACAGTTTTGCCTCAACAGTTTTTTGGATCACCACGAGACCCTGATGTTCGAAGGTTATGATGTTAACCAGGAGGATGTGTGAGCTGTTATGGGCAAGACCCGCTTTTCTTTCGTACTACTCACTGGAGTAAGCTACGACACCTTGTTTTCGAGGTATTCGATTGATGGGGATAACGTTGGAGAATTTTCCAACGGACATCTCTGAGTTTGACCAATTGTGAAGTCGTCATTTTCGTGTAAGGGTTTTTGGAGTCTTTTCGAAGTGCTTATTATGACCTGTTATGGCTATTTGAAAACTTGTACGCCTAGGCGAGAAAAATCTTTTAATGATTCTGTGGTGGTTTAAACTGTGATGTATGTGTTATGATTTTATTTTTTTTGGCTTGACGCCTGTAAATATTCGTACCGTATGAAAAAAGTTTAGACCATCATTTTTTAACATAATTATACACCTAAATTATTTTCTGAAAGAAACCAGTGTTAATTTTCTTTTTTTATGTTTTCCGTATCGAGTTGAGATGTAGCACCAAAAAGGGGGGGGGGGGGTGTGGGTGTAACACTAAGTAAAAAAAAATATTATCGAAAAGTCAATATTCAAGGGACGCTAAATATTTAAGTGTGAAATGTAATAATATTACCTTTAAAACGGTTACATCCACCTATATTGTACTGGTTCACCAAGCCTTGCTTCATATGCAAGATTGACAGGGAGATGTTCCATTGAATAAAAAAAAACCTGGGGGAAATACCCTCTCCAACTTGCACATAATTATTGAAATGTTTTCTTCCATCTTCCTCAGACCATCCATCCTTAAAGCTGCAGAGCATAGATCTTTGAAGAAATGATTGATTTCTGTAAGTGGGTTCAAAATATGCGGGGCAACGAACTGAAAGCTATAGGAACCAAACATTCCATGAATACATGACATTCATGACTTTTCATCCCATGAAGCCTCCCCGTTTTTACATCAGCACATCGTGCCAAATTAGAGGAATAACCATCGGGCGTCCTAAGCTCTTTCAACCACCGACAAACAGACTTTGTTTCATTGGCGGTTAGAGTGTAACAATCTTTTGGTTTGACCATTTTTCTATTTGGTTGCGTTTTCAACTCCAAATCCTTTCGTATACAGTACAGAGCTATGTCCATCATTGTCTTCTCATTGTCCTTCGTCTTGCAAGCCATATTCATAATTGTGTTAAAAATGTTGTCAAAGAAATTCTTCTCAATGTGCATAACATCAAGGTTATGTCTTAACATATTATCTTTCCAGTACGGTAGTTCCCAAAAAATACTTTATTTTGTCCAGTTATGCCATTCTCCATACCCCGATAATTTTGACACACCGGCATCTGTGACTTTTGGAAGATCGCTAACACGACCCCAAATTTGTTCAGGAGTCAACAAAGGCGGTGGACCTTCTTCTATCTGATTATTTTTGAAAGCTCGGATATTCCTTCTAATTGATGGTCATGATCTAATAACCAACGATGAGAATCAAACCATGAACTTTTGCCACCATATCTTAGGGTAAAGCCTTCCGATGTACCATGCAATACAGGCACACCAATTTACCGTGAGTCCCCCAACCAGAGAGCATGCCATATGCAGGAAAATCATTGATCGTCCACATTAGTGCCACCCTCATCATAAAATTTCGCTTCTTGGAAACGTCATACGTCAACACACCATCCCACAACTTCTTCAAATCAATCAGAGGCTGCAAATATACATCAATCACAACCTTCAGATTAGATGACCCGAGTATGAAACAAGACAAACATATACGGTTTTGACATGCACATCTCGGGAGGAAGATTGTACAGTATAACAATTACTAGTCAACATGAATATGGCGAGGCTGATGCCTGAATGTACGGGGTAAAACCATCTGAGCACAGCCCAAGTCGTACATTGCGGGGATCTGATGCAAATTCAAGGTGTACCCGATCAAAGTGCTTCCAGGCTTCAAAATCAGAAGGGTAGCGTAAAACGCCCATACTTCTTCTATTTTCATAATGCCACCTCATCTGTCCCACGGTTTGCGTTGATGCAAACAGTCTCTGCAACCTTGGAATTATTGGCAGATAGAACATTGCCTTCATAAGAACTGATTTGTTCTTAATACGGTCACTATTTTGAACACGGTACCTCGGTGTCTGACAAAATTTACATTCTTCCATAGCGTTGCCATTTGTGCCCGAATCACTGTCATAATAAAGCATGCACCCGTTTGGACAACAATCAATCCTCTTAGCCCCCAACCCCAGTTTCGACACCAACCTCTGCGCATCATAATAACTTTTTGACAACATCTCTTTGAATGGTGTCACATCTTGCAGCATTTTACAAAAAAAATTCAAAAGCTGCTCGTGGACATTCCAATTGGACTTGCAAGTTAAAAGCCTAACACAAATTGGTAATTTTGAATCTGACGCCCCTTCAAACAATGACTTATTTGTCTCTAACAATAGATTGTAGAATCTCTGTGTCGATTCATTAGGAGGATCTTCCATGTCATCAGTCTCATTTGCCTCAAAAGTCCCACGTTGCCCGAGACAATCATCCACCATCCACTGTATTGACTGGAGTTGTTTGACATAGTTGTCGTGTAATCCACTTCCTGATGCACCCATGTCGTGATCGTCACCACCGACTTCATTTAGATCAATATTCGACAACTCCTCACCATGATCAGTCCATATCCAATAATTAGGCTTGAACCCACGTCGATATAGGTGTACCTTCACTTCATCATCAGTCAAAACATTTGTACAATTGCACTTTATGCACGAACATCTAATTCCCCCTATTCGGCATAATCACAATGTTGTTTAGTTTTCAAATAAACTCCTCAACTCCAACTACAAATGATTGTTTCAGACACCATCTTCTAGACTCGTTCCTATCATACACATAACTACGGCTCGAGGGATAATATTCCATCCTTCTGCATTTTCAGATAAATTGACGTATATTTAAACATGATTTTATGATGCCGAATCGCTCCCTTACTTTAAAAGGTATGGCCATATCCCATTCAAGAAGAAAATTTTGCACCACTGTATTATACTAGTTACTCATTACTTCTCATGTCTTATAGTCTGAAAATTTCGACAACATTTCCCATCGGTCTTCAAGCACACGACTTGACCGCGGTAAGATACCACAATCAAGTATGGACCCGAAGAACAAAACGAAATATATTGAACCGAAATTTCATCAACTATTTAACATATGAGAATCAACGAGTAATTAGTATATCAGTGGACAAAAATTTTCTTCTCAAACTGTCCCAATTGGACAATTCAAGATTCAATAGAATGACCGATACCATGACCACGAGTACACATGTTCAATAATATTGAACCTTCAACGAGTAACTAAGGTTTTCTCAAAAACGTATTAATTATACGCTAAAATAAAAAAAAATTTAAGTAACATGGATAATTTGCTTAAAGATTGACATTATTAGCAAACAATCAAACACATAATTAAGCAACCATCATAAACAAAACATTAACAAAAAAAAGCCGCATACTTATTTGTCTAACTTTTTATTACACGATTAATTTTTTAAATTAATTTTAACTATTAAAGTATTTTATTGAATTTGTTAATATTTACATGGTTAATTATTTAGTTAGATATTATTTATTTAAATATAATTAGTTATTTAAATATTATTTATTTAAATAATTGTTAATAAGTCAAGTTGCATTTGTTTACTTGAATGTTTTAAGCCCTATGATCGATTGATTCCAACCTATTTCTATTATATTAATTAATTAATTAGATATTAATTAATAACTCTTCCTAAATCTTTTATTTACTTACTTATATAAGTAATTATTTATGTATTTATTTAATCTAGTATTATTGTTATGTAACTATTTAATTGTTTACTTATTTACATATTTAAATTTATTTTCCATAGATAAGATTAATTTTATTTTGATAATTAACTATTTTGGTATAACAAAAATTTAATCTCTCCTTTTTTAATCACATTCGATGATGTTCCAAGCTTCCAGATGCCTCATGGCCAGCTATCATCACAGTCCCGGCTCCCCCGTAGCTGATGCAGTTATATATATATATATATATATATATATATATATATATATATATATATATATATATATATATATATATATATATTGGTGAAGTAAAGTTTGGATGCAGTTATATATTTTACCAAAGTTCTCATTGTCGTTATTTCCACACTAACATTGTGGTTATTTCCAATTTAAAAGTTCTCTTCCCTTAAAATTTTATCTTCAATTCAGAACAACAACAACAACAAACACATATATGAAGGTCAACCAAGCATAACACAAAATAAAATTTCTAACATATTTCAATATTTAATTTAAACATGAACAACTTATCAGTTATGTCCAAAATATCAATATCAAGCACGCATACGTAAAAATTAAATCAGAAAGAGAATAGCAAATGTCAAAATTTAACAGCAATAAGAGAAGGTTAGATTTATACCTCAGTGCTTGTGGTAAGAAGGAAGTTGGTGGCTGCCGGAGTAAGCTGGTGGCAGTGTCCCTCTGAAACAAACAAAGCATGAAAAAATAAATTAACTTTTACACTACAATCAGAAATTTATACAACAAAAAATCATAACAATGAACAAATTAAATTTATACCAGTGCAAGGAGGGTGAGGGTGGGGGTGGTGGTTCCGGTGCAAGGAAGGAAAGAGTGGTGGTGTTGGTGGTGGGTCACGGTGGTGACAGGGAAGAGAGAAAAAAGGAGGAGAGAGAGGGGGAGGAGAAGCAAAGAGAGAGGAAAGGAGAAGGAGGGCGTGGGCAGGGCGGAGGTACGACCGGGTGGCGCACTGAGTGGTGGTGTCGTGGGGGGTGACGCCGGAGTTCACAAGGAGGAGAAAGGGTAGAGAGGAAAGAGAGAAACAGGGAAAGAAAAGTGAGGGGAAGGGTTTGGCGTTGGTGGTTTAATGTGCTTTTACCGACGGATTTGAAATTTACCAACAACTTTATCTGTCGGTAATTCAAAAAATGAATTACCGACAGAATAGTCCGTCGATAATGTGGTAATCGATTTCTGACGGAAGTTTCGTCGGTAATTACCGATGGAGTAAGCCTTCGGTAAACTTTGGCGCCAAAAAATTCTCATTCCCGCATTATATACCGACGGAATTACCGATGTAAAACATTACCGACACACTTTCCGTCGATAATTAGTTAAATTTTTGGTATTCGTGTTTACCGACGGTTTATTCCGTCGGAAACTGTCTCACTACCAACGAAACTGGTGTACGTCGTAATTATCCGTCGGTAATCCATCATTTTCTTGTAGTGTTCGTCCCTCGTCTTTTTTTTTTTTCTCATTCTTTGTTCCCCGCTTTAAATATTAGTCCTTCTTACCATATTAACGTTGTCAATTTTTTGTTCTATGTTGCAAATGGTTTGACACCAGTCATGCCCATGGCATTTTTATTATAAAAAATAATAATTTATTTAACCACAAATTATTTTTAAAATTTATAAAATGATAAAATTATTAAATCCATTTAATTTATTATAATATTAATAAAATCATTTAAAATAATTTTAAACAAAAAATAAATGAATTTAATTACACTTTTAACCCACAACTATAGTCCATGTGTGATATTCATCCCTTGAGCCTTTTTTGCAAACATTTGGTCTCATAAGTTTAAAGGTTCAACGTTAGTCTCTCCATCATCTCTTTCATCATAAATCTACCAAGAGAGAAATATTTGTATTGACACATTCCTAACATCTCGTTGTTAGGCACAACCAATAATGACTATAGACAACACATAAAAACTTTTACAATTATTTTAATAAAAAAAATAGATCATTTGAAGCTGACTGTTCTGCTCCCATCACTTTGGTTTCGTTCTTATGTTTGAAATCCCAGAGTAGAAGAAACAAATCTTTAAATTGATGGCATCAGTAAGAGGTTGGCACTAGAACGTTTTCACAAAAGACATTAGCACTACAAAGCAGCCTCAAAAGTCATCAATGTCGAACACATTTTCCTCATCAACGTGAGAGAGAGACTCTACAACTTGATGGGTCTGCTTATCTTGCGCAGCCTCAAAATTTATCAGTGTCAGGGAGTTGAAATCGATCGTGGATTGTGGCTAAAAGGCTTGGGAAAAAGAAGAGGAAGGTGTTGGAGAGGGAGGAGGTGAGAGAGAGTCAGGGGAGTGAGAGAGGAAATGGGGTCAAGTTTGTAAATTTTAAAAAATTAAGGATTTAAAAATAATAATTTTTTATAAATAAAGGATCGCTCATGGCAGGAGACATTTGAAGCAGTAGGCATGAGAAAAAATTAAGCAAGAGAGAGGAGAACGGTTTGACTGAAGATAAGGAGGAGAGAAATGATTTTTTTTCTTTCTATTTTAATAATTGTGATACTTTTGATGAGTTGTCACCTTATTATTGGTTGTTTTTAATAATGATGTTTTAGATTTGTGCCGATGCAAGTTGTCACCTTTGGATTTATATAAAATTTTCAACAGATATTATTGATCTCATCCAAGCTGGATAATCATATCAGTCATCTATGAGTGATTTTGGTGGATAACGAACCTTAAGACATTGTCACGGTAAGATGCACCAAGATGCAACAAGATGAAGTGAGATGTAGTAAGTTGCAAGTTTGAGAGCTATTTTGAACGAAATTAATTGTTTCAAGGAAGGGATATGCAACTGCGAAACATAGACTAGGGAGTAATGAACTATTTGTTCAGATGAAGGAGAAACACTAGTAGGTCACGTTTTGGTTATTTTTTTCCTTCAAAATTTTGATCTCTTGCAATCATAAGTACAAATTTTGGGGAAATTTCAGGTCATGTTCCTCAACAAAACTCAATGACTTCTCTACCGAACCCTACCTCTACTCAGTCTCACCCCTCATTTTCTTTCAAAGTGTGAAGAGAAATCCTAATTTGTGGTTTCTACTAATTTTTTTTCAATCCCAAATCTTCAATCTCTTTAGGTAGACTTTCTTTTGATTTTCCTAATTTGTGAGTTCTTCTCATGACATTGATTTTTAGGACCATTTTGCCGTTTCATTTTTGGCATAAGAGATGTCATTGGAGTAGCTTAAATATGAGTTCTCACTTATTTTCCACTACTTTATCCTATTCCAAACTGATCGATGACTGTTTTTTTATTGATCATTTTCAGTGTTTCACGATGAACCTTTTCTTTTTTATTGGAAGGAAAATGTGAATTTTGGTATAAAATTAGATAATGATGAACCTTTAATGATGGAGTAATGACACGTGAACACTTGGGTTTGACACCCAGGTGGACACCTTGGTTAATCGTATGTAAATTTTTGGTTAATTCAGTTTATTATATGGTTAATGGGTTATATGAAGCTTATTTTCCATAATCATGTAAATATTTGGTTAATCACATGCAAATATCTAGTTAATTCAGTTTTTTATATGATTAATGGATCATCATGAATTAACCAAATATTTACACATGATTAACCATATAATGAACTGAATTAACCAAATATTTGTACCGATTAACCAAGATTTCAACTTTGGGTGTCAACTGTAACACCTCAAGATTCATCGTTATGTTTATATGTGTTAGTTTAGGCATATATATTTGATGGTTTAGCGGATTAGGACTACATTGCACTGCATTGCATGCTTGATATTGATGAGGTTGATGTATGTTTATACATGTTGTTGATATATGCTTACGTCGGTGCCATGCTTGTATGTTTTACTTTACTTCCTACCTCCTTACTATTATGTTTACATGATTCTTACTCCGTATTATTTGTTTGTTGTTTGGACTAATTGGCACCTTGCAGATGATGACGAGCAACCTGGAGAGGAGTGACTCTGAGGAGCCGCCACTCATAGTTAGGGCTTGTGTTTTATATTCAGTTAGTTAGTTTTCAGTTTGTATTCCGTGGATTTATTCCGGAACGGTTATACCAGCTCTGTATGTGACATCGGGGTTGTGATAGGTTTATTTCTTTGCTATGTTAAATTGTTTTAAACTCGTTTTATTTTTCGAGATTTGAGATCTAGTTCATGTGGACTTTTCTACCTATGGATGGATGCTTTATTTTATCCAGTATGATCATGACTAAATTTTATTAATTGCTTATCTTAAAGCGCTTATAACATGTGGGGTAGAAGGATGTCACATTTAGTGGTATCAAAGCAGCTCGGCCCTGTCCGGACGTGGTATGAGTCTATTGTGTGACTCTTGTTTGAATTGTCTATATTTATATAGACAATTTTACTTGTACTAAGTACCTATAGCTTTGTTTTGGCTTGACTTACTGCATTTGGCGGTTTGTCTTGAACGATCCAAGGAGCCTTCGAGTGCTTCTTGTGTTTAGGAAGGTTGTTCTATTATCTCTTTGTACTATAAACTCTACAGCTGATCTTGTGCGCTTACCTTTTTTAAAACTGCTCGATGTTATTCTTGGGATGAACTAGTTATCTTCCAACCATGTTCCCTTTATCTGTTTTGATAAGACCTTAGTTTTTGGAACTCCAACGGAGTCTAAGAATCCGGACCTTCTCTCTGCCAGCCAAGTTCAAGCTTCGATGAAAGACGAAGCCCAAGTGTACATGATGATAGCTTCCCTGGAAGTAGAGAACGGGCCTCCTGATATCGTCAGCTTGCCTGTTGTGCGAGACTTTCCTGAAGTGTTTCCGAGGAATGTTTATAACTTACCCCCAGAGAAAGATATTGAGTTTGCCATAGACTTAGTGTCTAGCATCGGGCCAATCTCCATAGCACCCTATAGGATGTCTCCTCTAGAGTTAGCTAAGTTGAAGCAAGAGTTGGAAGACCTGATGAAGAAGCAGTTCATTAGGCCTAGTGTGTCTCCGTGGGGAGCACCTGTGTTGTTGGTGAAGAAGAAGATGGTAGTATGAGGTTGTGTGTCGACTATCGGCAGCTCAACAAGGTGACCATAAAGAATCGGTATCCCCTCCCTAGGATTGATGATCTCATGGACCAGTTGATAGGAACTTGCGTCTTTTCTAAGATAGACTTGAGGTCAGGGTACCATCAGATTTGGGTTAAGTCTGAGGACATCTCGAAGACAGCGTTCAAAACGCGATATGGTCACTATGAGTATTGGTTATGCCCTTCGGTGTGACCAATGCTCCTGCGGTCTTCGTAGATTACATGAACAAGACCTTTCACCCTTAGTTGGATAAGTTTGTGGTGGTGTTCATAGATGACATCTTAGTGTACTCCAAGAGCAAGGAGGAACATGAGGAACACCTGAGGGTTGTCTTGCAGACCCTTAAGGAAAAGCAGTTGTATGCTAAGTTGTCTAAGTGTGAGTTCTGGTTAGAGGAAGTGAGCTTCTTAGGACATGTCATCTCTAAGGATGGCATAGCTGTGGACCCAGCTAAGGTTGAGACGGTGCTCCAGTGGGAAGCGTCGAAGTCTGTGACCGAGATTAGGAGTTTCTTGGGGTTAGCCTGGTATTATAGGCGGTTCATAGAAGGTTTCTCTAAGATAGATTTACCCTTAACCCGTCTCACCAAGAAAGGACGGTTGTTTGTGTGGGACTCTAGATGTGAAGAGAGTTTGCAAACCCTTAAGGATAGGTTGACATCAACACCAATGTTAGTTTTGCCAGATCCTAGTGAACCCTTCGTGGTTTATTGCAATGCTTCTAAGCAATGGTTAGATGGAGTGTTAATGTAGAATGGCGAGGTAGTTGTCTATGCTTCTAGGAAGTTGAAACCCCATGAGAAGAACTACCATACCCATGACCTAGAGTTAGGGGTTGTGGTATTTGCCTTAAAGATCTGGAGGCATTACCTGTATGGATTGAGGTTTGAGGTTTTTAGTGATCACAAGAGTTTGAGGTATCTCTTTGATCAAAAGAAGTTGAATATGAGGCAGCGTAGGTGGATGGAGTTCTTAAAGGATTATGACTTCGAGCTGACCTATCATCCAGGAAAGGCCAATGTGGTGGCCGATGCCCTAAGTAGGAAAATCTTACATATCTCTGCTTTGACGGTCAGGGAGATGGATCTGATTTAGGAGTTTAGAGACCTTAGTCTAACTTGTAAGTTTACCCCTAAGAGTATTAGGCTTGGTACCTTGAAGGTTACCAACAGCTTGATGGATCAGATTACAGAGGGTCAGAAATTAGATGAGTTTCTCTTAGACCAGCGAGAATTCCTCGCTCAGGGTAGAGACCTTAGTTTCAAGGATGAGAGTGATGGAGTCTTGAGGTTTAAGGATAGAGTGTGCATACCGGATGTTCCTGAGATTAGGAAGTTGATCCTTGAAGAAGGACATAGGAGTGGGTTAAGTGTGCAGCCAAGTGCCACCAAGATGTATCAGGACCTTAAGAGGATGTTTTGGTGACCTAGGATGAAAAAGGATGTGGCCGAGTTTGTATATGCGTGTTTGGTTTGTCAGAAAGTTAAGATAGAACACCAAAAGTCATCAGGTAAGTTACAACCTTTATGTATCCCAGAATGGAAATGGGATAGCGTCTCCATGGACTTTGTGTTTGGACTCCCTAGGACTCCAACTGGTTTTGAGGCTATACTGGTTGTTGTGGATAGATTGACTAAGTGTGCCCATTTCATCCCGATGAACATAGAGTATCCTTTAGAGAAGTTAGCCAAGTTGTACATCAAAGAGATAGTTAGGCTTCATGGTGTACCCTCTGGCATAGTATCAGATAGAGACCCGAGGTTTACCTCCAGGTTCTGTGAGAGTTTGCAGCATTCTTTAGGGACAAAACTTAGGCTTAGTTCAGCTTACCACCCGCAGACTGATGGGCAGTCTGAGAGGACCATCAGTCATTAGAGGACTTGTTGAGAGCTTGTGTGCTAGAACAGTCTGGTAGTTGGGAAGAGATGTATGACACCCTTGTGTTGGAGTGAACCTAGTGATAGTGTGGTGCTAGGGGGTCGAGATAGTCCAGGAAACAAAGAAAGGATCAGTATGGTTCAGGAAAAGATGAGAGTGGAACAGAGTAGGCAAAAGAGCTACCATGACAAAAGGAAGAAGGCGCTCGAATTCCAGGAAGGTGATCATGTGTCCTTAAGAGTTACGCCAACAACTGCGGTTGGTAGAGAGATGAAAGCAAGCAAGCCATCTGTTATCAGGAGATCCGAGTCTTTCCTACCTTGGTGAACAAGTGCAGAATGGCAAGGAATCACAGTTCTCAGCAGGTAAGCCTAAGGATTGGGATTCTCCTAAACATATCAGATGTGGAAAACGTGGAGAAGGTCACTATACCCATCAATGCAAGGAGTCGAACATCATCTGTTTCAAGTGTGACAAATATGGTCACCAAAGCAGGAACTGTAAAGGAGAAAAGTCAGAACCACAGAGTGCCAGCAGGAATCAGAGTGCGTAGCGGAAGGGTAATGGAGCTGGAGCCTCCAAGTCCGTGGACTTAACCCAACGTATGCGCCTAATTGATGAAAGTTTAACCAGTTAAGGTGATAGAAAACTTGAGGACGAAATTTTTATAAAGGGGGTGGAATTGTAACACCTCAAGATTCACCCTTATATTTATATGTGTTAGTTTTGGCATATATATATTTGATATGTTTGATATTTAGATATATGTGTATATATTATTGCATATGATAATATGTATATTAAAATATGATTATTTGCATTAATATGAGATTGTGTCTCTTAATGTTTGATTTTATATGTTAATAAATGATATGTGATTTTATTAATAATAAGCGATTAAGAATGATATGATAAGATATCGTGCGATTTAGTATTTAAATAGAGATAGTGTTATTCTTAGATTTTAACCCCCCAACCAATCCAATTTGATTCCTTATCAATATAGGATCATCATCTTTTTGTTTATATGTTAAGATCTTATCATAATCTCCTAAGGATCCTATCTAGGAATAACTACCAAATATGTCGCTAAACTTCCATCGAATGTTGGACCATCTTAGAGTCCAATTTAGGATTCGATCATTAGATATTAATATGTAGATATTTCTCTGATATTTCTAACGACACCAAGAACACCTCAATCAAAAACTTGTAGCTCGAGTTATGGTCAAAATACCGAACTGTATACAGTTTCAACCGAAATAGGAACCCTTTATGACCCGAACTCATATATATACCATTAGACTCGACCTAAACCTAGTTTACATGACCCCAAAAATCATAACACTGTCTCCCTCCTTCCTCTCTGAATCCTTATGGGTTTTCTCCCTAAAACTCTCTCTAGGGAACTCGTTCTTGCACCGTTCTTCACTGCTTCTTGATAGGAAAACATCGCTACGAATATGGGTTCGTTGTGCTTGATGTTTGGGACTATAGAAAAGGTAAAATTTGTGCACTTTGTCCCTTGAGTTCTTTCTTTCAAGTTCTTGATCTTTTCCTTTTAATTTCTTGATCTTAGAATTGAACCAAAGTGTCTCTTTGTCGTTCTTGAGGTTGTAGACAAGCGCTAGTGAGACAGGACCCAAGTGGATCTTCTTTCTCTCTTTTTAACCCCAATCTTCCCCAATGACAAATGATGACTTAGTTAATTAATGATGAAGACTAGATAACTTAACTAAAGATTAATTAATATGGTTGAGCCAGTAACCGTTGGGTTACCGCAAGTTGTTTGAGCTGTACCTTGGTGCCTTATGGCCAAGAGGGTCTTGACCCCGCGGTTTGGGTCTAAGGTGCTATTGATGTTGTACCTTAGGGACCGAGAGTTTGTCCCAAGGGGGGGCCTTGACTCCACGGTTTGGGTCTAAGGTGTTGTAGTTGATTCTGCTGTGGTAGATTCCGCTGGTTAAAGGTGTTGTGGTAGACTCTGCTGCGGTCGATTCCGCTGATGTCTTCGGTTGATTCCGTTGGAGTTATAGAGGTGGTGGTTGTCTGTGGTCAGTGTGTTGCATACTCATTGCATCAGAGTTGTTGTTGTTGTTGAGGGATGTTTGACATAGGGGAGGTCGTCCTAGAGTACGGCGATTTGGCCATCCACGGTTGGAGTAGATTCTCCTTGCGCCCCCGTGACGAGGCATCCGTTGGTTTGATGCGTTGGCTATCCAAGGAGTAGATTCTCCAGCGTTGAGTAGATTCTCAATGTGGATATTTAACTCCGAAGTCGTCCATCCCGATTTTAGTGGATCCACATGCATTGTTGGTTTAGCGGAGTAGGACTCCATTGCACTGCATAACATGCTTGATGTTGATGAGGTTGATGTATGTTTATACATGTTGTTGATATATGCTTACGTTGGTGCTATGCTTGTATGTTTTACTTTACTTCCTATATCCTTGCTACTATGTTTACATGATTCTTACTCCCCATTATTTGTTTGTTGTTTGGCCTGATTGGCACCTTGCAGAGGATGACGAGTAGCTCGTGAAATAGACAACTATAAACACGAGAAGGGGGGGTTGAATTGTGTTTATCAGAATTTAAGCAAAGTTGAAATCTTTTCGCAAACAAAAAGGCTAGATTTGGACGAGTGGAAGAATACAGGATGGACGGGTGATTTTGGCGAACACACCACTTGATAGACGTAAGAAAACTAAAGCAATTAAAGAGTTTAAGGAAAGAGAGATTGACACAGTTATTTATCCTGGTTCACTCTTCAAAGCAAAGAGCTACGTCCAGTCCTTGGCAGCACCAAGATTTATCCACTATAACCGATCGAAGTTCTGAGACTCAAGTATTATTTGCACACCTAGCCTCTTCAGGCTCAAAGACAAGTATTATTTGCACACCTAGCCTCTTCAGGCTCAAGACAAGTATTGTTTGCACACCTAGCCTCTTCAAGCTCAAGACAAGTATTGTTTGCACACCTAGCCTCTTTAGGCTCACTAAGATTTGTTTGAGAGATTTGGTTTGTAATAAATACAACTTCTCACAGGCAGATCTTTCACTAACACTCAAAGAGTAGTTTAAATGTAAAGCTTAGGAAAGTCTGTGTAATAACTTCAAATGATTGAAGAATACAGAATGAAAGAATTAATGCGCTGAGTCAAATGTAATGTGTATTCACTTTTTCTTCATCTTCAGTGACTTCCGTATATATGGTCTTCAAGCATTTAGGATCCGTTAGAGACATTCCCTCAGATGTTGGCTTCAAGCAAAACTTTATTTAATGCAATAGAGTCGTTCTGGGCAGCCATTAATGCAATAGGAACGTTGGTTGTACCCTAACATGAAGGATCATGGCTTTATGCATCGTGATACAGCCATATCAGAGTTGTGCAGAGAGCTTTTTGTACTTTACTGAGTACACTTCCCTTTCTGTGTAAGGACCGGAGGTACTAGGGAATAAAGCATGTTGGAAGCATTCTTTAACTGGTCTTTGGTTCTGATTATCCAAGGTTGCTTGAGAGAGTAACTTCTGACTATTCTTGATAAGCGTGAAACTGAGAAGAAGAGAAGGCTTCAAGTCTCTTTCTGGTTCTTTGAAATACGATTCTGATAATCCTTATAGAATTCGCGTTCATAAGATAAGTGCTTCCATCTTGAAAATAATCGCATCTATCTAGTCATTTAAGATTTTTCATTCGGGCTAATAGACGAGCTCCATATTAAGGACTCAGCAAGTCCAAAGACTAGTGTGGACGAGCGCTTGTCACCTTTAGTGGACGAGCACTTCTGCTACTCTAGTGGACGAGAGCCTCTGTTACTTTAGTGGACGAGAGTCATTTGCCACATCATTGGACTGATACCTTAATGGACGAGCTCCAAATGCCACGTCATTGGACGAGCCATTCTGATACCTTAATGGACGAGCTCTAAATGCCACGTCATTGGACGAGTCATTCTGATACCATAATGGACGAGCTCCAAATGCCACGTCATTGGACGAGCGCTTCTGATACCTTTAGTAGACGAGTGCCTCTGTCACTTTAGTGGACGCAAGTTTCTATCTCTTGTGTTTTGGACGTGTGCTTCAATCACTACAGTGTTGGACGTTTGTTTTAATCACTACAGTGTTGGGCGTGAGATTCAATCACTGCAGTGTTGGACGTGAGCTTCTATCACTACATTGTTGGACGGATGATTCTCTTATTTAATCTGCACACTCGATAGACAGGTTAGCAACCAATATGAAGGTTAATTAAATCATTAACCAATGTTTAGTTCTCATCAAAACTTAGGGAAATGCACATCAGACATTTTAGAGACTTAACAATCTCCCCCTTTTTGATGATGACAAACATTGAGATGATTTAATGAACCTCAGAAAATATCAACAAATAAAATAGCATATATCAGATAGGTTGAAATTTTCTTAAGCGAACAAGTCATATCATATTCATTCTCCCATTCTCATAAAACACATTTCTATCACAAATCTCAATTTCTCCTATTCTCCCCCTTTTGTCAACATCAAAATGGGTTATCAAGTTTTATTTATGAGATATGTTAAGGGCAAGATAACATGTTAAGAAAATCATAGTAATGCAGCAAGCATACTAGACATACTCCACTTAAACTATTGTATCATTACTCCCCCTGAACTAATGCTTAGTTGAAAGAACATGTATATAGGAGTAATGACAGATTTAGCATAGACAAGTTAACATTCATTCATGTCATTCAGCAATGCAATGCATGTTTAGATTATCTCTAATAAATAAAAACCTTTCTTCTGCGAGGGGTTTAGTGAAAATATCAGCCAATTGATTTTCAGTTTTAACAAACTTAATATCAAATATGCCTTTTTGAACATAATCCCTAATGAAATGATGTTTGATTTCAATATGTTTAGCCTTAGAATGCTGAATTGGATTTTTAGTTAAGCATATAGCACTCGAATTATCACACCATACAGATATGTTATGTTCATAAATAGAGTAATCCTCAAGTTGATGTTTTACCCATAAGAGTTGAGAGCAGCAACTAGCAGCAGAGATGTATTCTGCTTCAACAGTAGACAGGGCAATGGTTGTCTGCCGCTTGCTTGACCATGAGACTAAACTTGCTCCAATGAAGTGACATCCTCCACTGGTGCTTTTTCTTTCTATTCTGTCTCCAGCAAAGTCAGCATCACAATATCCCACTAATCTGTATTCTTTTGATCTTAAATACGGCAAACCAAGATTAGTAGTTCCAAGCAAATATCTAAATATTCTTTTAACAGCCTTAAGATGAGATTCTCTAGGATCATATTGGAATCTAGTATACATACAGACACTAAATTGAATGTCAGGTCTGCTTGAAGTTAAGTACAGTAGAGAGCCAATTATACCTCTGTAGACAGTTTGATCTACCTTTTTACCTTCATCGTCTTTGCTTAGTTTTGCAATTGGTTGCATAGGGGTTTTCATAAGCTTTGCATTTTCCATTTTGTATTTCTTGAGTGTCTCCTTGGTATATTTTTGTTGATGAATGTAAATTCCATCACTTGTCTACTTGATTTGTAATCCAAGGAAGAACTTCAATTCTCCCATCATGCTTATCTCAAATTCAGCTTGCATTAGATTTGAAAATTCCTTGCACAACTTTTCATTAGTTTCTCCAAAAATAATATCATCAACATATATTTGAACTATAATAAAGTTCTCTTTAGAGCATTTTTTTTAACAGAGTAGTGTCTACTTGTCCTCTAGTAAAACCATTATGCATGAGAAAAGAACCGAGTCTATCATACCATGCTCTAGGTGCTTGTTTCAAACCATATAATGCCTCTTTAAGTTTGAAAACGCGATCTGGTTTATCAGTATCATCAGAACCAGGGGGTTGTTTAACATACACTTCTTCTTCAATTATACCATTTAGAAAAGCACTTTTTACATCCATTTGAAACAGGGTAATTTGGTGTTGTGCAGCATATGACATTAAAATGTGTATGGCTTCTATTCTAGCTACAGGTGCAAAGGTTTCAGTATAATCAATACCTTATTGTTGGTTATAGCCTTGAGCTACTAACCTTGCTTTATTTCTGACAACTTTACCATCTTCATCTAACTTGTTTCTGAAGTCCCATCTTGTTCCAATAACCGACTTGTTTTTAGGCTAAGAGACAAGAGTCCAGACATCATTTCTTGTGAACCGGTTAAGTTCTTCTTGCATAGCAAGAATCCAGCTTTCATCCTCAAGAGCTTCTTCAATGCGTTTAGGCTCCAAATCTGAAATAAAGGTCACATTGCTTGATTCTCTTAATGTGGATCAGGTTCTCACTCATTCAGAAGGATTTCCAATAATAAGATCCTTAGGATGATGAGTGTTGAACTTCCAATCCCTTTTGAGATCATCATGAAGATCTTGACTTGTCTGCTGACTCGTTTGTTCCACTTGTCTTTCAGCCTCAGGCACAGTTCTATTTTGGTTAGATCAAGTTGTTGACTTTCTGACTTGTTTATATCAAGACCTGAAAGATCATCTTCTAGATCTGATAGTTCTTTATCAGTCTTTAATCCATCATTGAATTTTACATGAACAGATTCTTCAATAATACAAGTTCTTGAATTGTATACTCTAAAAGCCTTAGACTTTTCAGAATATCCTACAAAAATACCTTTATCTACCTTAGAATCAAACTTTCCAAGATTATCTTTGGTATTCAGAATAAAACATTCACATCCAAAAGAACGAAAATAAGAAATGTTGGGGCTTTTTCCTTTCCACAATTCATAAGGAGTCCTTTTTAGAAAAGGCCTAATAAGTATTTTGTTTTGTATATAACAAGCAGTGCTTACAGCTTCTGCCCAGAAGTACTTAGGGAGATTATTTTCATTGAGCATAGATCTAGCCATCTCTTGCAGAGATCTGTTCTTTCTTTCAACCACTCCATTTTGCTGTGGAGTTCTAGGTGCAGAGAAATTGTGAGAGATTCCATTCTCCTCACAGAACTGTCTAAACTGCTCATTTTCAAATTCTCCCCCATGATCACTTCTGAGGGTAGAAATACAAAAACCCTGCTCATTTTGTACTCTTTTGTAGAATACTGAGAAAGCCTTAAAAGACTCTTCCTTGTGTGTTAGGAAGAGTACCCATGTGTATCTAGAATAGTCATCAACTATGACAAATCCATATTTTCTTCCAACCAGGCTGGCAACACTAACTGGTCCAAACAAATCCATGTGTAACAACTGAAGAGGTCTAGAGGTTGATACTTGGTTTTTAGATTTGAAACTTGATTTTATCTGTTTACCTCTCTGACATGCATCACACAAGGCATCTTTCTTAAAGCTAATATCAGGCAATCCTCTCACGAGATTATTCTTTTTTAATTCAGAAATTAGTTTCATACTAGCATGTCCTAGTTTCTTATGCCATAACAATCTCTCATCCTCTTTAGACATCAGACAGGTTACACTTTGATCTGAGAGATCAGACAGTTCAATCTTATAAAGATTTTGTTGCCTTTTGGCTGAAAAGAGGGTTTTGCCGCAACAATCTTTAACTATGCATACATCCTTGGTAATGGAAATATCAAAACCACTATCACATAATTGACTTATGCTAAGCAAATTGTGTCTTAATACTTTAACCATAAGAACATTAGATATAGAGGGAAGAGGGGGTTTACCACCAATAGTACCATTTCCTATAACTTTCCCTTTCTAATTCCCTCCGAAGGCAACGTGTCCTCCTTTCTTAAGTTGGAGGTCTAGGAACATAGACCTTTCTCCTGTCATATGACGCGAGCAGCCACTGTCCAGGTACCAGCAATGGTGTTTTCTTTGTCCCGTTGAGGATATCTGCAACAAAAATTATTTGATCTTTAGGAACCTATATTTTTCTGGGTCCTTTTCTATTAGTTCTAGGAGTCTGTAAAGACTTCCTTCTCTTCTTATGGATACACTTAGACATAACATGCCCAGTTTTTCCACAGAAGTTACAAATAGGTGTTGATTTGGTTACAGTTGACTTAACAGATACTGTAGGAGCTTTAGTTGATACTTTATGATGTGTATGATGGACATATCCAATACCTTCTTTGTTAAGAGAGTGCTTCTAACTGCCAAGTAGCTTAGTCAGATTGTCTCTACCATTAACAAATTTGGCAAGATCAGAAGTGAGCTCTTCCACTTTCTGTTGAAGTTTTTCAACTTCTTCAGATGGTGATGTTTCACTTGAGATCTTAGCTTCATTAGACTTTTCAGTCTTCAGCTCACTGTTCTCTTTAGCCAGCTTCTCGCACTCTTGAGATTTCTGTTTATGCTCACTGGTGAGCTTTACATACTCTCTCTTGAGGGATTTGAAGGCTTTAGATAAGCAGTTGGATTCCTCCATCATCTCCTCATAGGCATCAAGTAATTCCTCATAGTCAGGATGTACCTCATCATCAGAGTTTGAGTCAGTGTTGGCCATCAAACAGAGTTTGGCTTCTTCCTCTGTTTCTTCATCAGAAAATGTTGACTCCAGATCCTCCCAAGTAGCCATCATTCCTTTCTTCTTCTTCTTGAATAATTTATTAAAAGGGGCCTTCTTGAGTTGAGGACATTCAGCCTTGAAGTGACCGGGCTTCTTGCACTCATAGCAAACAATTGGACTTTTTGAAGTTCTTGTCCTTGTTGAACCTTCTAAATGGCCTATCCTTCTTGAACTTCTTTTTCTGTAAGAGAAGCCTTATCTTCCTGGTCAGGAGAGACAATTCTTCATCATTCTCAGAATCCTCGAGTTCTGATAGGTCAGCATCACTGGATGACTCATCTGCCTTTAGAGCCTTGGAAACTTTTGCTGACTTTTGATCAGCTTCGACAGCAATTGACTTGCCCTTCTTTGGTGCAACTTCATCTCCAAGTTCTTGCTCATGAACAGTGAGTGTTCTAAGAAGTTCATCCATAGTCAAGGTAGTGAGATCCTTGGCATGAGAGATAGCAGTGACCAAAGGTCTCCACCGTTTAGGTAGACTTCTCAGAATCTTTCCAACATTCTCAGTATTGGTATAGACTTTGCCAAGAGATTTTAAACTGTTGATTATAGTTTGAAATCTTCCTATCATTTGAGCAACAGATTCTCCTTCCTCCATGACGAACAGTTCATATTTTCTGGCAAGTATGACAATCTTTGACTCTTTGACTTTGGTTGTTCCTTCATGTGTGACAGCTAAAGTGTCCCATATTTCTTTGGCAGAGTCACAAGCACATACCTTCTCAAACTCCTCCGGACTGAGAGCACAAATGATGTTATATCTAGCTTTGTGGTTCAGCTCCCATTTTGTCTTTTCTGCAGCAGTCCACTGAGCTTTTGGTTTGTCAGTGTTATCATCATTCTTGGGAATGAATGGACCATCTATAATGACATCCCAAAGATCAGAGTTTGTAGATAGAATGAACCATTGAAATCTATCTTTCCAATAGTTGTAGTTTTCTCCATTGAAGTAAGGAGCTCTGGTTAGGGAAGCTCCTTTAGTCTGATGACTCCCACTTGAACTAGCTCCAGCAGTCATGTCTATTCTTCAGGACCTTTTACCTCTACACTGTTAGATGCTCAACCCAGAAGCTGAGCTTTGTTACCAACTGAAATAGACAACTATAAACACGAGAAGGGGGGTTGAATCGTGTTTATCAGAATTTAAGCAAAGTTGAAATCTTTTCGCAAACAAAAAGGCTAGATTTGGACGAGTGGAAGAATACAGGATGGATGGGTGACTTTTGTAAACACGCCACTTGATAGACGTAAGAAAACTAAAGCAATTAAAGAGTTTAAGGAAAGAGAGATTGACACGGTTATTTATCCTGGTTCACTCTTCAAAGCAAAGAGCTATGTCCAGTGATGAGTCACCGGCAAGTGTACCGGGTCGTCGCAAGTAATAAAATAAACACGGTAAGAATTTACCGAGGTCGAACACAAGGATTGGGGTACCAATTGGACTAATCCGCGGGAAATCAGATACGTTTGGTCAAGCCACAGAAGGTTGTTGAGAGAGAGAGAAGATAGGGTCAAATTCAAATTAACAAATCTAATAAAATAATTAACTAAAAATCTGAAATTAAAATGTCCAAGGTCACAAATCCACCTACCCAATATGCATACCCAAGCGATGATGAATTCCTCCCTAAGTTCAATTACAATGTCAACCGGGACCCCCAAATTCTCCTAAATCCACTGTCATGCTCATTAGGACATATTCGAAGATTGGATTAATTACTTACTAGGTCTCATAATCCTAATCATCAAATTCTGTTAATTCGTGTTCCCTAAGTTGCACTAATCTCCTACCCACTGTCGTGCAATATTCAATTAGTGATCCCAATTCAAGTTCTAAAAAGCGAATCGTCGTTCAGCCTCAACACGTTTAACTAGTCAATCACGCTAGCATATGATCAACGCAATCAAATCAGAATTGGAAAACATCAATTGAGATAAGGGGAGAAAGACATACATCACATCGGATCTACACCGCCATGGGTGGCTTCATTGTTCCCTCAGACGAGGGGATTAGTTCCTCATGCTCATAGACAAGCAATCCGACATAACCACCATGATAAAATAAAAAGAAAAGAGGAGACGCAGCTCCAAAGAGACAAGAAACTACCCTAAACGCTACTCTAAACAGTGGAAAAACTACTAGGATTCGCGGCCATCCAAAAGCTCCCCAATTATGATCTGAAACAGCCTATAAATAGGGATTCTGGATCTCGGCCGCTCGCGGGGCGAACAATATTTCGCGAGGCGAACATTATTTTTTGGCGCGCTTTCAATTTGGATTCTCGCGAGGCGAGAGTGTGTTCGCGGGGCGAGTCTTCAAACCTTATTCTGTCACAGCCGTGACCTTCATCACGGCTAGGCCGTGATGGTCTCTGTCTTCCAGGTCTTCAGTTTCTCGCGTGGCGAGAAGCTTCTCGCGTGGCGAGCCAGAATTGATGACTGTTGCTATTTTGCTGATCTTCAGGCTCGCGAGGCGAGCATCTACTCGCGGGGCGAGTATCTCCAAAATGGAAATTTCCACAGTTTCTTTGACTCGAAGTGCTTCCTTGACTCTTGGAGCTTCACTTCTAACCTGAAACAATAAAAAAGAAACAAAAGACGTAATTCTATTCAAAATAGACTAAAAACTATAAAAACTGCCTAGAATGAGTCAAAGTCCAACTTAGGAACAAAACAAGGTAAATTTGGGCGAAAACGAGAGTGAACTCGAATAATTTGCACAAAAACCACAGTCCATCTAGTTATAAAACTAGATAAGCCAGAGGCTTATCAAAACACCCCAAACTTAAACCTTGCTTGTCCCCAAGAAAGCTAAAACTCAAAAAGGACTCAAGACTTGGCAAGCCTAAAGGAATCAATCGATTTCGCACAAATTTCATGCAATCAAAACAGTTTTTCTCCAATGATTTCCCCCTTGCATCAGTGTAATCCCCACATTCATTTACTTTAAACAATTGAGAACTTCATCATTCATGCAATCATTAATCTAAGTTGAGGATCAGAGTTACACACAAAAGGAAGATCACCAATTTCAAACAATTGCCTTCCTCACAAGGATATGTAAAATTTCACTCATTCGCTCAAATTCGTCTAGGCTATCAACCTTTCACTCAATTTCACATATCAAGAGCACTTCCCATGAATTTGATTTTCATCTCAAAAATGGTTCCCACGAAAACATGCATGCAACATCAGAAGGTCTTATAAAGGTTGTAATGGGGCCTGGCTGAGGGTAGGATATTCAAGGATACTAGGCTTAAGTCCCTAGGAACTAAGAGAGCATGATCATTTGACACATCTTCCACTCAAATTCTTTTTTCCATTTTTCTTTTTGCCTCGGGTGACTACAGCCTTTTCCTTGCTAATCTTTTTGTTTTGCCCCTTTTCTTTTGGCAATTTATTTTGATTTTTCTTTTTCTTTTCTTTTTTTTTTTTGTTTTGTTTTTTTACCTTAGGTTTCAACCTTTATTTTTCTTTTTCTCACCCCAATATGACACATCACCTTGTAGCCACCCCAAACTTAGTTTCTCACAATCCTTCTCTTGCTAAGCTTCCATGCTCTCCTAATCCTAAGATTGGGTTAACATGGTTTTTCAGATTTTTGGCTTATAGTATAGGGTCATCAAGAAACAATAGGCTAATTAGGCTTAATGTGGCTAACTAGGGAACATGCATTAGGGATGGTTCTCTTTAGGCCAAGTAGCTATTTCAAAGAAAACTGCCTAAATCATTTGATGCAACACATAGACATGCAAACCATGAAGAGATTCAAGCAAATTCGGGAAAGTGCAACTTAAAAGTGATCCACACAATCAAAAACAAAGTTGGAGGCTCAAATCCTCACCTGGACATTTTTGCAAATTGTTTGACCGAGATACAATTCCTAGTGTGTGCACCCCCTCACCCCAAACTTATCATAAATCAAGTAGTCACAATAAAATTCTCAAAGTTCAGTTTTCAATTTTTCACATGGGGATCAACCTTTCTAATTTCAGAACCTAGGGGGAAATCATCAATGGTCAAAATAATTCATGCAATCAATCTATGCTTAATTTAATTAAGATCCAACAAGCTTGCCGACACACATTCATACACAAACTCTTTATCTTCTCAAATTATTCAAGAGTGACAAACAAAAACAAAAACAAAAACAAAAACAAAAACAAAAACAAAAACAAAAACAAAAACAAGAGTGAGGAAAGGAGAGGGTGCTCCCTGATCAAGTTTCAATGGTTGCATCCTCGTCTGGTTGCATCCTCGTCCAATTGGTCTCACGGGCTCCCTTTTGTTGCATAGCATCCTGGAAGAACTCCTGCAGATTAAACCTTAAGTGCAAATTCGCGAGGCGAGAGACCACTCGCGAGGCGAATCTGGAAAATTGTTATTTACACTTTCCAGAATAGCGAGGCAAGTAGTATCTCGCGAGGTGAATCTGGAATTCCAACAGATGATGGTGCCCAGAATAGCGAGGCGAAAGCATACCTCGCGACGCGAGACAGAAACGTGAGCAAGCCTCTGAGATTCAGGGCTTCTGTCTCGCGCGGCCACTGTGGATTCGCGTGGCAAATCAATTTTTTTTTTTTAATAATAATATAAATGAAAATGTCAGAAACTAAGAATAAAGGATACCTAGCTTGGGTTGCCTCCCAAGTAGCGCTTGTTTAACGTCCCGAGCTTGACTTATTAAGAAGCATCCACTTGGATCCCATAGTCTGTGGTACAAGGGCCAAGAGACGCTCATCATATCAAATCCTCCACCTGGATCCCATGGTTTGTGAAGTGGCCCTTGCAGGAGCAATATGACTCTATCCATGATTTCACCCTGCCTGAGTGTCAAAACTTCTTTGACCTCCGCAATTATGAACTCACTTCCTCTCGGGTCAAATTGTGTTTTCACGAGGAAGTGTGCTAGAGAAGTGGGAGGGTCTAACTTACCAATGTCCACACATGCATGTAAGCCAACATAGTTATCCAATGCAGTAATTTCAGGTTGCTTGGCAAGCATGGTGAAATCCTCTACCACTTTATCTGCATTTTGATCTCTACCCCCTTGCTCCGGTGCCTTGTCCCTTGCCAATTCCTCTTCCTTAGGTTGCTCTTCCTCAACATGTGGTTGTTCTGGGGCCTTGTCACTTGTCAATTCCTCTTCCTCCGGTTGCTCTTCCTCAACCTGTGGTAGTTCTTCCTCAACTTCCTGAGAACTAGTTGTATCCCAGTCAGATCCCAACACCCTACTGCCTCTAGTTGTTATGGCATTGCATTGGTTCTTAGGGTGGTTCTCGGTATCACCTGGGAGAGTGCCTGAGAGACGCTCTTCTAGTTGCCTTGCGAGCTGACCCAACTTCTCTACTGCCGCATTTGCCTTTTCAAATGCTATATTTGCCCTCTCAAGACTCAACTCCCAAGGTTGTTGTTGTTGGGCCATCTTATCAATTGCCGCATTTGTCCTCTCAAGAGCCAACTCCCAAGGTTGTCTTCCACCATCCTGTTGAGGTTGTTGTTGCCAATTCTGTTGAGGTTGTGGTTGCCAAGCTAGATCATCGTCAGCATTACTCCAAGTGAAACCCGGATGGTCTCCCCTCATATCACCCCAATACTGATTCTGACTCTGATAGTTGTCCAGGGGCACGCTGTCATAGAAATTATGGCATGAGTCCACATATTCTTGAGAGAAGTAGAACGGACAGCTCCAAGTGTCATGGTCTCCATTACAATTTTCGCAACCCGGAAGCATTCCCTCGTGGTCCACATTCACCCTCTTGTTCCAAGACAAAGCCTCATTCTGTATCTTCAACAGTCTATTTTGCTCTAGAATGGCTTCTAATGTTGCAGAACTGAATCCACTTGAGGTTTCCCAACCACGGTTGTAATCATTGTACGACATCTCCTCCAATGATGCCCATCCATCCATTCAAGCCTTTTCGCTCTCTGCTTCTTTCCTTAAGCGTTTTTCGGTCTTGGTGATCTCCGTATCAAATAGCAAGTGTTCTTGTGGGAGGGTACCTCGCATACAAAAACAAGGCAAGACCAAGTGGAATCAAAGAAGTAGAGAGATAATAGTAATTAAAAATAAAAATAAAAATAAAAATAAAAAATAACTTAACCAAATAATCAAACTTTCCTAAAAATTAGGAAAATTGGTTTTGCCAATCCCCGGCAACGGCGCCAAAAACTTGATGAGTCACCGGCAAGTGTACCGGGACGTCGCAAGTAATAAAATAAACACGGTAAGAATTTACCGAGGTCGAACACAAGGATTGGGGTACCAATTCGACTAATCCGAGGGAAATCAGATACGTTTGGTCAAGCCACAGAAGGTTGTTGAGAGAGAGAGAAGATAGGGTCAAATTCAAATTAACAAATCTAATAAAATAATTAACTAAAAATCTGAAATTAAAATGTCCAAGGTCACAAATCCACCTACCCAATATGCATACCCAAGCGATGATGAATTCCTCCCTAAGTTCAATTACAATGTCAACCGGGACCCCCAAATTCTCCTAAATCCACTGTCATGCTCATTAGGACATATTCGAAGATTGGATTAATTACTTACTAGGTCTCATAATCCTAATCATCAAATTCTGTTAATTCGTGTTCCCTATAAGGTTGCACTAATCTCCTACCCACTGTCGTGCAATATTCAATTAGTGATCCCAATTCAAGTTCTAAAACACGAATCGTCGTTCAGCCTCAACACGTTTAACTAGTCAATCACGCTAGCATATGATCAACGCAATCAAATCAGAATTGGAAAACATCAATGGAGATAAGGGGAGAAAGACATACATCACATCGGATCTACACCGCCATGGGTGGCTTCATTGTTCCCTCAGACGAGGGGATTAGTTCCTCATGCTCATAGACAAGCAATCCGACATAACCACCATGATAAAATAAAAAGAAAAGAGGAGACGCAGCTCCAAAGAGACAAGAAACTACCCTAAACGCTACTCTAAACAGTGGGAAAACTACTAGGATTCGCGGCCCTCCAAAAGCTCCCCAATTCTGATCTGAAACAGCCTATAAATAGGGATTCTGGTTCTCGGCCGCTCGCGGGGCGAACAATATTTCGCGAGGCGAACATTAGTTTTTGGCGCGCTTTCAATTTGGATTCTCGCGAGGTGAGAGTGTGTTCGCGGGGCGAGTCTTCAAACCTTATTCTGTCACAGCCGTGACCTTCATCACGGCTAGTCCGTGATGGTCTCTGTCTTCCGGGTCTTCAGTTTCTCGCGTGGCGAGAAGCTTCTCGCGTGGCGAGCCAGAATTGATGACTGTTGCTGTTTTGCTGATCTTCAGGCTCGCGAGGCGAGCATCTACTCGCAGGGCGAGTATCTCCAGAATGGAAATTTCCACAGTTTCTTTGACTCGAAGTGCTTCCTTGACTCTTGGAGCTTCACTTCTAACCTGAAACAATAAAAAAGAAACAAAAGGCGTAATTCTATTCAAAATAGACTAAAAACTATAAAAACTGCCTAGAACGAGTCAAAGTCCAACTTAGGAACAAAACAAGTCAAATTTGGGCGAAAACGAGAGTGAACTCGAATAATTTGCACAAAAACCACAGTCCATCTAGTTATAAAACTAGATAAGCCAGAGGCTTATCATCCAGTCCTTGGAAGCACCAAGATTTATCCACTATAACTGATCAGGTTATAGACTCAAGTGTTATTTGCACACCAAGCCTCTTCAGGCTCAAAGACAAGTATTCTTTGCACACCTAGTCTCTTCAGGATCAAGACAAGTATTGTTTGCACATCTAGCCTATTCAGGCTCAAGACAAGTATTGTTTGCACACGTAGCCTCTTCAGGCTCACTCAGGTTTGTTTGAGAGATTTGGTTTGTAATAAATACAACTTCTCATAGGCAGATCTTTCACTAACACTCAGAGAGTGTTTTAAATGTAAAGCTTAGGAAAGTCTGTGTAATAACTTCAAATGATTGAAGAATACAGAATGAAAGAATGAAAGAATTAATGCGCAGAGTAAAATGCAATGTGTATTCACTTCTTCTTCATCTTCAATGACTTATGTATTTATGGTCTTCAAGCATTTAGGATCCGTTAGAGACATTCCTTCAGATGTTGGCTTCAAGCAGAACTTCATTAAATGCAATAGAGTCGTTCTGGGCAGCCATTAATGCAATAGAGTCGTTCTGGACAGCCATTAATGCAATAGAGTCGTTCTGGGAAGCCATTAAAGCAATAGAGTCATTCTGGGCAGCCATTAATGCAATAGGAACTTTGGTTGTACTCTAACATGAAGGATCATGGCTTTATGCATCGTGATACAGCCATATCATAGTTGTGCAGAGAGCTTTTTGTACTTTGCTGAGTACACTTCCCTTTATGTGTAAGGACCAGAGGTACTAGGGAATAAAGCATGTTGGAAGCATTCTTTAACTAGTCTTTGGTTCTGATTATCCAAGGTTGCTTGAGAGAGTAACTTCTGACTTTTCTTGATAAGCGTGAAACTGAGTAGAAGAGAAGGCTTCAAGTCTCTTTCTGGTTCTTTGAAATACGATTCTGATAATCCTTATAGAATTCGCGTTCATAAGATAAGTGCTTCCATCTTGAAAATAATCGCGTCTATCTAGCCATTTAATATTTTTCATTCGGGCTAGTAGACAAGCTCCATATTAAGGACTCAGCAAGTCCAAAGACTACTGTGGATGAGCGCTTCTGTCACCTTTAGTGGACGAGCACTTCTGTTACTCTAGTGGACGAGAGCCTCTATTACTTTAGTGGACGAGAGCCTCTAATACCTTAATGGACGAGCTCCAAATGCCACGTCATTGGACGGGCCATTTTGATACCTTAATGGACGAGCTCCAAATGCCACGTCATTGGACGAGCCATTCTGATACCTTAATGGACGAGCTCCAAATGCCACGTCATTGGACGAGCGCTTCTGATACCTTTAGTAGACGAGCGCCTCTGTCACTTTAGTGGACGCAAGTTTCTATCTCTTACGTTTTGGACGTGCGCTTCAATCACTACAGTGATGGACGTTTGTTTTAATCACTACAGTGTTTGACGTAAGCTTCAATCACTGCAGTGTTGAACGCGAGCTTCTATCACTACACTGTTGGACGGATGATTCTCTTATTTAATCTGCGCACTCGATAGACAAGTTAGCAACCAATATGAAGGTTAATTAAATCATTAACCAATGTTTAGTTCTCATCAAAACTTAGGGAAATGCACATCAGACATTTTAGAGACTTAACAGCCCGGAGAGGAGTGACTCTGAGGAGCCGCTACTCATAGTTAAGGCTTGTTTTTATGTTCAGTTAGTTAGTTTTCAGTTTGTATTCCGTGGATTTACCAGCTCTGTATGTGACATTGGGGTTGGGATAGATTTATTTCTTTGCTATGTTAAATTGTTTTAAACTCGTTTTATTTTCCGCGATTTGAGAACTAGTTCATGTGGACTTTTCTACTCATGGGTGCTTTATTTTATCCAGTATGATCATGACTAAATTTTATTAATTGTTTATCTTAAAGCGTTTATAACATGTGAGATAGAAGTGTGTCACATCAACTTTGGGTGTGCACCTTTCGTTACTATATGATGATCTCTGATGTTTTTGGTTCGTTCATCAATTAATGGCTAGTGATTTTCCTGTAACATTTCAACCTTTTTTCTTAAATTATTTTTTAAGATGCTGCAAGTTTGGTGAAGGTGTTGACCTACAATGTTTGACCACAAATCATTATAAATTATTAAGATTGGTGTCATCTTTGTAAGTTATTAAATTTCACAGATTTTATTTAAAAATAATAATAATAATTAAAAATGGAAAGTAGCTATTAAGTTGATGGAAAGTTTACTTGTGATTCATGTAAAAGTAAATTAAGTATGGCATGATAAGTTTGTGAATAATACATTGTATGTCTTTTTCTTGCAGTTAGTCAATTAGTTACTTGCTAAATAATGAATCGTGAATGATAATGCGAATTTGGTCTGAATTCTTTATAGGTTGATGTCTTTGTTTGGTTTTTTTTTTTTTTTTACCTTTTAACTTTCTTTGATGCTGGAGACTAAGATATACTTGCCAGGGCAAGTTTTCTGTAAAAAAAACTCAAAACTCTGCTTTCTGAATTATGATTCATGCCACCCTAGTTTTTAGCCATCTAGAATAACGAGAGACATTAAGATAGACAAATGTAGCTGCCACTGACATGATGTGAGATATGTGCTGGTTGATCTTGCATTTTTATAGATTTATCTTTTCTTTAGCGTAAATTTTAATAGCTCTGCTCTTGCTGATATCTGAAAGTAGTGTTAAATATTTATTAATTGTTGATTTCATAATAATGTTTAAAAATAATCAATGACTAATAAATTGATGGACAATTTACCTGTGTATTGTATCCAAAAAACATGAGTACAATAGAATTACCTCGTTTTGAAATGAATGTTTGATAATTAATAGTTGATTACTCTAAATTACAGTTCTTTGTCTTACTCTGCTCAAACTTTTCTAGCGATCTCTGCTATCTAGAGCATGTTGGAACTAGTTTATCACTCAAACAAGGTTCCTCACTAATCACTCAAGAATTGAGAAAAGCAAATAAGAGATAATAGAGGAGTAGAAGAGAGAAGGCAATAGAATTCAAAAAAAAACTTCACATACATTCTGCACTTTTTCATTCACATAACATGTATTTATACACTTGTAGATTAGTCTCACATGGACTAAGTCAGCTCAACAAACTAACCACCTTTACAACTAACATACTAACTGAAATTAACCAACTTCTTAACACACCTCCCTTAATTTCAGTTTGTACTAATTCATGATATGCAAGAGCATCACTATGAAGTCAAGCATCCCAACTATGTTGGCACCCAAGCTTCAACATTCATTTGCAGCATATCACAATACAACACTCAACTAATTACAACAAGTAAAATCTGAATTGTAGCTAACACAGTTACAAACACAGTTCCTGCCATTTACACATTCAGCTCACCTCCCTTGATTCAGATTTGCTAGAGAACACATTCCTAGCTTGTTCCTTAGAATTTTAAACCTTTCAATCTTCAATGGCTTAGTGAATATGTTAGCAATCTGGTCTTCAGTCTTGCAATATTCCAGCTCCAAGTTTCCTTTGCTAACCTGATCTCTTAGGAAATGGAAACGAGTTTCAATGTGTTTGCTTCTGCCATGAGCAACTGGATTTCTTGCAAGATTGATTGCTGATTGTTGTCTACCATCAGCTTCATTGGTTTGGATCCCAGCAGGTTCAGCTCCTTCAACAAAACTTCAAGCCATAATGCTTGACAGGCTCCTGAGGATGCAGCCACATACTCGGCTTCGCATGAGGACAAGGCCACTATGTTCTGTTTCTTTGAACACCAAGAAACAGAACTGTTGCAACACATGAAGACATAACCAGAAGTGCTCTTTCTATCCTCTTTGTCACCACACCAATCAGAATCAGTGTATCCCACAATTTCAGCATTTTTACATGTCAGTTTATTTGGAAACAGTATACCAAAGTCAAGTGTTCCCTTGATGTACCTTAATATCCTTTTGGCTGCAGCATAGTGAGAGATTCTAGGCTTCTCCATGAACCTGCTGATGAGGCCTACTCCATAAGCAAGGTCTGGTCTTGAGTTGCACAGATATCTCAAGGAACCAACCAATTGCCTATACTTTGTTTCATCTACCTGGTCCTCATTTTCACCTTTTGTTAACCTCAATCCAGTTTCAACTGGAGTTGCTGTCGGGTTGCAATCCATCATGTGGAATTTCTCTAATATGTCTGTTACATATTTCTTCTGGTGTAGGAAAACTCCACTTGCTGTTGGAGTAAACTCCATTCCCAGGAAATAAGTCAGCTTGCCCAGGTCTGACATCTCAAATTCAGCCATCAGTTTTGCTTTGAATTTCTGAATCTCATCATCATTGCTCCCAGTGATCAGTAAGTCATCTACATATAAACATACAATTACTAGATCACTGTTTTGTGAGACTCTTGTATACATACCATGCTCACTTGTGCATTTCAAGAAGTTCTGATCAATGAGGAAAGAATCAATCCTCTTATTCCATGCCCTTGGTGCTTGCCTTAGCCCATACAGAGCTTTCTTAAGTCTGTATACTTTTCCTTCCTTTCCACTGATCTCAAAGCCAGGTGGTTGATCCACATATACCTCTTCCTCTAGAGGTCCATTCAGGAATGCTGACTTGACATCTAACTGATGCATTGACCAGTTTTTGTGACTTGCAATTGCTGTTACTAGCCTGATTGTTTCTAGCCGAGCCACTGGTGCAAACACTTCCTGGTAGTCTATTCCTGGTTTCTGTAGGAATCCCTTGGCCACTAACCTGGCCTTGTGCTTTGCAACTGTGCCATCAGGTTTCATCTTGACTCTATACACCCATTTCACTGCTATGGATCTTTTCTGATGAGGTAACTCCACCAGTTCCCAAGTATGATTCCTTTCGATTGAACTCAGCTCCTCTTTCATAGATTCAACCCATTTTTGATCAGCAATTGCCTCCTCGAAAGTTACTGATTCTGTTTCAGCAAGGAGTGCTAAATGTACCAAATCTCCCTCTGTGTTAACAGCATTGTCTGGCACAATCTCATAGTCATTTAACCTTAGAGGTGGCTGTCTAGTCCTCTGAGGTTTCTGAGGTTGAGTTACTTGTAATGGTTCTGACTGAGTAATCTGCTCATCATGCAGATTCATCACTACACTGCTGCCGGAATTGCCTTGCTCCCAGTCCCACCATCTGGTCTCATCAATGATCACATCCCTGCTCACCATAACTTTCTTATTCCTTGGATCATAGAGCTTGTAGGCTCCTGTTGGATGATATCCAAGGAAGATCATTTGCTCACTTCTATCATCCAGCTTCCTTCTCATTTGTTCTGGCACATGCTTAAAGCATAGAGAACCGAATACTCTTAATTGAGACACATTAGGCTTCCTCCCTGTCCAAGCCTCTTCAGGTGTGATTTCTTCAAGGCCCTTTGTAGGACATTTATTAAGAATGAAGGTTGCTGTTGAGACTGCTTCTCCCCATAGATTCTTTGGTAGTTTTCTGCTTTTTAACATGCTCCTTGCCATATTCAATATGGTCCTATTTCTCCTCTCAGCAATTCCATTGTGTTGAGGAGTATAGGGAGCTACCACTTCATAAACTATGCCAGCTTCTTCACAGAATCTTTGGAATTCATTAGAGACATATTCCCCACCACCATCAGTCCTTATCACCTTTAGTTTTTCTCCACTTTGTTTTTCCACCATTAATACAAACTTTTTGAATATAGGCAGCACTTCATTCTTTCTTTTGATAAGATAAACCCATAGCATTCTAGTGTATTCATCAATGAATGACACAAAGTAACTATTACCTCCAAGAGAGTGCACCTCAAATGGTCCACATACATCTGAATAGATCACTTCCAGTTTGTTTTCTGATCTATGAGGAGCTTTGTGCTTGAACACCTTTCTTGGCTGCTTGCTAAAACAACAGTCATCACACACATGCTTTGGCTGATTCACTTGTGGAAGGCCTTGAACCATGCCCCTTTTCTGCAACAAGTCCAAACTTCTAAAATTTAAGTGCCCGAACCTGTAATGCCACAACCAATTTGCATCATTTACCTCTGTACCAAAGCACTTCTTTTCACATACTTGGATTCCAAGCTTGAAAGTCCTATTCTTTGACAAAGGATCTTTCAAGATTAGTCTCTCCTGAGTATCAAACACTTTCATTTGGTTCTGCTGCAGGCTCATGGAATAGCCTTTTTCAACCAATTGTCCCATGCTCAACAGATTATTCTTCATCTGAGGCACATAAAGAACATATGTTATCCAAGCTTGCACACCATCTTTTCTTTGTATCAGCACCTTTCCTGCTCCTTCTGCTGTGATCACTGAGTTATCAGCAAACCTCACCATGCTCCTTACATTTTCATCCAGGTCAACAAACCATTCTTTTCTGCCAGACATATGGTTTGAACATCTAGTGTCCAAGTACCATTGATCATCTGAGTCATTCTCAATTTTGGTTGTTACCATGAGCAGCACATTATCATCAGAGTCTGAATTCCCATCTTGTGCCAGTTGTGTTTCTTCATCTTTCTCTACCTTCTTGTTTCTGCATTCATCAGCGAAATGGCCATATTTCTGGCAGTTATAACACTTGATGTTTTTCTTGTTGAACTTCTTCTTGCCACCCTTTTGGTTGCCTTTGGAATTCTTGTTTCTGTTTTCATTGTTGTTGTGATCAGAGGCATTACTGATACCATCATATGAGCCCCTCCACTTCTGATTTTTCAATTTCTCTTTCCCCTTCTTGTTCTTGTTCCAAGAACCTCCCTTTTTAGCCTGTGCCTGTAGTGCTTGCAGTGCCTGTAGTGCCTGCACGTGGACTTTGTCACTGCACCTCTCATTCAATCTCTGCTCATGAGCCTCAAGTGAGTTCTGCAATTCTTCTATCTTCATCTTTTCAAGGTCCTTTGATTCTTCGATTGCCACCACAATGTGGTCAAACCGAGGAGTCAATGACCTCAACACTTTCTCAACAACCTGTTGATCAGAAATCGTCTCCTTGCAAGCCTTCATCGAGTTGATTAGGGCCTGCATTCTGTTGAAGAATTCTCGCCACGTTTCTTCTTTTGAGTCATCAACAGCATCTCATACTGCCTTCTAAGAGATTGCAGCTTCACCTTTTTCACCTTGTCACCATCTCCATAGGCACCACAGAGAATATCCCAAGCCTCTTTGGAAGTCTTGGCCGAGGATATCTTCTCAAAATTAGGGGAATCAACACATTGGTGGATCAAGAAGAGAGCTTTGTTATCCCTTTTCTTGATCTCCTTGATGGCAGATTCATGTGCCTTCGATGCTCCTTCTTCTTGGATTCCGTTCTTCACCAAATCAAGCACTTCTTGGAATCCAAAGATGACTTCCATCTTTCTGCTTCAGTGATCAAAGTTCTTGCCATCAAGCATCGGCAAGTTGGCAGGGAACGAGCCATTTGACCCGGTCATCTTTGTCACTCGAAAAATGGCTCCTTCTTTCTTGTAGCAGCTTCTCAGCTTTTCTTGCACAAATCCCTTTACACTGTGCTCTAGATACCAACTGTTGGAACTAGTTTATCACTCAAACAAGGTTCCTCACTAATCACTCAAGAATTGAGAAAAGCAAATAAGAGAGAATAGAGGAGTAGAAGAGAGAAGGCAATAGAAATCAAAAAAAACTTCACACACATTCTGCACTTTTTCATTCACATAACATGTATTTATACACTTGTAGATTAGTCCCACATGGACTAAGTCAGCTCAACAAACTAACCACCTTTACAACTAACATACTAACTGAAATTAACCAACTTCTTAACAGAGCATGGATTGAAATGAAGATTGAGACTTCCTCCCCCGCTTTTTGTTTTCTTATCTTGATAGTAGATTGATGGTTATTTGCTTATTTTGTGGTTATCACTTATCACATCACATATAGACCTTGATTGTGTTCTGACACTTAAGCTTTTGCTAATGGAATTAACTAATGCAAGCATTTTACCTACTGTCAGCTCATGTGTTGACTGTTGAGCAAATCTCATCTTTAAAGTTTCTTCGTACTTCAACCTTATATTTCAACATTTTTTTGTAATTTCAACCTTATAGTTTCTCCATGCACTATAAGTTTTATTTCTTTGCTTCAACTTGGATTCCACAACACAAGAGACCTCTATTTATAGGGAGTTCTTGAGAATACATATCCCATAAAGTGAGTCTGTCCAGCATTACATTTAAAACTAAAATTTTGGACAACAGCATCTTTCTCTATTATTTGCAGCAAGGAAGTGCAAGGGATCATCCATGCACTTTGATTATTATAGCATTATGAAACAAGATGGCAAAAGACCTTAATTTGCTAATGCTTACTAGCAGGACTATGGATTTCCATATAATTAACAAAGTCATCTATGTATTTTTGGTGCAGTTCCTTGTCCCCAAATATCTTGCTCATCTCCTCTGCCTGACTTCTGTAAGCCTTTCCTTCCTCTTCCAACATCACTGATCTCAATGCCTTGGCCACAGAATCCCTAGTGAACTTTCCATCATGCTCATTTCTTGGCACCTTAATCCCTACCTTTTTTTCTTCCATACACCTAGCAATTAACCCTTGTTCATTATGGAATGGCAACATAATAAGTGGGCACCCAACTTGAAGACCCTCTATCACTGAGCTCCAACCACAGTGTGTCAAGAATCCCCCAATGGATTTGTGTGCTAATATCCTCACCTGTGGTGCCCAAGTACTCCACAACACTCCATGTTTATTTAATTGGTTCCCAATCCCATCCTGTGACTCAACAAAATCAATCTTAGTAGGGCTATTTTGCTTCTTCAGAACCCAAAAAAATGGGAAACCAGACAGATCTAATCCTGTAGCCAACTCAGTAAAGTCTTCATTACTTAGTGACTCCTCACTTCCAAATGCTACATAGATCACTGACCTTTTTTCTTGCTTATCTAACCACTTTTGGATTTTATCCCAATTGTCATCCTTGCTTTCTTCACTGAATTGTAGGGAGGGTGGCAATAACCCAACTGGAATTACTGGTTTCCTGCAAAGTTTTTCAAGTAATTCTAGTGACTCACCTTCAATCCCCATGCAACTTCTGCAAGCAACAACATCAGCACCACGAATTGTTTCTTGCACTCTGAATTCATCTGAAACTCCATATTCATTTTGTTGACTGCGGAAATCAGTCAAAGCTTTGTACTCAAAGGATGGAAGCAGTAGTTGGTTAGTTGATTCATTTGTCTTTCCTAACATGGAGTCAAGAAAGAAAGACGCACCAAATGCACTAAAAGTATTGAAACGGATGCATAAGATGCCTAGTTTAGAGGATATTGGTGGTAACCAGTAAGGTGCAAAGTCATATATGATCCAATCAGGAGTGAATCTCTTAAGAAACATAGTCAAAGGTTCTTGAAGACCGTCAAAAGCCTTCTTGAGAAACGGGACAATGTGGTGTGGAATGTCCATGGTGGCTTCTGCATTTTCAGGGAGTTTGTCTACATGGGGCAGTGGGAGTTCTATCGGTTCCACTAAAGGTTGTAAATTTGACGGTAGTTTAGGGAGGCGTTGGATGTTTCTAGGTGTAGAAATGAAGTAAATTTGGTGACCCTTTTGTGCTATTAGTTTTGCAAGCTCAAAGAATGGAGTTATGTGACCAAAGGCTAGCCATGGAAACACAGCAATATGAAGCTGCTTAGGTTGCTCTGCCATAGTGGTAATGCGTTTTAAGCTATGATTGGAATTTGGAAAGTTGTTTTGGTGATGAAGGAGGAGTCTCTGAGGAACAAATCAATTGGTATTGAGTACCATTTCTAGTTCCTACATAAATGAAGGAGGCACCAATACTTAATTTGGAAAATTAAGTGCTGTCACTAACTCGCATGTCATAATCTATGTGGGGCTGTGGTAGCTCCTGTCACTAACACACATTAATTTTGAGATTTAATTAACAATTTTCATTTCTCTACTATTTATCATTTGCTGTTTTGGATTTTGGTCTTAAAGGGGAGATGTCGCAGTGAGGCAGCACTACTTAATTTTGAAAAGCACCAGTGTCAACCACGTCAACAGAACACCTTTTATATTCTTGATAATCATATTCCTATATATAGAGTTTTCTCACCTTCAAACAATAATTTTTATTTTTAACGTGAACAACAATCTTTTTATTTATTTATTTTAGTTTTAATTTTAATTTTAATTTTTAATTTATTTTTTAATCTTTGTAAATAGATTGAGAGCTGAGAGAGATGAAAATTGAGAGGCGGAGGTTATTTGGTAAAAAAAAATTAGTGAATGACGGATAAACTAGCTGATAATAAATGAGCTTATGGGTTATAACAGATAGCGGATAAGATAGTTGATTCGATTTGAATTTGAAGTGCTTGGTTAAATTAGCAGTTGAAATAGCTGATAAATATAAAATGACATAAAAAGACATTTATATATTTTTTATATAAATTGTATTTATATAAATAAATGTTAATTATTTGAAAATAATTATCACTTTTAATAATTTAAATTATTTACGTCTCAAAAATTAAAATATTACATTATTTATTTATTTATTAAATAAAATAACATGTTGGAAATGACGTGAGAGAGAGATGGCAAGCATGCGACACTTAGAGATATGAGGATTAGCATATTTTATTTTATTTAAGATAGATATTGGAGGAATTAAACTAAAATAGTAAGATTAAAAAAAATAGAAATAAGCTATAAGCTCAATCACACCATCTGGAAAAAAAATGCTATAAGCTAGTAAAAAAAACAAATAGAGCTACAAACTCATCTGCTGGAAAGTTTCCACTATAAGTGTAACATCCTAAAATTTTAACGTAATTATTTTTAATAAAGGTTAAGGTAATATGATGTTTAGTGTAGAAAGTTGGTAGTATAAGAATTTATTGGAGTGGTTAGTGATTAAAATAATACAAAATTGGATATATTTATAATAATAATAAAAGTAATGGTAAAGATAAGCCATTCACGTCCAGTACATGTACATGTTTGCTTTTGGTTTGAAAATAATTAAGAACATATAATGAAATGGGATTGTAAAAAAAAAAAAAAAAAAAAAAAGGGAAAAGACAAAATTAAATAATCAAAGCAATGGAGGCCCACGCTCCAGTACGTATTGTACATTTAGCCAACCCTTTCAGTTTTTAATTCTTTGGAATTAAAAGTGGGGCCTACTTACAATTGGGTTTATTGGGTTTAGATGGCCTTTAATTAGGAGATGGCATTATATACAGCAGCATGACCTATTTTGAGGGTGGTAGCGCCGCACAGTAGAAAAAAAAATAATAGTAAGAGGAGACTGAGCAGTGTAAGAAAGGGAGCCACCCAGATCCAAGAACACCACCGAACGAGAGAGAAATTTTTAGGGAAGCACAAATCCCTATCATACGTGATTTCTAGAGCACAGTAGAGAGCTGCAAAATGTGAGTAAAAATATTTTTCTCACACTTTCATGGTACAAATAATTTGAAGTTTGATAAACTGATTTGAATAATATAATTCCTATTGAATTTATAAATAATTAGTTTTGTTTTTAATTTGTATTTTTTTTGTGCACATTCTCTTAAAGTTCTCGTCTTTGTTAGATTAAGAAGATTTCCATCCAGATTGTTGCTTCTTACGCTACTACTGAGTTTTTTTTTCTATTGATGGCAAATTGCAAGTAGACTTTTTACTGGACAATTTCTAAATCATTCCCATTTGCATAACCTCACGTGAATTGGGTTATATTTTGTCTCCAACCTCCAATTGCCAACACGTGGTAATTATATTATAGTTTGATTGCAACTTTAATTATTGTTAAGAAATATGTTTGATTTATATGAATTGTGGTTGATTGGCATGATAGATGATGTTATAGTGTTGCTTTAGCATGACATAATATTTGTTATTGAAGCATAGAGTTTGAAAACCTTGATAGTCATCTGGGATGACATATCGCATTACACATGAGTTGGTCATCACCTTCTGGAAGGGATGATGGTATACATTCTATTCCGGAATAGGATGGAGATATCACCATCCGGGATGGGATATCGATGATTAAAATATTCACATCCGGGATGGAATATTACTAGATACCTCCATCCGGGATGGGGAAGGCGATGGGACGCCATTGCATGGATATGAGCTCATAGACCTTAGTGGATCCGGGATCCACACCGGTTCGGGAACCAAAGAGTCAAGTTAAGTGATTCCGGGAATCACCGAGTCATGTTTGTGGAGTTGCATTGTGTAGAGTTTGCATGGTGAATGTGATTAAATGCAATGTGATGTGACCGATTCTTTGAGTTTATGAGTTTGTGCTTTAAATGCTTGACATTAATTTTATATATATGTATATATAATTATTATTTTGGAGGTTTATTATATTCAATATTTTAAAAATTAGCGGGTACCATGAATGTTTTTCCTTTACACTCTACTATTGAGAACAACACTATTTGCGAAAATATTTTTAGAACTTGATTTTATTCACTGGGATTATATCTCATTAAAAGTGTTGTTTTCGAGAGCACGAGGACGATATCACTTTGAAGTCAAGAGGATTGAAGACTTAGCGAATTTACTTATTTATTATCTAGCTTTGTTAGTATTTTATTTTGAATAAGGAGCCGTTTGTGGCTAGACATATTTATTTTATTTTTTTATTTATCGTTGGGTTTATTAGTAGACGCCCGGTTTTGAGGCTTGGGATTTTTATTTGGACATATGGACTTATTATTTATTACTTTGATACATTATCACTATTTTATTTAATATGTGACATTGTCCAGACTTATATAATTGATAAAAAATTTTATGACTAACATATTTTAATTAAATTTATTAAAGGATTTTTATACAATTTGTTTTGGGTTACTAATGTAACGAAGGGCGTTACATTTATGGTATCAGAGCAGTTCGATTCTAAATCGGACTGTGGTATTGGGGCTTTTTCTAAAACAAAACTTGGGCGTGTAGGATGCTTGGTTGTGTTATAATTCTGCATTCTATTCTTTTGGATATTGGACTTGATCAACCCACTGTTTGATTGGTGGTATGCAGATTATGGCAGCAAACAGGCGAGGGAGAAATGATGCACTTGCCGCGACTTTGGCTCGAATGGCCAGAGTTATGCAGGAGCAGACGGAGACTCTCCGTCAGATGAGGGATAATGGGGACGTGCTTAACATGGTGCCGGCTGCAGCCCCAGATCCACAGTACAGGGGTCTGTCCGAATTCAGGAACAATAACCCGCCTGTTTTTCGAGGTACCATCGATCCTATTGAGGCAGAGGAATGGTTGATGAAATTAGAGAAGATCTTCCGGGTCATGAGGTGCCCTGATGCTCAGAAGGTGGATTTTGCCACCTATATGCTGGAGTCGGATGCAGAGCACTGGTGGGACTGTGCTAGGGGCGGGTTGCTTGCTTCGGCGCCCTATCACATGGGACCGATTCAAGGAGGTTTTCCGGAAAAATACTTTCCGCACATGTCCGGATACAGAAGGAGATGGAGTTTCTACAGTTTCGTCAGGGGAGTATGACAGTGGCTGAATATGTGGCCAAGTTCGAGAGCCTTGCCAGGTTCTCTGCTCATGTGAGGGATAATCCTGACGGTCAATGGAAAGCGATTAAGTTCGAGCAGGGTTTGAGGCCGAGGCTGCAGAGCCTTATCGGACTCCTAGAAATTCGGGACTATCCCACTCTTGTGAACAAGTGTAGGGTGGCGAGCATAATATGCAAGTTGTATTGGCTGAGGGGCAAAAGGAGAAAAATCTTAGCGATGGAAAGAGATTTCGGGGTAAGGATGGGAAATTTCGAAGCATTTGCGGCGCGCCTCCTCCATCAACAAAGGGAATCAAGTGCATGGAGCCCTGACCGACACCGGCGCCGGTGTCACAGGTGTGGGTTGAATCATGGAGATCGCACGTGTCCAGCGGCACGCACCACTTGCTACAAGTGTGGTAAGGTGGGGCACTATGCCAGAAACTGCAGGAGTGGAGGACCAGTCCAACCTAGACCACTGAGCCAAGGGAGAGTCTTTACGCTCCAAGGGGAAAAGGTGAAGGAGTCAGATGGCCTGATACAAGGTATGGGTTTAATTAAAGAAAGAAAAATCAATTTATTGTTTGATTCAGGGGCAACTCATTCATTCATATCTCTAGAGTGTGTGAAAAATCTATCTTTGTCTGTTACTAAGTTGCCATATGATTTGAGTGTCGGTACTCCTGCAAATGATAAACTTGTTACCTCTATTGCTTGCTTGAATTGTCCCTTAGTGTACCAAGGTGTACCTTATTTTGTTGATCTTATATGCTTGCCCATGTCTGGGTTAGATGTCATTCTTGGTATGGATTGGTTGTCTGCAAATCATGCTGTCATAAATTGTTCTGATAAAACTATCTCCATTCCTATACAACCAATGTCTAATGATTTTCCCGTACCCAGTTCTATTGTTTCTGCTGTTGCTTGTCATAAGTGCTTAGTTGAGGGAGCTCAAGGATATGTGCTCTTGTTCTCTGCTAAGATAGAGGCTGACAGTGATGTGACGGCTATACCTGTGGTGTGTGAATTCCAGGATGTTTTCCCTAAGGATGTCTCTAGCTTGCCTCCGAATAGGGAAGTTGAGTTTAACATAGATCTAGTGCCAGGGAGTGGACCAGTGTCGGTAGCGCCTTATAGAATGGCACCTTTAGAGTTGAGCGAGCTTAAGAAACAGTTAGAGGAGATGCTAGGGAAGGGGTTTATTAGGCCTAGTGTGTCACCTTGGGGAGCACCTGTCCTACTGGTGAAAAAGAAGGATGGGAGCATGAGGCTATGTGTTGACTATAGGCAGTTGAACAAAGTGACCATCAAGAATAAATACCCTTTGCCTAGGATAGATGACCTCTTAGACCAGGCGAGGGAGCGTCAGTGTTTTCCAAGATAGATCTAAGGTCGGGATACCATCAAATTAGAGTTAAGGATGAGGACATTCCTAAGACAGCCTTTAGGACAAGGTATGGGCACTATGAGTATGTAGTGATGCCCTTTGGTGTGACCAATGCCCCAGCCGTTTTCATGGACTACATGAATCGGATCTTTAGGCCATTCTTGGACATCTTTGTGGTGGTGTTCATAGATGATATCTTGATATACTCTAGGACACCGGGAGGATCATGAGGGGCATCTGAGGTTAGTGTTGAAGATTCTAAGGGAAGAACAACTGTATGCAAAGCCAGAAAAGTGTGAATTTTGGCTTGATGAGGTGAAGTTTTTAGGACATACCATATCTAGGAGTGGTGTAGCGGTCGACTCTAGTAAGGTTGATGCAGTGCTTGGATGGGAGCAGCCTAAGTCAGTGGATCAAGTGAGGAGTTTCCTAGGGCTTGGCAGGTTACTATAGGAAATTCATAGAAGGGTTCTCTAGGCTAGCCTTACCTCTTACCAAGTTGACTAGGAAAGGAAAATCTTTCGAGTGGGATAACGAATGCGAAGAGAATTTTGAGGAACTTAAGAGGAGATTGGTGTCATCCCCGGTCTTAACCATTCCAGATCCCACAGTGAGCTTTGTGGTATATTGTGACGCTTCTAAGAATGGTTTAGGTTGTGTGTTGATGCAGGAAGGCAAGGTAGTGGCTTATGCATCTAGACAGCTTTAGGACACATGAGGTGAATTACCCTACTCATGACCTTGAGTTAGCGGCGATAGTTTTTGCCCTTAAGATTTGGAGGCACTATTTGTACGGTGCAAAGTTTGAGGTTTTTAGTGATCATAAGAGCCTTAAGTATTTGTTTGACCAAAAGGAATTGAATATGAGGCAAAGAAGGTGGATGGAATTTCTTAAGGACTATGATTTTGAGTTGAAGTACCATCCGGGGAAAGCCAATGTGGTGGCTGATGCACTCGATAGGGAAAACCTTACATGTGTCTAGTTTGATGGTCCAAGAGATGAATATGTTAGAGGAGTTCGTAGACATGAACCTGGAGGTATCTCTTAGTGCTCTAAGCTTGGAGTTGAACAGGCTAGAAATTTGTAGTGACCTTAGAGAAATGATTAGGCGAGAACAGACTTCTAGACCAGGAGTTACAATCTCTTTTAGACCAAGAGGATTATGTGTTGTCTACTGATGGTCTAGTGTTGTTTAAGAATAAAATCGTTGTTCCTAAGGAGGGGAGCCTTAGAGAGAAAGTCTTAGAGGAAGCGCATAAGGGGAAGTTCACCATACATCCAGGGATAACCAAGATGTACCAAGATCTAAAGAAAATGTATTGGTGGCCAGGAATGAAACGGGATGTGGCTAGCTTTGTAGCCAAGTGTCTAGTATGTCAAAAGGTTAAGATAGAACATCAGAGACCTTCGGGTTTGTTGCAGCCTTTAGAGATTCCTCAATGGAAATGGGAGAGGATTTCTATGGATTTTGTGATGGGGTTACCTAGGACTCGCTTGGGATTAGATGCCATATGGGTAATTGTGGATAGGTTGACCAAGTCTGCTCACTTCTTGCCAATTAAGGCAACCTATAGTTTGAGTAAGTTAGCAGACTTATACATTAAGGAGATAGTAAGGCTTCATGGCATACCTACCTCTATAGTGTCAGATAGGGACCCACGGTTTACCTCTAGATTCTGGAGGGCTTTCCAACAGGCTTTTGGTTCTAAGTTGAGTTTTAGCACAGCCTATCATCCCCAAACGGATGGTCAGTCGGAGAGGACCATTCAGACCCTTGAGGACATGCTTAGAGCATGCGTTTTAGATGAAGGTGAGGGTTGGGATAAATTTCTACCTCTTATAGAGTTTGCTTATAACAACAGTTATCATGCTAGCATCGGCATGGCACCCTACGAAGCTCTTTATGGGAGGAAGTGTAGGTCCCCTTTATGTTGGTGTGAGGTGGGTGAGAAGATCCTGCTAGGACCAGAATTAGTCCAGGAGACCACCGAGAGGATTAAAGTCATTAGGGAAAGGATGCGCCTTTGCACAGAGTAGGCAAAAGAGTTATGCCGACAAAAGAAGGAAGCCTTTAGAATTTCGGGAAGAGGAACATGTATTCTTGAGAGTCACTCCTAAGACTCAGGGTGGGGAGGTCAATGAAAGTCAAAAAGCTTAACCCTCGTTTCATGGGTCCGTTTCAAATCCTAAAAAGAGTCGGGCCTGTTGCTTACCAATTGGCTCTTCCACCACAGTTGTCGAATCTCCATGACGTCTTCCATGTGTCTCAACTCCTAAGAAGTACGTGCGGATATTTCACACGTGATAGCTCCCGAGTCAATACAATTGAAGGATAATTTAATCTTTAAGCCCAGGCCTATTCGGATCATTGACAAGAGCACAAAGACTCTGAGGAACAAGATGATCCCATTGGTGAAAGTGATTTGGGAAGGGTTGACTCCAGAGGAAGCTACTTGGGAACTCGAGGAAGATGTTAGACAACATCATCCAGATCTTTTTAGTACAGGTACATAACTTAGTGTAGTAATAATTTTAATCTTGTATTGTTTGGATATGACGTGTTAATTTCGTGGACGAAATTCTATAAGGAGGGGAGAAAATGTAACATCCTAAAATTTTAACGTAATTATTTTTAATAAAGGTTAAGGTAATATGATGTTTAGTGTAGAAAGTTGGTAGTATAAGAATTTATTGGAGTGGTTAGTGATTAAAATAATACAAAATTGGATATATTTATAATAATAATAAAAGTAATGGTAAAGATAAGCCATTCACGTCCAGTACATGTACATGTTTGCTTTTGGTTTGAAAATAATTAAGAACATATAATGAAATGGGATTGTAAAAAAAAAAAAAAAAAAGGGAAAAGACAAAATTAAATAATCAAAGCAATGGAGGCCCACGCTCCAGTACGTATTGTACATTTAGCCAACCCTTTCAGTTTTTAATTCTTTGGAATTAAAAGTGGGGCCTACTTACAATTGGGTTTATTGGGTTTAGATGGCCTTTAATTAGGAGATGGCATTATATACAGCAGCATGACCTATTTTGAGGGTGGTAGCGCCGCACAGTAGAAAAAAAATAATAGTAAGAGGAGACTGAGCAGTGTAAGAAAGGGAGCCACCCAGATCCAAGAACACCACCGAACGAGAGAGAAATTTTTAGGGAAGCACAAATCCCTATCATACATGATTTCTAGAGCACAGTAGAGAGCTGCAAAATGTGAGTAAAAATATTTTTCTCACACTTTCATGGTACAAATAATTTGAAGTTTGATAAACTGATTTGAATAATATAATTCCTATTGAATTTATAAATAATTAGTTTTGTTTTTAATTTGTATTTTTTTTGTGCACATTCTCTTAAAGTTCTCGTCTTTGTTAGATTAAGAAGATTTCCATCCAGATTGTTGCTTCTTACGCTACTACTGAGTTTTTTTTTCTATTGATGGCAAATTGCAAGTAGACTTTTTACTGGACAATTTCTAAATCATTCCCATTTGCATAACCTCACGTGAATTGGGTTATATTTTGTCTCCAACCTCCAATTGCCAACACGTGGTAATTATATTATAGTTTGATTGCAACTTTAATTATTGTTAAGAAATATGTTTGATTTATATGAATTGTGGTTGATTGGCATGATAGATGATGTTATAGTGTTGCTTTAGCATGACATAATATTTGTTATTGAAGCATAGAGTTTGAAAACCTTGATAGTCATCTGGGATGACATATCGCATTACACATGAGTTGGTCATCACCTTCTGGGAAGGGATGATGGTATACATTCTATTCCGGAATAGGATGGAGATATCACCATCCGGGATGGGATATCGATGATTAAAATATTCACATCCGGGATGGAATATTACTAGATACCTCCATCCGGGATGGGGAAGGCGATGGGGACGCCATTGCATGGATATGAGCTCATAGACCTTAGTGGATCCTGGGATCCACACCGCTTCGGGAACCAAAGAGTCAAGTTAAGTGATTCCGGGAATCACCGAGTCATGTTTGTGGAGTTGCATTGTGTAGAGTTTGCATGGTGAATGTGATTAAATGCAATGTGATGTGACCGTTCTTTGAGTTTATGAGTTTGTGCTTTAAATGCTTGACATTAATTTTATATATATGTATATATAATTATTATTTTGGAGGTTTATTATATTCAATATTTTAAAAATTAGCGGGTACCATGAATGTTTTTCCTAAGTTATCATGACCGGCTGAGAAACAACACTATTTGCGAAAATATTTTTAGAACTTGATTTTATTCACTGGGATTATATCTCATTAAAAGTGTTGTTTTGAGCACGAGGACGATATCACCGGTCAAGAGGATTGAAGACTTAGCGAATTTACTTATTTATTATCTAGCTTTGTTAGTATTTTATTTTGAATAAGGAGCCGTTTGTGGCTAGACATATTTATTTTATTTTTTTATTTATCGTTAGGTTTATTAGTAGACGCCCGGTTTTGAGGCTTGGGATTTTTATTTGGACATATGGACTTATTATTTATTACTTTGATACATTATCACTATTTTATTTAATATGTGACATTGTCCAGACTTATATAATTGATAAAAAATTTTATGACTAACATATTTTAATTAAATTTATTAAAGGATTTTTATACAATTTGTTTTGGGTTACTAATGTAACGAAGGGCGTTACAATAAGCTTGCCGATTAGCCTTTTCAAACAGACACAAAAGGAAAGAAGAGAGACGCACTGCAAAGAGATGCACTACAGTAGCGATACTTATGTGTGTGTATATATATATATTATAGGTAAATGTTAGTATTTAGTTGTTATGTTAATTTTTTTCTCCTTTGTTAAGGCTTGAACATATGACTTCTTACTCCTTCAACTCCTTATACCCTTATCTCAAACCACTTGAGCGATACTCATGTATAATGTTAGTGTCATTATCATTAATGTGGGACTATGCTACCACCCACTAGTAGGTGAATGTTTGTTTGAGATACTAAACGATGCAAACAGCATAATTGGGCGTCTCGAGGCAATTATTTCGGCAGCTCAATATTCGAGCTTTCAAGGAATGCAGCTCTCAACGGAGGTTTGCGTTGAGAATAATTTAAGACAAACAGGCTCTAGAAAGTTGTCTTATTTGCACTTTCGGTCCCTTGAATGTAGTGATGTCCGTCCCTCAACTTTTTGTTTTTTGCATCCTTTTGATCCCTACGTTTAATGTTTATGCCTCTGTTATCCTATCGAATTGACTCGGTTAGTTTTGTCCTATGTGGCAAACACTTTGACACGAGTCATGCCACATGGCATTTTTATTATTACAATAATAACTAAACTAAAATTATTTTTAATTTATAAATGAAAAAATTATTCAATTCATTTAATTTATTAAAATATTAATATAATCATTTAAATATTTAAATTTTTTTTGGCTTAATTGTATTTTTAGTCCCCCAACTATAGTCCATGTGTGATATTCGTCCCCTAAGTTCTTAGAGTTAAGAACGATTCCTACATAAAACTACCATTAGAGAGGGAGGAGTTGAGTTCTTCTATAAGAACGGTTCTTCTATAAGAACATGGTTCTTATCATTAAAAAAATTCTTTCACACAAAACCAACCAAAAGATGAGAGAGAAAAAAAAAATTAAGAACCAAAGTTGAGTTCTACCATTGGAGTAAAAATTAGTGGAGGTTTTTTTTATAAGCAAAACTATTATTAAAAACGAATACTTAAGATATCCAAACCAGTGTACAAATAAAACAAAAAGCCAATTTTGGTAAAGATAATTGTTCAACCCAAAGGATTTAATCTACTATCAGTTGAGCAACTAACTAAACCCCCTATAAACCAACTGACCCAAACTTAAGAGCAACCCAAACAGAAGTTTCCTTTTAATTTATACAAAAGCAACCCATAGCCGACACATCAGTCCACCCATCTAACAGCACAAATGCACCCTACGTGTAACCTCCTAATCTACCTAAAAATAAAACACCCTGATAATGAGCAAGTAACTATCAAAGAACCAAATTAATTACCCTTCCCACGGCAAACCAAAAATTAAAAACCACCAACCGAAAATTAAAAAGGAAAAGGAAAAGAAATTGGTGGAGGTTCTTAAATCCTATATGATATTGTAGGACCCACTAAAAGAGACTTAGGGTGCGTTTGATTTTCAAAAGGTATCAGGACAGGACAACACAGGACAAATCCTTGAGTTACATGACAATTATTTGTCTTGTACATTGTTTGATGGATAATTGACAACACAAACAAAATAATATTAAATTTATCGGAATACCTTTTATAATATATATTATTTAATATATAATTTTGTATAGAGAGAGAGGATAGAGAAAGAGATGGAGAGGAGGAGAGAGACCGAGGAGAGAGAGGAGAGAGATGTAAGGATAATTTTGTCTTTTGTTAATCTGTCCATGGGATAACTTTTTGTCCTATGGTTTGGTGGGGGACAAAATTTTGGGTTTTTGTCATGTCCCTCACCCCTTTTTTGTCTTGTCCCCTGACCACTTTTCAAATCAAACAGGGGACAAAAATTTGTGTGCTGTTCAGTGCCCTTAATTTTTTCAAATCAAATGCACCCTTAAGAACTCAAATTAAGTTCTACAATTAGAGATGTTCTAATATTACCATCTAATAGCGGGATCTTAACTTTATATTTTTGCACCCGTACGATGCACGGGTCATTAATTACTATTATTATTGATAGCATTGTTATCATTAATAACTTGAATTGTGTCTCTATATGTACGGAAAAAAAAATTCCCTTATCCCAAATTAAGTCCACTATGTCAAACATTTTCTTGACTTATTTCACACATTACTTTCAATATTTCCTTCTCACCCATAATGGTGGTACGCATTCATCTCCAAGGCTTTTTATTTATAGACAAAAGTGATCAGCAAAAACCTTGAAACAATTTTATCTATAATTTGAGAGCAAAGAATTGAATATTATTTTTATTTTAAAATGATATTACAATATGTAATGTAAAACTATGTGTTAAGTGTTCCTCTTTGATTATTACTAATGATCAACTAATCCTCTTAAATCATGTGGTGCTGACATGTGTCATTTTATTAGAAAATCATCAATTCCCCTTATTAATTAGTATAGATATAGATTTATTATTTAAAATAGAAAAAACAAAGGCAAGGATGTAGAAAAAAATAGATCAGAAAATATGAATAGCTCTACCTCTATTTATGTCAATTCAGAGATTGTCATGTTTGACTCCTAAAACAATGTACCTTTATCGGTTTGTAAATATTTTAAAACAAAAAATATATAAATTTTATAAAATAAAATAAAAATAATAAAATTTTTCATCACTTGACATGTGACTTGCACCATTGTGCTAAAATAAAATTAGCATTCCCCTTATTAATCAGTATAGATATAGATTTATTATTTAAAATAGAAAAAACAAAGGCAATGATATAAAGAAAAAATACAAAATATGAATAGCTCTGCATCTATTTATGTCAATACAGATATTAGAAAAATATAAAAGTAAATTAGAAAAAAAATTTGAAAAAAAAAATAAAAAAATTAAAAAAGTATATAAAAAATAGGAAAAAAATAATTAGAAAAAAAATATTCAAAAAATTATAAAAATAAAATTAATTAGAAAACAAAAAAATTTTAAAAAATAAATTACAAAAATAAACATTTTAAAAAAAGTAAATTAGAAAAAAACTAATTCGGGAAAAAAAATAAATTTGGAAAAAATATATTATAAAGAATATATGTTTAAAAAATAAATAAATTAATTTAAATAATCAACTAGTTAACAACTCCTTCTACTGTTACAGGAACGACAGAAGAAAAGTTGTTAATTGATAAAGTGATATACATATTGAATACTAAAATACATAAAAAATATTAAAATATAGTAACTGGTTCGGTTAAAAAATAACCGAATTGATGACCATTGGGTTTGGTTCAATTCGGAGCCGCAAAAAAAAATTTTAAAAAATATTACAAAGAATATATGTTTAAAAAATAAATAAATAAATTTAAATAATCCAAAATAATCCACCAGTTGACAACTCCTTCTACTGTTACAAGAACAGTAGAAGAAAAGTTGTTAATTGATAAAGTGATATACATATTTTATATTAAAATATATATAAATATTAAAATATAGTAATTGGTTCGGTTCCAAAATAACCGAATTAATGACCATTGGGTTTGGTTCAATTCGGAGTCGTGCACAAAAAAGGAAAAAAAGAACCAATTTAATTGGTTGTTTCGGATTTTCGAATTCATCGAATTATTGGTTTGAGTTTTACGATCCTAAACTTTTTCAAAGAAAACGGTAGCTTTGCTACCTTTCTTGACTAAAAATATTTAAAAACAAAAAAATTTATGGACTTTAAAAAGTCAATAACAATATCCAAACCAATTAAAATTGGTTTGATTTAATTCGATTCGAACCGGAAAATATTAAAATATATATATAAATAAAAAATATAAAAATATTAAATTATATATACATTAAAATATAAGTATATAAAGATTAAAACATCAAGAACACGACAACTCTACTTTTGCTGTTTGTCAATTTAATATTGGTTGGCAATGTAAAAAAACTCTGCATTGTCAGTTTATACAAATAAATAAATAAAAAAGGACTAGCAAAAAAAATATTAGGAAAAAAATTTAAAAATTTTAAAAAATATATAATTAAAAAAATTAATTATAAAAAATATTTTAAAAGGAAAAAGAAAAAAGTAAATTAGGAAAAAATTAAACGAAAAAATAATTAGAAAAAAAATTATGAAAAAAATTAGGAAAATATAGATTTTAAAAAATTAAAAAAATAAAATTAATTATGAAAAAGATATAAATTAATTATAAAAAATATATATTTAAAAAAATTAAAATATATATATTTTAAAAAAACATTAAAAAAAGTAAATTAGGAAAAAAATTAAAAAAAAGTATATAAAAAATATTTTTAAAAATTAGGAAAATAATAATTAGAAAAAAAAATCAAAAAAATTAGAAAGATAAAATTAATTAGAAAACAATAATATTTTTAAAAAAATCATTTCAAAAAAAGTAAATGAGAAAAAACTAATTAGGGAAAAAATTTTAAAAAATATTATAAAGAATATATGTTTAAAAAATAAATAAATAAATTTAAATAATCCAAAATAATCCACCGGTTGACAACTCCTTCTACTGTTACAGGAACAGTAAAAGAAAAATTTTTAATTGATAAAGTAATATACAGATTGAATATTAAAATATATATAAATATTAAAATATAGTAATTGGTTTGATTCCAAAATAACTGAATTAATGACCATTTGGTTTGATTCAATTCGGAGCCGTGCATAAAAAGAACAAAAACGAACCAATTTAATTGGTTGGTTCGGATTTTCAAATTCATCGAATTATTGGTTCGAGTCTTACGACCCTAAACTTTTTCGAAGAACAGGGTAGGTTTGCTACCTTTACTGGCTAAAATATTTTTTTTAAAAAAATTATATACTTTAAAATGTCAATAATAATATCCGAACCAATTAAAATTGGTTTGGTTTGATTCGGTTTGAAACAGAAAATATTCAAATATATATATACATAAATAAAAAATATAATAAATATTAAATTATATATATATATATATATATATTAAAATATAAGTATATAAAAATTAAAACATCAAGAATATAACAACTCTACTTTTACGGTAGCCAATTTATGATTGGTTGATAGTGTAAAAAAAATTACATTGTCAGTGTACACAAATAAATTCAAAAAAAAAAAGTATTAGAAAAAAGAATTATTAGGAAAAAAATTAAAAATTAAGGAAAAGGTAAAAAAAAATTAAAATTTAAAATTTAAAACAAAAACAAAATTAAAAAAAATTTAAAAAAATAAAAAAAAAAGCAAATTTTTTTTTAAAGATTTTTATAAAAAAATATTTTTTAAAAAATTAAATAAAATAAAAGACAAAAAATCGTGCTGACATATGTATATACAGTAAAATTGTCTATCCAACTTTTATATTAGTATAGATATCCAATGTGAATCTAAATAAATAAATAAAAAACTCACCATCATTCTCTCTTTAAGAGTTGGCTTATAAATTAAAGAGAAATAGACTAATGCAAGATTATCAAGAGAAGTGGTTATAGAATTTATCACTTACCGAGATTTACAAAATTATACCACGTATTTTACACAAAATTTTGAATATCGCAGAATAATCAAGTGGTTACGAATTGACAATATGAAATCCAACATACAATTTCTCAAAGGCAGATTTTACAGAATTTTGGGTTTCGTAGTTAATCACTTAATCACATATTTTGCATATAGAATTAAGGAGATAATAAGTATTTCGCTTGACACATTATAACATAGAATCTCCTCGAGTCATCGCAAATATAAATTGTCAAAATAATTTTATAAATAAGGTAACATTTATAATATAAAGTTTGATGACCATTTAAAAAGCTTATCTTCATATAAATTATATCAAAATTCCTATTATTTTAAATAGAATAAAGGGTTACTTGCAAGTTTTAAATAATTCACTCAAAACTCAAGTGTTTAAATAATAGTCACACGCACTTGAGCATAAGATTAGATTACGTGCAGCAATAATACATAGGACTTATACTTACCTACAATTAAGGATACAACCCCAAATAATTTGTAACTCTGCAAGCATTAAAGGATAGCAATATTGTATCGTATCTCAAAAGAATAACAAGAATAATATTGTCAAATATAACTCCCAAATATACCATCTATATTGGAAAAGAATTATGAAATAAATGGTGACATCTAAGGTGAGTGAACAAATGGGAGGAAATAAAACCCGGATATAGCAGGTAAGCCCGGTGTACCTTTTGCACTTTGCATTTTCTTTCTCTCTCCACTGCGCTTCATCCTATTCATTATTCGCATATCTTCCTTCGATAATTGTTGCTAGCATTTCTCTTGTTGCTATTGTCTTCATTGTTTTTGTAGCATTTATGGTAAATATATTAGTAGAAAAAGCACATCTACGCAACCATGGTTCAAACAGAAAGGTCTTTTCTTTTTTTCTTTTTTTCCCCTTTTTTTATTATCAACTCCTCACCTTAACTCCTTTGAAACAATGTCCCAATTTTGATACCAACTCAGTAACTCACAAGCTATACAGAGAAAAAAAGACATCAAAATCGAAACTTGCTAATAAAAAAACCGGTTCAGCTTTTCAATCCATTCAAACCCAGTTCAATGAAGCGAGTTTTGAGACCCTTCTTCGTTCCCCAAGTGAATACCCTGCACCCTCACAAGGTCTTCCTTCCTTTCTTTAAAAAAAAAGAAGGAAAGGAAAATTTTTTAAAAAAGGGGGAAATAAAATTCAACAACATGATGATGATAAAATGAAGGTAAACATCGTACTGGGCAGGATAGGATACTGAAAGGAAAATAGATCAGTGGACGGAAACAATGAAGAGAGTTGAGTGAAAATGGAAACGATGTTCAAGGCGAGCTGAAGCAAGGGCATAATCATCCATTTCCTAACAGCTGAGGCAATTTCATAAAAGTAACGCTAACCGGACCACCGGGTCATTCCCACATAATCACAACCATCCACTTATTTAAATAATAATATATCCAATATTTGTTTTGGCTCCCTCACATGTGAGGGACTTACTTACTCACTTACCATAGAAGTCACCGAAATAAATTAGAGAAATTTTTTTCAATAACTTTGCAGGCTAATTTTGGGATTTCATTATATTGTCTTAACAAGAATTGTTTTAATGATATAAGACAATAGAGAGTTCAGTGTTTAGTGTATTCTCAAAAAAATACTATAATATCCTCAATATAGGTCCATATAACAAAATGATGACAAAAAAAAATATGTGAAGAGAAAATCAAATTATTGGATAGCGGATATTTGTAAATATAATTATATTTTCTTTCTCATGAATAATTAAGTGGAAATTTAATTAAGATAGAGATCTTATACCAACACAATCCTATACATAAGGCGTTGCTTTAAGACTCTCCCACTTGATAGCTGGTACCAAAACTTAATGAACAATCATGAATTGCAAAAAGTATAAAGGAAAGGGGGGAAGGAGAAAAAAACAGCATGTGAACCAAAACAAAAATTATAATCTTTAAAACCATGCTAATTTTTATGTTTTGATTATAACAAACTAAAGCATAACTAACCTCATGTAATAATCTGTCAGAAAAACTAAGCCAATACTCAAATATAAGCTTAGTATGTGTGAACTTTACTAATGATGTCATTAAGTGTGCAGAAAGCTTGTGATGATACTCTTAGAGTCTATTTATGAGTGAGATTTTGGAGGAGAAGGGAAAGCTTATTCTTTCTAATCTATAAGTGAATCAATAGTTGAGATTTTTTTTTTAAGAAAATGAAGGAATAAAATAATAAATGATCATATAACCTTTCAATCACCATCTATACATTTTTATAAAATATTTTATAATTTTCTTAATTTAGAAATGAAAAATAAGTCTTCCCTTTCCTTTCCCTCCAAATTCCCACTCACAAACTGACCCTTAAAATTTCTGTACTAACCATCACTCGAGTTAATCAAGTCTCCTAAAGACGTGAGAATACTCAACAACCTCCAAGACTTCAAAATACTCGACATGACTCAAGATATAAGAAAACTCATCAAGTATAAAACATGGAAATACTCTGTCTAGATGAAAAGCCCTCAATATAAGAAGATTCAGAGATTAGAAGACTCGGATAAAAATACCATAGATAAAAAAAAATGCTCAAAGATAAGACAACTCAACATTTTAAGTGATCTTTTGGGTTTGACTTTCTTCATTCACGTTGTATAAAAATGTCATTCCACCTTTCATACCTCGTCCTAGTCATAGCATAAAAGAGGAAATCTGAACATCCGGTCATTTTTGCTAAAAAGGTGAAAATACTATGTTGAAACTTTGATATTATGAGATAACAATGTTATTTGGACATTCAAGATTTTGACAATATTAATCAAGGTTTGTTCATTCATTAATCAAGTTGTATGGTGTATGAGCGTACAAATAACATTTTTGTTTTGAGATTGAAGCTGACAAGTGACAACACTTTTTGACTTGCTAAAGGCAACACGGGACAAGAAACATTGTACAAATTTTGAATTTTAGACCAATAGCTCCAACATCATTAAATGCTCTCCGTTTGATCTGTTGAAGCCTTGGACTATAAAACAGTGGAAGCTTAAAAGGCTATAACTTCTATGAGAGCAAGGTTTTAAATTACAGTTGCGGATGTGATTGATGTGACTGTAATTACGATTATAATATGGTTATGGATACTACAAAAACCACAACTTCACGGCCTCAATTACGGTTGTGAACCTTATTTTAAAACATTATTTGAGAGAATTTATTACAAGTTCACTAGCTTTCTCAAGTTTACAAGCATTTTGATCTCTAAAGTTTTAGTGTTGTCAACCTGATAGTATTGTCATCTTTCTTGGGTACTGAAACTTTTGTGTCTGTGGTAATATCCATTGTTTCTTATTTCTTCACCGTATATCCAGTCTAGTAGTTTTTTAAGAACAGAAAAACACTTCGGGCCTCCTGTTTTGTTTCAAGTTTTCTGTTTTCATTCCCTGTTTTTAAAAATAATTATAAAACTGTCACCTTATTTTCATTATGTTTCCTGTTTTAATAAATTTTTACCGGAAACAGTGAGAAAAAGAAATGAAAACAGGAAATTGGAAACAAACCCTTAATATTCCTTTCATTGTAAGTTGAGCGTAGCATGGAGAGATAGGATGATAGCTTAAAGAGATTGATTTCCAAATCATAATTGCTGTAAAGTTAGCCTGGAGACGTTATGTGCTCAAACAATACTCAGTGAAAATCATGCTTTTATCTGGGGACTTGACATAGGCTTATTTCAACCGAATCAATATAAATCTGTTATGTTATTTTCGTATCCCTGACCTTTATCTTTGTGCAATCACTTTTTTCAACTTGGTTTTTGTAATCTCTGGCTTAAGATAAGTCTTTATAAAATGTCTCCCATGATCCAAGCTTCCACAAGACAATCGGTTTTCTTAAAATAAACATTTTTAACTCAACTTCTGTTGTGTTATCTCATTTGCTTAGAAAAACGCAACATTTTAGCTTTAGGTTTAATAAGAAAATTTTATTTAGCACAATTCAACCACCTTGTACTTTTTTTTAGCTCTTTTCAAAACATTCATAGACAATTTAATGGTTCATTACCTTATGATCTCCTTACTTTTGGTCAATTATCTAGTTATATTATTGAAACAGGATTACAAATATGCATTAATTCTAAAATACAAAATAAAATAAGAAAAAAAAAATGTGATAGTAGGAGGTAATTAGGTACCTCCAGCCAACAATTTGGAACACAGGGGATAAAGGCTCCCAGCAAGAAAATGAAAACAAAGAAATATAGTATCTTACCATAAATAAAAAATAAAGTATGCTAATTGCTAGCTTGTTTGTGGAATCACCTGGTGCCCAAATTTTTGCCTATTTATGTTGTAGAAACACAAAAACAAATACAAATTGTGCAATTTCACTTGAGAGAGAAACAGCAGCACCCGACAGCAATATCGAGAGATATTTTATTATGTGAAAATAAATAAGTACAAGACTACAGAATAACAGAATTTTGCTCAGTTATACAGAAGCATAAAAAGAAAATCAAATCTTCAAAATGAAGAAATTTCAAATTAACATAGTATTATAAGATCTCTGATGATTGATGAACTTGATATTCATCTGGTTAGAAACAATAGGAGTACAATAGTTAGGAATCACCTAATATAGTTTCCAATGATCTTTTGCCCTTTTGATCTTTCAATTGATCCCATTTTCTGCAGCCTAATCTGTGCTTTGAACTTGGCTATAAACTCACTAGCTTTCTTATCCACCTCAGAATCCAGTCCTGAATCATTGACATGTTCAGACACCACATCTTCATCTGAGCTCGCCTGAATAGTCTCGAGCTCAATATCCAAGTCTTCTTTAGACACATTCTTGGATGGTTCTAGTTTATCTCTCTTATGATGATTGGTAAATGCAACCTCAGGCTTAGGACAATAAGAATCCACAGTTTTCTTACTGATTCCTTTCAATACAAGCTCAGGTTCACCACTTTTCATTTTATCTTTTCTCATCAATACACCTTCAACATTAATGGGCTTCTTTTCAACCTTTTCATCAGTTTGCTTGCTAGATATTTCTCCTATTCTGATTTGACCTGAAGCCACTCCACTGGATCTTCTTGTTCTAACTGACTTTCCCCTTGTTGGAGTTTTCGCTGGGCTTGCAGGCTTTTCTGAGTCTGACAGCAAAGCATGCATCCCCAACTCTTTGTTGCCAGGTGGATCCTCACCTCGAGTCCCATTTAAAGCCCCCGAGTCTTCATTCAGATTAGTCTTAATGCCATCCTGGAGCAAGGAACCATTAGTATATCCCCCATCATGATTCCTTCTAGCTTGAGGTGATGGTGAACTTGAAGAAGAGCCATAAGAACTCTTCTTTTCCCCAAAATCTTCCTTCAGCAAGTTCATATTTTCTGATGTAACAGAGTCTATGGAAGAACATAAACTCGTCCGAGATGAGAAAGATCCCATAGACTGGAAAGACCGTGAACCGAGTGATTCAAATTGAGCTTCATCAACTGACATTGGCCTGAAATGTGAAGGATGAGAAACAGCAGCAGATTTCCCTTTACATTCCACCCTTCCATTTCTTACAGAAGGCCGCTTGGAAATCTTCTTTCCCAGATCTGCTTCTTGGAAATTCATATTTTCAGATGTAGGCACATGGCAAGCCTTCCTTTGCGCCAAATTTTCCTCTTGAAAATTCACATTTTCTGAAGCATGCACATAGAAAGTCTTCCTTTGCCCCAAATTTTCCTCTTGGAAATTCATATTTTCAGAAGAATGCACATAGAAAGCCTTCTTTTGTCCCATATCCTCTTGGAAATTCATATTTTCAGAAGCATGCACATAGGAAGCCTTCTTTTGTCCCATATCTTCCTCTTGGAAATTCACATTTTCTGAAGCATGCACATAGAAAGTCTTCTTTTGTCCCATATCTTCCTCTTGGAAATTCATATTTTCTGAAGGATGCACGTAGAAAGTATTCTTCTGTCCCCCTTTTTGAGGTGAATGAAAGTCTTCTTTTGTCCCATATCTTCCTCTTGGAAATTCATATTTTCTGAAGGATGCACGTAGAAAGTCTTCTTCTGTCCCATATCTTCCTCTTGGAAATTCATAATTTCTGCAGCATGCACATGAGAACTCTTCTTTTGTCCAATATCTTCCTCTTGGAAGTTCATATCATCCGATGTACTCGAATCCAAGGAAGAATACATACTCTTGTGGGAAGAGAAAGACCCCATTGACTGGAAAGACCGAGACGTGAGTGATTCAAATTGAGTTTCATCAACTGACATTGGCCTGAAATGTGAAGGATGAGAAACAGGAGCATATCTTCCTTTAGTTGCCATTCTCCCATTTCTTGAAGAAGACCCCTGGAATATCTTCTTTCCCAAGTCTACCTCTTGGAAATTCGTATATTCTGAACCAGGCACATAAGAACTCCTTTGTCCCATAACTTCCTCTTCAAAAAGCATATTTTCTGAAACAGGCACAAAGGAAGTCTTCTTTTGTCCCAAACCTTCCTCTTGAAAATTCATCTTTTCTAAAGGAGGAGCCTCCTCTTTTCCTATTTCTTCCTCTTGGAAGTTCATGTTATCTGATGAAGTCGAATTCAACGAAGAATACATAGTGGTGTGGGAAGAGAAAGGAATTGTAGAGTGTAAAGACCTTGAACTGAGTGCTTCAAATTTAGTTTCATCAACCGAAAGAGGCCTAAAATGCATAGGACGGGTAACATTGCCATATCCTTTCTCCCATTCCATCCTTCTAGACCTTGATCGCCACGGAATTGGGGAAGCTGATCCACCAACAGCAGCAGCAGCATCAAACTTATTCTCCAAATTGGAAGGATCTAGGTCCTCAAATTCCCTATCTCCACTATTAAGTGGGCTCTTACATGAACCCCTTGAACCTGAACTAGAATCACTTTCATTGATGTATTGAGGACTATCCACTCCTCCAGCAACCGACCTTAAACTTCGAACCGGTAGTCCTAGAGGCTTATAACCAACAACCTCACCAGATTCACCAATGGCATAACATGGTTGAGCAACAACAACCACTGGTTCACTCTGATAGTTGTCTGAATTCCAAGCTTGAACCACATTGGCTCCAGTTCCATCACATCTAACAAAATAATCAAAATTATCCTCAGAAACTGGCAATTGGGTTTTGTACTGTTCATCAAAAACACCAGCAGTACCCACATTTGGGCACACAAACCCCCTTGCTCCCCATCAAAGTACTGAGGATTCCAACAATGCATCATCCTCTTCTCATCATACCCACATGGATTCTCACACCCATCATCGAAAATCGTCGAAACAGGAAACATTTTAGACACATAACTAGCTTCATCACCAAAACTAGATTGAGTTTCTAAGCCTAATTCTGGTTCTACATTTCTTCTACTAAACAAACCATATGCCACAGCAATGCCAATGAATAGAAGGTGGAGAAGCTCCCAGAACTTGGTGAGCACAGTTTGGTTCACAAAGTCGGGAGCTTGTGAAGGGAAAAGTGGAACAACAATGACAAACAGTGCCAAGAAGAGATATTTGAATAGGAAAGATGAACAAGACTTACCTTTGTTGATGGGTTTGTGTTGGATCCTTGAAAATGGGAAATGGGTTTTGGTGGAATCAGCCATTGATGATGATGATGATGATGATGATGAGAAGGGTAAGTGTTGTTCTTCTTCCTTAGTGGTGTGTGGTTTTGGGTTTTGTGTGAAATGGGGAATGAAGAAAGGAAGACTTTGAGGACAAGGAAGAAAAGTGGATCCAGGTAAACAGGGACATGGCTGGCTATCACAGGTAGAATTCAAAAAGTGTCATTATCAATCATGGGACCGTTTGATTTGAATGACATAATTAGCCTTGTCATTGTTTGAATTTTACAACGTTGGAATGTTCCATTTAAGGTTTAAGAATAGTTGTTGGCCCATTGCAAGCCCAACCTAAAACTTTATGATCGAATGTGTAGGTGATAGAGAAAAGAATCCCTTTATCTACTAGTACTACCATTGAATTTTATCACTGGTAACGTTATTTGCAAGTAAAAAAAATTGATATTGGAACTTAAAGAATAAGGGGTGGCCCTGAGCACTTGGGGACCGTTCCGGGTCCCATTTTTTTTTGACAAGTAGATAAAATATTATTATATAGTATATATAGATATTAAATAAAAAATTATATATTTATTTTTTTACCAATAAAATTAATTATTCTAAAAAAATTATAATAGAGTGATAAAAAAATAATATGGCAAATGTAAATGTATATATTAGAATATCTTTTTTATTTACTATGATATAAAATTTGATGCACCCCTAATTTATTTACTTTTTTGACTTTCTTTTTTCTAATTCTCTCATTCTCTTAGCTTTTTTTTTAACACAATCATTATCTTGCTTTGATTGCATAATCATTTCCCTCGTTCGTCTAGAACACCAAAAATCTCAGGATCGATCCTATAAAAAATATTATACGAATGATATGCTTCATTATTCTAAAGATTTTTTTACATGGTGAAATAATTATAAATTGAAACATTATTAAAAATAATTATCTTTTTTTTTGGACAATTTTTATCATAATTATCTTTAAAATTCCTTGTATGGTTTTCTTCTTAGTCTATTAGATTAGATCTAGATTTCCATGATGTTTTGTAGGGGTGTAATTGGGTCGGCTCGGATTTGGGGGGTTTTATCATCCGAACGGGTCAAATTTGATCGGTTCGGATTTGGTCACTTTTTAACTATGAATCTGAATCGAATTGATTACCCATTATTTTATATTTTTTATTTAAACTTCATAAATTAATAAAAAAATATATAGAAAAAAATAGAAAAAATAAATTATATATTTAATTATTAATTATATTAAATATATATATATAACAATTTATTAACATTATATATATGTATATAAAATAATTAAAAAAATAAATGTTTATACGGTTCGGATCGGGTTATATTTGTAGGGTAGACCCGAACCGACCTTGTTCGGATTAGTGTTTTCGAATCCGATCCGATCCGATGATCCGAACCAATCCACCAAAATCGGTCCGGGTCGGTTCAGATCCATCGGATATGCTTACACCCTTAATGTTTTGGGTCTTCTATTCTAACAAGTGGTATTAGAGCGGAAGGTTCTGCTGAGATGGGTATTGGAGAGAAGACACTAGTTTGTAGATCCATGTGAGGGATCTCTTGTATTGAAAGTGTTCCTCACAATGTGTTGTGTTGAAAGTCTTCCTATTAAGCTAGGTGGCGTGTTCCGTTATAGGTGATGCACAACACTAGTACAAATATGAGGAAGAGCGTTGTGGCTCAATTCTGGGATATCTCTCTTGGTGACATTATCAAGAAGTTCCACGTTGAAACTTAATGTGCAAACTGAAGATTATTATATAAATGGAAAAGACCTATAAACTAAACTTTAATGTTTTGAGTTAAAATGCAATATTAAACTCACTTATGTGATTTTTTACTCAGTCTATTAGCCCCTTGTCCTAACATATAACATGCACAAGGAAGGCGCATGCTACAAGTCTAGGATGAAACAAGATGAATTACCCACAACTTGTTACATTGTCATGAATAAGCATGTTAATTATAAGAGTAAATTACATTTTACTACCTTGAGGTTTGTTTATATGACACTAAACTCTAAACTTACTTAAATATTTCACACACCATTTACATCAACTTTGTAAAAGAATCTTTCACGGAGGTAACAGAATATTTTATCTAGCTGACCATGGTTAGCATGTCAGTTACTATTAAAAAATGTTAGTTATATTTTTCTTTTCTTACATAGTTAATTAATTATTTTATTTTTATGAGAAATAAATATAACTAACACTTTTTAATATAGTACTAACCATGGTCAACAACATAAAATATTCTCTTACCTCCATTAAAGATTCTGTTACAAAGTTGATGTAAATGAGGTCGGTTGTAATATTTAAGTAAGTTTAGTGTCATATAAACAAACCTCAAGCTAGTAAAATGTAATTTACTCTAATTATAATGTAATAAAAATAGAGAGAGATGATTATACATCAATATCGATACCATAAAATCCCCAACAATAACTAGCTCAAGGTCTGCATCTTAGCAACACTGATTCTGGAAGTTATTGAGCTCAATGGATGGACATATATGGTGCGTTTAATTTGCAAAAAATCAAGGGACTCGACTTGACAAAAATTTTTGTTCCATTTTTTATTTAAAAAGTAGTCATGTGACATGATAAAAAAAAGAGACAACTTTTTGTCCCATGACATACTATCTCTCTCACGCACGCGCGTGCACACACACACCCACACCAACACGCCCACGTGCATGACACGCACTCGCGCGCGCATACACACGCCCGCCCATCCACCCATGCCAAATCATATGACAACTTTTTGTCTCTTGACATACTGCCTCTCTCTCTATCTCTCTTTCTCGCACACGCACGCCCACGCACACACACCCCACACCACACACACATGCACGCACACGTATACATACACGCAGGCACACTCACACACACGCACCCACGAACACCCCACACATGTAAACACATGCGTACGTGCCTACGCGCTCGTATGCACCCACACACGCATGCACACATACTTGTGTACTAGCTTGTGTTGATTGGCTTATTGACTAGGGCTAGGCACATGTACTTCTTATGTGATATTTTTACTTCCTTTTTAAACTTAGAATTTTCAAATCACATGCTATGCAACCGTTATCATCAGTGGGTAACCACATTCTCTTCTTTGCATCCCTCAGCACCTGCTAAATGGTAAAACCAAATCTAAAATAGAATCAACCACCAAAACCAACCAAGTCCCACAATCTGACTCACCCTAGCACTAGCATAGACAATAAAAAAATGGGAATCTGGATAATCATGAAGTCTAATTGGCATTTGCAGTCCACCAGTAAGCAAAGGTAGACAAAACAACTTATAATAAGCAATTTCTAATAGGGAAATCTGTCATTCCTTCATAGTAATCTGAACAAAGGATTATTCAATCTGAATTACAATTGCGTTGTTCTTATAAAGGCAAAGGTAGACAATAATTTCTACTTGAGAGATCAGATTCCTTCATGTTAATTAAAACCTTTTCCCACCACCACCACCACATCCTCCAATCTGAACAAAATCCTACCTTTTTCTTAGCATGTTGTATCACAACTTGATGAGACAATCATCAAAGATTTGGAATATCTTTATCATCTTTTAAAAGTTTAAACTAATTAATAAATACTAACAAAACTATTCAGCATATGAAACCATATCCTACTTTTAACATGTCCAACCTATACAGATCCTAAAGTTGTCCAAAACATATATAACCAGACCCAAAATAATCCTTGACTAAATAGTTAACCGAAGTCATATCCTTAAGTCCTATTAAACCAAAGTCATATCCCTAAGTCTTCCATTGCAAAAAAAAAATAAAAATTCCCTTTTAGTCTTTTACCCTATTTCTTCACAGATGATGCATTTCTGTCTAACAACTAAAAAGTCCTCGACTCCATTCTGAACTTCACATTGCCTTGACCACGAGTGACCAACTATGGCCGAAAAATGGAGCCTTCAAATGGCTTAGGTTTGACATGCCCCGGCTGCCGGATGCTCAAATCCAACAAGCTGGGATTACTCGGCCTGACAGCCGACTGAGAAGTGGAGGAGGAGGATGCAGATGAGACGGCAACACGCTCACATGAAGGGCACATTGTTAGAGTGGTAGGAGGGTTCATGTGCATGGAGAAATGTGAGGATAATTTCAATGTCCTAAGCTCTTGTACTTCCTTTTGCAACCTTTTATTTTCTTCAGTTAGATTCTCACAGCATCTCTTCAAGTATTCACAATCCACCTCAGTTTGCTTCAACTTGGTCCTGCATTAATTGAACCTGGATTATTGAGTTCATTTCTTTCCTTGACACTATTGAACTTAAAACAACACACAGGCTAGGGAACAAATCACAACAGAACCACATTAATCATTGTACCATTTGCCACATCAGTTATGTCAGTTTCTCATTGTAATGGTAGGAATTAAAGTACTTATATTTTCTTATGAAAAAAAACACAATGAAAATCCAAATTTCAAACTTCAACTTCGAAATTTGATACTACTGTCTTTGTCCGTGTGGGTGTGACTGTGCACACATGTGTATTCATGTATTTGATATTTGACATCACTGTTTTTTATTCAATCCTTCTCTTGTATTGTGTTCTTTTTGTATTTCTATCACATAATCATCAATAACTTTAGTTTTACCCCAAAAAAAAAACGCTTTTAGCTTTATGTCACATAATTGTGTCATAGATCACTCGCAAAAGTGGGAATGTCAAATCTACTATTATTTAGAACTTACGCTTAAAGGATTTCTGTTTTAAGTAATCAAGTTATGCATAAAGTTACTTTGATCGCATTGCATTCAACAGTTAGAAAATTAAATAACATTAAGGAGGAAAAATAAAAACTTTCTAGATGTACATCACACATCACATCCAAAATTTAACACGTGAAGTTTGTGAAACCAAAAATAATGGGGCACTTTTTATACAAATAATATATTTTATAAACTACTTACTAGCATACTAACATGATATACTTTTCAAACCATTTTTATCAAAATACTACGCTTTCTACCATATTATTTGCATTTTTTGTTTTAATCAACATCAATTAGGCTTGAACATAACAACATAATAGTATATATTAAGTCATTGACATATTGCTATTCTTTTTGTTTGCCAAAATTCACATTACTGCATGCAACATTACGGATTTGAATTTCCTACATTTATTATTTTCACGCATTCGCACGTTCATTGATATAGATCATTAGATATATTTGAGTGTACATTAAAAAAATTTAAAAATAAAATTGATCCAATAATATATCTTATAACTTCATGAATGAGTAAATACGGGATCCAAATCCCAACATTACACGTTACTTACAACAAACAAAACAATATGAAGTCAACAAATAATTTAATAACTTTAATTGTATTCAATGCAAATAACTTAAACCCACACCTTCATTAAATAAGGTAGTTCATATGCTTGCATAATATCAATATTGCCCCTGAGAAGTAAGTATAACTGATAACCTCACCTTGCTCTTCTGTTCTGAAACCACACCTCCACTTGTCTGGGCCTCAAATTTAACTCCTGTGCCAAAGCTTGCTTCCGTTTCTAACAAGTGAACGAATAGAGAGAAAAAAAAATTAGCATTATGAAATTCCAAAAATGCCCTTACACTAGCAGTGAATTTACATAAATGCCACTAGCTCACCGGAGTGAGCGTGTTGTACTCCTTAAACGTTTCTTCCAGCACTTTGGCCTGTTCCTTTGTCAGCCTCAGCTTCTTCCTTTCGCCGCCGTCCTCGTCGTCACTCCCTCGCGAGCACGACGCCCGGACAGCAGCCTCGTTGTGGTCCCCATCGCTCTGCTTGCCGCCGCTGATGCTCGACACCGTGCTGTTCGGCGAGGAAGTGCCATTTTCGTTGTCACAATCTGCAGCCACTGCCACCGTTGGGGATGAATTCACGTCAATTCCTCCGAGGAACGACCTCATATCGGAGCTCCGATCTGCCGTATAAGGTTACATGTGAGTTTTGAGCTTGATCAAGTAGTGGCAGTTATGTAATAAAACAGGATGGCAAAGGGCATTTTTGTACAATAAGTATTTGTACTTTTTTTTTTGACAAAAAGAAGTATTTGTACTTCGATGGTTTGGTTAAAGAATTGAAATCAAAAGTGGATAAAATGTCCATGATTTTATGAATATTACATTTTTTAATCTTTGATGGAAAAGGAAAAAAAAATGGTAAATTTATATAAATAGTTGATTTAACATATAAGAAGAAAATGAGATTCGATGGATCTAATTGATTGCACGATTTGCATCTAGTAATCAATAAAGGTAGCAAATCAACTTTCAAAGGAAAAAAAAATCGGATATTTTTATCAAGTGTAGGAGAAAATAATCGAAAAATTATTATAAAAAAAGGTCACAGAACCTTGATTGAATCTATTAAAAAAAATTCTAATAAAAGACACAGATAAAAATATATTTATTTTTTGTACCAAAAAAAACATTTTACATATATTCCTCTCTCATGCCATAAGAGGGGGAGGGAGAGAACAAAAAAAAAAAATACGAATCCATCAAGATGGGGTTTACACGAAAAAAAAATTGAGTGGAGAGAAATGCTATGGAATTTGGTGATAACTCAAATAAGAAAATACCCACAAGAGAAAAGAATTTGAAGGAATCTAAAAACCAAAAATCAGAAATGATTGAACAAGAACCTCGTACCAGGTAACTGAGACAAATCATTCAAGGAACTCTTATGTTTCATAGGACTCGATTGTGGAGGCTTCTGCATGTGATTCACCTTCAAATGATGAAGCGGATTCACCATTCCACATCCTCCCAAACTCAAACTCAAACTCAACCCCAATATATCATCTCTCTCACCCATTTTTTCTTTCTCTCTTCTGAGAAAAATGGAAGAAAATGGGTGGTGTTTGGCGACAGTGGGTGTCACCCTCTTTAGCTTTTTTTTAAGTTCAGAAAAAAGAAATAGAGGATGGGACAATTTATATTGATAGAGAGAAAGATAGTGAACAGGTATAGAGTTAATGATGACTTTGGTAAGAGTGACACATTGGCTCAATCATGACTTAAATGGCTTCTATCCTAGGCTTTTTTTAAGCTTAGCTATAAGCTTTTGGATTCTTCACAATTCCAAGTTTGGTTATTTTTAACAGTGGTCTGTGGTTGGGTTAATTAATGGGGTTACATTTTTAACCATTATAATTGGGGTTAAATGGGTTAGAGATATTAAGTGCAATGAATGGTTAGCGTGTGTTGGGAGTAGTAACTGAGAGCAGAGAGAGCTTAATTGGACTGGTTCAGTTGAGAAAGAGGCTCTTTCGCTCGTGGAATGTTGACTTGAAAAAAAAGGAGGAATTTGAGGAAGCGCGTGATACGACGAGCTTAGGATCATCATCACCTCATGATGTGGCATCATTCAAAGGTGGGTCTAGTAAATGATTTCGTGAGCACGTGGGACCCGTTTGACGTGGATTTTCAACTGCGTTCTAAGGGCCAAATCACGAGGCGAAGCGGTGGGCCTGTGGCTGAAGCACCACCAGTGGCGGTGACTGTGGCGCGTGGGGTTGTTCTTATGGTTTGTTATATGAGTTTGGGGGACAGACGGTTGAAGAAAATACGGTTGGGAATGAACAATCCTTAAATATTATCTAGGTTCCGTGACGAAAAGATTAATCACACGATGAGGATATTTCGTACTAGTAATATGATAACAAAAAAAAAACTGCAAGTTATGGTGAGGGGTTACAACTTAAAATGTCTAAATTATTTCCTCGAAGTTGGGTTTCTCTTTTTTGGTCCGAGACCCTCCATATCCGGAAATCACATTTGATTTCGACTAATCCAAGTCGAGCTGAGAATGTCCATTTAAGAAGATAAAACACTTCTAAAACCTTTTTTTCATATACAAAAATCGAACCCAAGACTAAATTTAAGGAGAATCAAGCTCATTATCACTTGGATCAACAAACTTTGCTTGGTTCTTAATATAGTCTAGTATTCGAAGAAGAGAATGCTACTCAATGTGGTTAGCACAACTCCAATCAAGCTGGCTAATTATGAAAAATAGGAATTGATGTTTAATTTTTATTATGTAGTTTCATTGTTGGAGTAAAATAACGTGACATTCACACGGAAGTATTGCATTTACGACTTCTTATACAAGACTACAATAAAAAGAGAGATAAAATATTAGAGAATGAATGTATATAAAGGTGTGACCAATTTGGTAACCTTTTTAGAGTTGCATCATCGAGTTGAGGATTCCTTAACATAGTACTTCCTTCGCACTCAATTATAAGTAAAATTAATCAATTTTACATTTATTAAGGAAGTTAGTTGATTTGCTTTAATTGTCTTGATTTATGTAAAAAGTGAATTACAATTACTAAATTATCCTTACTGATAACAATCATCACATTTAATTCTTGGGAATGTGCATTGCTCTTGAAAAAGTAAAAGGAGATTAATCAACCAAGGGTATTTTTAGAACACTGACATTAAATAGAGTTGAATTTGTTGGATTTTTCTTATATTTGAGTCCACTATATATAAATATTTTTTTGCTTATAATTGAGTTTAGAGGGAGTATCAAGTAATTAAACAGTGAGGTAAAACGGTATAACCCATCTAAAGAGTAGTTAAGCAACTTCAAAAGTTTCACCATTTGAGATGCTCTAATAGCATCTCCAATACTTTTCATATAAGCAACTCACATTATCCCTTTAAGTGAATCACCTCAATTTTAAGCAACTCAATCAATTTTCACTCCAACGAGAGCTTCTATCAACAAGTTGCTTAACTCACAAATATTCTCCATCTCTCTTCAACATTCCATATTCCCTCTCCTACATTTACACACACAATTGTTAAACAACCCATAAGCAATGGTTGCTTATATAAGCAGTTCTCTCCAATTTTAAGCAACCCAAAATCATACGTGGAACATCAAAATAAAATTTTATTGTTAAGCAACTCATAAACAACTTCCATTAGAGATGCTCTGAGGACACCAAAAATAGAAAATTTTCATTGGAAATCGATATACTAGATATTTGAAGAAGTGAACAACTTAGTTTTCAAATCAAAACTTTTTTTTTTTGCTATTCTTTAACCACAGCATGAACTTCTAATTGGACTTGAAATTGATTGTCTCTTGGCTTCTTATTGGATGTTCCTGTTACTTGGATTTGTTATTCGGGTTCTTGGTTCACTGTCCATGCTCTGATTGTTTATCTTGTCTGGCCTTGGTTATTGCTTGAGGACAAGCAAAATCTTAAGCTTGAGGTAGTTTGATGAGTGCGATTTCACCTCATATTTCTTTATCATATTGCATGCATTTTCATGTAGTTTAGACATTTTTAATTTGATTTTTGTTAGTTTTTACCTTGAAACGGGTAAGGCGGTTTTGTGGTGTTGTTGTGCAGGAATTGAAGATTAAAATGTTCAAGATCAACCATGATGGAGCTTGCATGAAGATGGAGCTTGAAAAGCAAGAAAACTGAGCCAAACAGAGACCATCACGGCCGTGACAAGCCATCAGTGCCAAGTTTTCCAAGAAAGAATATCACGGCCGTGACGTGCAATATCTAAAATTTTAAAACCTGATTTGATCTGATTTTGTAATCGCTTGGTATTCAAGTTACCCTACTCTATAAATAGAGCAATTAGGCTCGAAAATAGGATCCCTGGGGCTGCTACCTTAGGCAAAAATTAGGATTTCTCTTCTTCTCCAATTTCTTCTCTTCTCTTAGGTTTTATTTTATGCTTCTGTTAATCAAGCTTGCTATGAATATGGTAATGGTTGAGTAGTCTTTTTATTTCTAGGAATTGGGGCTATGCCCAAGATTTGTTTTATGTTATGAATTGACGTTTTACTTCTTGTTAATTTCAATTTGCTTTCGATTTAATTCCTATTGCATGAATTACTTGTGAATTTGGTGCGCACTTATTTGCATGTCATAGATACTCTAAGGAGGAACCTAGCGGTGAACTTAGGTATTGGATCTATAGGGATTGAACTCAGGACTTAAATCACGAGAGTTAGAAGCTGTCCTTCGAGGGTTTACTGAGTTGTCACAAAGCTTGAAGGGTTCGATTTAAATTCAATTACCACAAGAGTAGGGGTTGGTTTAATCGGGCACGGTTCTCGTATCCTGAGAGGGAACATTAACTTATTCAGGATAAATTCACCTTCAAAGCAATTTTGATTATTAACAAGAGGGGTAGTCAATTTAGTAACATGAGCAGTCTTGTTGGTCGCGAAGATATCCTAGCCCAAGCCTTACCTGCCAGAGAGTATTCTGGTCGTTATAGGGGTGTGGGTTTTGGTATCACTCAGAAAACTATCTTCGGATCATGAAAGCATGCAAAACAAGAAGCAACATAATTGAGGAGGATCGTCACCCAACTGTTTAAAGAAGTCCAGGAATTGAAAAATAGCAAGCAGGACAAGGAACCGGTGGAGGGGCATGAGCCTGATTTACCTTCCCCTAACCCTAGCCCTACCCCATATAGTGCCAGAGATAGTTGCACTCTTGTGCCACCCGAGGCAATAATCATTACATTAATCACTTTCTTTATGTGTACATATTGCATTGACAGTTTACATATTAATATTTTTGTTTATCATTGGTTTAGGGAAATAATATGTGCAACCTATATTTGTCAAGCCCAATTCATCGCTTGGTCGCTAGGGGGACAGTCTATAACGAATCAGGTGGCACACTGCACAACCTACCAATACCTGCAGGTCATGTAAAAGTTATGGTTGAGTTTGCAGTTGAGGGCGATGCACCATTGCCTGTACCACTTGTGAATGCAGATGTGAGGACAGTGGAACAAGCAATAGGTACCTATGTGGTATGGCCAAGCCACCTCGTAGTTGTATGTGATCCATTATCATTTACTGCATATATTTATTAAATTAGGTGGTCACTAACTAATTAATGTGTTGCAATGAAAAAATGTAGTTACCCACAAAATCCAAAGTCAAGGACAAGGGCAAAGTGTCGGAGCACAGAGCTAGCAAGAATGTGAGCAAGAATGTGGGCAAGAATGTGGGCAAACCCTAACCTTCCCCTAGACCTCTAATAGTTGGCAAAGAGCAAACAAAAGGGTTAGTTACATCCCCATTAAAGGACAAGAGCAAACATCAGCCCTCCCAGCCTCCTATAACTTATGGTAGTGCAGATTTTATAACCTTTCTTAGAGTCCATGTGTTAACAAGGATGGCAGATAGAGGAAACATTGCCATACCAGTGGAGCCAGAAATTCTGGGTTATGAGCACACATTAGAGCTCGGTGGTGAAGGTTACGAGATTGGAGAAATTCTTAATCATGAATGGTTATCACAGACTGTTATTAGCGTATATCTCAGGTACTACATCAAACTTTGAAGTATACAACGCATTCAACTTTGAAGTATATCACATACTTTTTTTAACGTATATCTCAAGTGCTTTAAATATTGATACTGATCTCTGGTGGTTATCTTTTCTAAATGCTAAGAATTGAGTTTGATGAAAAGTGTTGTCCTGCTTTTTCAATTTCAGTTTTTCTCTTTTTCATTTCTTTGTATACATGTTTTAATTTAAGGTACTTGTATCATGAGATACTGATCCCAGAAGAACGGACTCGGAGTTTTGTGTTTCTATGCCCACAACAAACACATATGCACTTTGACTCAGTAGAAATAAAAGAGTATATAGCTGAATGCTTGGCATTGGCAAAGCCAGAGGATGAGACCTTGTTTTTGTCACCTTGCAATGTAGTGTGCGTCATTTAATTTAATTAACGATAGTAACTTTTATGAAATGTGATTAGCTGCTTAAGATTTCCTAACTTACCACATTTTTGTAGGGGTCATTGGGTATTGTTAGTGATCAATCCTAAAGAGGACACGGTGTACTATTTAGATCCCTTGCATATGCATTTTAACAATCACAAAGAAATGAGGGATACATACAATCGGAAGTATATATATGCATTTATTGTTATCTTCATATATATGATGGTTCGAAACCTTTACTTCAATGAAATTGTTTGATTTTGCACTCAGGGCTTTGCTAATTCATCGAGGATTAAATGGAGGCAAATCTCGAATTTCTAAATCATCCAGGACGACTAAATGGATATCTATAATGGAATTTACGAAAACCCTTATGCAATTTTTTAATTTAAATTAAAAAATTAAAAGAATTAATTTATTATTGTTGGTTTTATAGTGCCCCCGTCAACCGAATGACGACGTCTGTGGCTACTACGTTCTGAAATTTATCAAGGATATCATCATTCAGAACCAAATGCAAATCCCAACCACGGTATTTAATTTCAGTTCTAGCTTATATAATTTAATTACTCAGATTTAGTTAATCTAATTTGATTTAATTTTCATTTTGAAGTATTTTCCTGAACGTAAATGCATCACATACTCCGACGATCAACTTACTCAACTTAAAGACGAGTGGTGTTGTTATGTGGTTATGAAATTTATCAACAATTAAAGGGTACGACATACTCTGATATTATGCTAGCTAGTGTCTCTCCTATATTATTAGACTTGTGTGTATGTGCAAGTGATCTATTTGTTTTTCTTATGCAGGCCGACAACAAGGACTTTGTGCGATCAAGCAGAAGATGGAAGCAGCATACACAAATTGTTTATAATTACTAGTGTGTTGATTAGCTTGTATACATTGTTAGTATGTATGGTTATTGTCTAGTGTAGGTTAGTGACCTTTTGGTTTATGGACTTAAATATTAGAATTGGTTATGTGTAAGCGTTGCTGTGAATTGTGTTAAAGTATATTACTTAATTGGTTATACGCATGATTTTGATATTTGGTTTGGTTTATATATGCTTACTTAAAGTATATATATGCTTACCAATATTATATGTAAGCTTTGTACATTATATATGTGTATGTGTGTGATGTACCTGAATGCAGTGTTAGTGTGAATTGTTGATGGACGGTTGTGCATGTGGGAAATATAGAAAAACAGCGAATAATAAAAACGGGGGGATAGGTAGCGCTTTCTCCACAAAAACGCGGCCTAAAATTAAAAATAGATAACACTTCCTTGAGAAAGTGCTATCTATTACAAACTTAGGACATCGCTTCCTTGAGAAGTGCTGTCTAAAATATGTAATTGATTGTCTTATTACTAACTTTAGACGGTGCTTTCTCAATGAAGCACTATCTATTCCCACTTTCAGTAGCACTTTTTTAAGCGCTACTGAATCTATCCCACCTTCAGTAACGGGTGAATAGATAGCGCTTGGAAGTGCTACTAAAGGCAAAAAAAACGCTATTAAAGCCATTTTCTGTAGTAGTGATTTCAATGAGCCTAACTAAAAGTTTGAGCTTGACTTGTTAAAAAAAAGGTAAAGCTCGAGCTTGGCTTATTTAACTAATTTAAAAACTTAATTATTTTTTCGTTAAATTATAACTTAATTATTTTTGTATTTATGAAAATTTTCCTTAAATAATAAATATTTTTAATGAAATAAGTGGTAGCTAACACCTAACATATAATTGATGTATTTTTTAAAAAAAAATAAATAAATAATTGATGTATGTGCCATGTATTCAATCGTATAGTATGAGGCATTTCGTCTTTATTTTTGCGAAAGTTTAAAAGAAAGGAATGTTTTCTTATTCTAAAGTAGGCATGTTATAAGTCTTAACCAAAATTTATATTTGAATTATAGAATTGAAATGCAGTTCAGAATTCTAATTTCATTACAATTCTGAATAGGAACTATTTGAGAATCATAATTTTTATGCATATATGTAATATACAAATAATTTTAAACAAATGGGGTGTTTTTTTTTTACAATAACGAATGAGGTGTCTGTGTGTGTGTGTTTTTTTTTTAGCAAACAAATGAGGTGTGTTACACCTCATGAGATCCAGTATAATTATACCTTTATTATATCAACAAATAACCGAAAAATGTTTCATAATTCATATCAATATCAATACTCAAGGAAAAGGATAATTAATGATTGTAACTCCTTTTTCTTCTTTTGGTTGTTGAAAATGAAAACATGTCTACCAAGTTGCCAGTACGTATAGTGATAAATTGACATTGTTCCGATGCTGGTTTTGATTGTCTCGTTTCTTTAATTTCTTTGTTTTCGGAGATTTTGAAGTTTCTGTTATCAATGAATGTAAATTCATCGAAACCAACATATATGAGTATAAATTATAGGAGTACTAGTACAAGTCAAAATTTCAAAACCAACGCTAAATCGAGTTTAATGACAGTAATAATGTCAGCATTGAAATGGAGCCCCAGGGGAAGATACCCATGATTAACAACCGGAAATTAAACACGTTGTAAAAAAAGAAAAATTAATTTGCTAACGATTACATTAAAAGCATTCTTTAAGGAATATGAAAAGGTAAGCTTTTATAGAAAGTAGTGTTATAAATTTATTGGGAAGAGATATATTATGCTTAGGTTCAATTATAAGCAAAAATAACTAATTTCATACTTATTAAGGAAATTAGTTAATTTAATTTAATTGTCTTGATTTATATAAAAAAAGTTATAATTACTAAACTATCATTTAATTATCTCGAGAATGTGCAATGCTCTTGAAAAAGTAATAGGAGAATTGGTTTGATTGATTAGTTTTCTTGATTTTTGCAATACTTACATTAAATAGAGTTGAGTTGGTTGGATTTTGCTTATATTCGAATCCAAAAAATATAGGTATTTTTTTGTTTATAATTGGGTCCAAAGGGAGTACTTAGTTTTTCATTACATAATGAAAATGCTAACGAGTGCCATCAGGGCATTGTTTAAAGAACCAGCTAAAGAAATTTTTTTATGGAAAAATGATGTATTTAACATTTTGAAAAGTGTTATACTTAGTTTCTCAATACAAAGTTTCCTTTTATGGGTTCCTTAACCAACACTATTAGGACACTCGTAGCAAGATTTACGATCTTGCTAAAGAGTGTCCTAAAGACATTAATTGAGGAAATCATGAAATAAAAATTTGTACTAAAAAACTAAGTATGATATTTCTTGTTTTGATTATTTAACCATTGTCTCGAGGATATTTATTAGTATTTTCCTTTTTTTTAACCCACCATAATTAGGAGTTTTGGATTTTGGTTTTCTAATAGGTCCATAGAGTGTCACATAAACTTAAATATTTTGGATTGAGACTAATTTTTGCTCGGACTTAGTCACGACTACAATTTTCCACCATTCCAAAAGATATATTTTATGGGATTCGAACGGACATCCTCCTTACAAACTCAACATACACAACTAATTGAACATCATCCATTGGGTAAAAAACAATGTTTTAAATGCGTGAGAGCATTTGAAATTATTTTTTATAAAAACTAGGGTAAGTGATAACGATTTGATTGATTATGAATGTAACTGGCAAAAGGTTTGCATTGAGTGAATTACCTTCAAATTGTTTGAAAATATTAGCAATTAATAAAGGGAAATAGCGTTCTAACTAAAAAACCAAGAAACATATTGTTTTAAATTGTGTGACAAAGGTCATTGGAAATTATATTTCAAATAAAAAGAATGCCAACGATTACTCTTAAGGAACTGGGACTCAAAAAAAGAAAGATCTTATTAAAAATTGATGTCTTTAATGTTTTGAGAAAATGAGTATTTTATTTTTCAATGAAATCTTGTTAAGTTTTTGTTCCTTAACCAGTGTTCTAAGCACATTTATTAGCAATACACTTCAAATAAATATTTTTTTTTGACAAGAACATCAGATAAATATGGTCTATGACACCCGGGGCTGATGAGGGCGGGGAGTGGTCGCCGGTGCAAGAAGGCACAGATAAGGAGCAGCTCCTGGGATGGCTTCTAGGTGGAGGGACACATGAATGAACCGATTACACATCGGAATGAGAGGGATCCTGAGACTGTGTAGGTATAAGACTATACAATTAAGGATGGCTTATATAAATTGAATGATATTACCTATACTAATAAGATGCATCTTCTTTTCGGTAGCCCATCACGTAAGAACTCCACGGTTAAGCGTGCTTGACTTGGAGCAATTCTGGGATAAGTGACCTCCAGGGAAGTTTTCCCAAGAAGCGTGTGAGTGAGGACAAAGCACGCTGAAAAGACCCGTGTTGGTTTGTGGGGACAGTCGTCAATCCATAGAGCAGCCAGGGAAATGGTATCTGTAACACCCCCTTGGGCATTACTTCCTAGTCACATGCGGAAATAAATTAAAAGAAAGTTTATTGGTTGCTTTCGGAAAAAAAAAACTTCTATTATCTTCATAGGTCCGAAAATGTAACGCCCTTCGTTACATTAGTAACCCAAATTAATTTCAGTAAAAATCCTTTAAAACATTTAATTAAAAAACACAAGTCATAAAATTTTTCTCAAATAACTAAGTATGGAAATACCTCGTATCAAATAAAATAATAGTATTTACAAAGTATTGAAAAATATTATTAAATCCAATCATTTGAACAAAAACTAAAAGTCTCAAAACCGGGCGTCTAATTACAATATGAGAAAAACAGTATGTAAACCAAAGAACGTCGTCCACATAATACTCTAAACCATACTACATTACTATCCAACTAGCTAATCAAAATAACTCTTTAGATCTCTGGATCCTCAATAGTGATGTCATCGAGCTCTGAAAACAACACTTATAATGAGATATAAAATCTCAGTGCACAACAATACATTTATAAAATGTTTCGAAAAATAGTGTTGTTCTCAGCCGGTGCGGTAACCGGAAAAACTATCCATGGTACCCGCTAATTTTCCAAAATAATATATAAAAAGAATACTTTTAATAACAACAAAAATCTCATCAACTCAATAGCATATAACGTAACAACAACTTATCTCAATGTATCACATTCCACATACCAAGTAAATTCTAAATTAATCCAAGTGGCTCGAAGGCCTCATAACTAAATTGGTCTCTTGCCGGCATGCCATAAATCTCACACATCACACGACAATGGCGTCCTATTGCCCACCCCTACTCATGAGGAATGTTTCGATGTCACCCTCCTGTCGGGGACATTTCTATTTCGATACCTCCCATGTGCACATGGCGGTATTTCTCCCTTTTCGACACCCCAACGTGTGGCAGCGTTACTTTCGATACCCCTTTTTAGGTGGTATTGCTCTTATTCAACATCCCAATTATATGGGGATGTTACTTTCGATACCCCATTACGGTGGTATTACTTTTCGATACCCCTATCATAGGTGGTATTACGGCAAACATCATCCAACATATTATAACTCAAATATGTCATGTCCCATGCATGTAACAAACTATTTTCCACGAATTAAACAAATAAATTTCTCCCAACAACAAGCAATCACGAATATCACAATATATCATACATGAATAAGCATCTTACAACATCAATTAATCAACTTATTCCCCTTTTAACAAAAACCCCCAATTTTAGAAATCAGGTTACTGGCAATATGCATCAAATCAATTAAAAACTCTCAATTTCATATGGTAATTCATTGTCAACACAAACAATCATATATATACCATGGAAAGGGTTCGTAAAAACTATTGTTACTCACCTATTGAAGACCTCCAAATAGCTCTAAGCGTTTCCTACTGCGAATCCTAACGTTTGCCAAGAGTTATCATCATCTTCCTCTTCCTAGACTCCATCTTCCACAACTATCTCTTCTTAATCCTTGAATTTCTTCTCTTCTTAGCCATTTATGAGTTTCTAGGTGTAATTAGGGTTCAAAAACGCACCCTAAGAGTGTTAAGATTCTATTTATAGAGCCCCCAATAGCCCAAAACGTGTAAAAACGTGCTAAGCCCGCTTACTCTGGATATGGTACTGTATTTAGCACATATCTTGAGTTATAGATATTAAAAAATTATAAATTTTATATCGTAGGAAAGAGAAAAGAATTGTATACAAATGTTATGAAGACCACAAAATCTGAAACCGACTTTTAGATAGTCAAAACATGGATAGAATTTTAAAAAACGGTTCCGGCGCTGGAACATGAATAGTGTGTACGAATTTGGTCATAATTTGAGCTACAAGAATCCAATTTAGACGAATTTGGTGTCTATGGAAAGCTAAGAGACAGGGCTATATTTCTTATGCGGATCTCGAATTCAAACAAGCTCTCTTTAGTTACAAAATATCCATATGAAGTTATGTATCTAGTCATATTATGCGAAATTGGGCTTAAAACACCCAAATTATCTATTTATAATGGGTAACACAGCATGGACCTTGATATGCTTATGTTTCCTATCATTATTGCCGCATTAATTTAGTCCAGGGTAGGTTCTTATCCTTATTTTTATTTTATTTTTTAAAAATCAATTTTACGTTATTGTGGAACCCACTGGATTTTTATTATAAAGAAAACAATTATAATAAACTCTTATACTACCTTTTTTTATTAAAATAATTATATTTGAATTTTTAGGATGTTACATTTCTCCCCTCCTTAGAGAATTTTGTCCCCAAAATTCATCACATACTCACACACATATTGTAACATATGCTGAAAACCAAACATAAAGGTTACCTTACCTTAAATAACAAGATCTGGGTATTGACATACGATGTCCTCTTCCATCTTTCAAGTAGTTTCCTTCGGAGTTAATCATTTCCCATAACACTTTCACCAATGGAATTGTCTTGTTCCTTAGAGTCTTTGTGCCCTTGTCCAAGATTTGACTAGGCTAGGCTTATAGATCAAGTTATCCTTCAATTGTAAAGACTCAGGAGCTATCACATGAGACTCATCAGGTACATATTTTCTAAGTTGCGACACATGGAAAACATCATGAAGATTTTGTAATTGTGGCAGAAGGGCCAATTGGTAAGCAACGGGCACGACTCTTTCGAGAATTAGGAAAGGTCCCATTAAACAAAGAGTCGGTTTTCTGAATGACATTGACCTCCTCATCCAAAACTTAAGAGTGCCTCTCAAGATTACACGTTCCTCTTCCTAAAATTCTAAATGTTTTCTTTTCTTGTCGACATAACACTTTTTATCTATTCTGCGCAATGCGCATCCTTCCCTCAATTATTAATCCTAATTGCGATCTCTTTGATTAAATCTGATCTTAACAATATCTTCTCACCTACTTCGCACTATCTCAAAAGGGGATCTACATTCCTAATCACATTATTATTATTATTATTATTATTATTATTATTATTATTATTATTATTATATATATATGTATATATATATATATAGTTATTAAATATTCCACCAGATAATAAATGTACAATTCATGGCCCCTTAACTTTAAAAAAAAATTATTATATTTTTTTTAAAGAAAAAAAATTTAATTTTAAAATGAAGTCAATAATAACATTTATATAATAAAATCATGCACTTAAGCATTTGTTTCTATCCATCCGCCTATAATTAGAACACCTTCACTTGCATTTTATCTTTGTAAGCATTCTCACAAATTAAGTTTAACAAACAATCCATAAAAGAAATTGATGTAATATTTTATATCATCCACACGTAGACATAATATCTCTTATGAACTCTATACCAAATTTCTTATATTATACACAAAACTGAGGAATTTTATAAATTTTATAAATAAAGAAATGTGAAGCAGTAGCACGTTCACATATTAATTTTTAACTACCCCAAAATGATAATTTCAAAAGAGGAAGAAATAGTTTCACTTTATGTTGATAAGAAGATCTTACTAAAAAAACATTTGTGATAACAAAATGGAGAATAATGTTTAACAAAATTACAATTAAATTGTGCAGACATTATAAAAAAACAACTGTAAAAATTAACACCACAATAGTATAAGAAACCAATTCAATCTTAATCCTTGAGTAGGCACATACAAATAAGAAATAACATTTTTTCACTTTTGTTAAGAAATATAAGTTTGTTAGGATTAGACATGCCATTAAGCTATATGGAAAACAAATCATAGGGGAATATCAATCGTAATTAATACTTTGTCACTTGAGAAGCAATTTGAAATTTCCAGGAAATTGATCCTCTAAAAATTATATAACAAAATTACAACATTATAATAAAATTTGAACATATATATAAAATTCTTTAATCTCACTTCCATTTTTATTCCCGTTCACTAATACTTCTTTAAATATTGATGCTTCTTGGTTATTCCTAGACACATGGTTAACGTTCTTTTATGTGACTCTTCTAACATTTTTTTTCCTCTAAGGCTCCCCTCTTTAGGGACAATGATCATATTCTTAAACAACACTACACCATTATTATATAACACATAATTCTCTTGATCCAAAAGAGATTTCAAATCCTAGTTTAAAAAACTACACTCGCTTAACCTAGTTTCTAAGGTCACTACAAATTTTCAACATATTCAATTCCAAGTTTTAAGCCTTAAAAAGATATTCAAATTCATGTCTCTAGACTCTTCTATTAGGTTCATCTCTTGCAACTTCAAGTTAGACTTGTGCGGAAATTTCCTACTCCGAGTATGGACCACTGCATTAGCCTTTCCCAGACTATACTTCAACTCAAAATTATAGTTCCTAAGAAAATTCATCCACTTTCTTTGCCTTATATTTAACTCTTCGTCCATGTCTCCGTCTCTATCTCTTAACAACTGTTTAAGGCTCTACTGATCATTAAAAACTTCAAGTTGTATCCTATACAAGAGATTTTCCCTTCCTAATCAGCTTGGTGAGAGGTAAGGCTAGTCTAGAGAACTCGTTTATAACTTCCTATAATACTTCTCCAATTCTAGGAAACTTCTCACACTTGTCATTGTCTTAGGCTTCTCTCACCCTATCCCTGCATCTACTTTACTAGAATCAACCACTACTCTACTCCATTGATCTAAGTCCATCTATCCTAGGTAAAAGATACCTATCCATAATAGTTACTTTATTCAATTGCATATTGTCCACATATAACCTCATACCCCCATCATCTTTTCCCACTAAAAGCACTCAAAACTTAATACAAAATCAAACATATTTTTAAAATTTATAAAGTGAACCATAATTTAATATAAATATTGAATATATAATTTGATTCAAACTAAAAAAAATAGATTTCATGCCACAATTAAATCCATGAGTCAGAGGGAAGTTAGAAATGTAATTACAATTCAATAAATTGGCCTCGATGCGATGGAGGTGAACTTCACGCACAGAAGGAATTAAAAAAAATTAATAGGACATTTCAATTAGATATGGGAATGGGTCTTGACAGTGTTGGCAGAAGTATAAATGATGAGAATAGTGTAAACAAGAAAGGACCAGCATGAACGCACATACAAAACTACCATTAGTAATAATTCCTTATAAATTCAAGGAAAATAATTTTATTAAAATCAATTCATCATCAACATTCAAAAATCTCATATAAAGAATCAAGTACCCTAAATTAATTTTTTTTTATTTTTATATTATAGTAGACTAACCTATATGTAAAAATCCAAAATTAAACGTACCAAGGAAGGGTAAGCAAATTTATTTTTACTCTCAGACTCCAGGTATAGATAACAAATAAGATCGATGGCATAAGGAACATCCCGATGCACAGGAAGACGATTTAAACAAGCACTAGAAGCAATAAGATTATCCCCATAGAAGTAGAAACACATGACTCAAAGGACAAACACAAGATAGGCAACTCAAATTTCACACTTGAAGGATATATCAAAGAAAGTGCTGCTCCTGAATCAAACAATATAGTAACTTCTTCCCCTATACGTGTTAAAGAATTCAAGTCTCCTTCGGATTCTAAGCTGCCTCGGAATAATAGCGGATCATTCTTCTTGAATTCGAAAAGTCCCACGTGCTAAGGGTCCTAGGTAGCAACCACTCCATCAATGATTGGCCTCCATTCCCTTACAGTTGACGGAGAGTCTCCGTCTGCCCTTGCGTAGCTCTGATCATATAAACCAAAGCTGCTGCAAGTGCAATGTTCATCCCTCGCCTATTAGTCCTATAATTCTGCTCACTACTTGTGAAATATTGGGTTGATCATGTCCAATATCCCAAAGAATAACATGCATTATTTATAACTCTAAAAAGCATCCTATGCGCCCAAGTTTTGTTTTAGAAAAAGCCCCACTACCACAGTCCGATTTAGAATCGAGCCGCTCTGATACCATAAATGTAACGCCCTTCGTTACATTAGTAACCCAAATTAATTTCAATAAAAATTCTTTAAAACATTTGATTAAAAAACACAAGTCATAAAATTTTTCTCAAAAAACTAAGTATGAAAATACCTCGTATTAAATAAAATAATAGTATTTACAAAGTATTGAAAAATATTATTAAATCTAATCATTTGAACAAAAACTAAAAGCCTCAAAACCGGACGTCTAATTACAATATGAGAAAAATAGTATGTAAACCAAAGAACGTCGTTCGCACAATACTCTAAACCATACTACATTACTATCCAACTAGCTAATCAAATATAACTCTTCAGATCTCTAGATCCTCAACAGCGATGTCATCGGGCTCTTAAAAAACACTTATAATGAGATATAAAATCCCAGTACACAACAATACATTTATAAAATGTTTCGAAAAATAGTATTGTTCTCGGTCAGTGCGGTAACCGGAAAAACTGTCGATGGTACCCGCTAATTTTCCAAAATAATATATAAAAAGAATACTTTTAATAACAACAAAAATCTCATCAACTCAATAGCATATAACGTAACAACAACTTATCTCAATGTATCACATTCCACATACCAAGTAAATTCTAAATTAATCCAAGTGGCTCGAAGGCCTCATAACTAAATTGGTCTCTTGCCGGCCTGCCATAAATCCCACACATCACACGACAATGGCGTCCCATTGCCCACCCCTACACATGAGGAATGTTTCAATGTCACCCTCCTATCGGGGACATTTCTATTTCGATACCTCCCATGTGCACATGACGGTATTTCTCCCTTTTCGACACCCCAACGTGGGGCGGTGTTACTTTCGATACCCCTTTTTAGGTGGTATTGCTCTTTTTCGACATCCCAATTATATGGGGATGTTACTTTCGATACCCCATTACGGTGTTATTACTTTTCGATACCCCTATCATAGGTGGTATTACGGCAAACATCATCCAACATATTATAACTCAAATATGTCATGTCTCATGCATGTAACAAACTATTTTTCACGAATTAAACAAATAAATTTCTCCCAACAACAAGCAATCACGAATATCACAATATATCATACATGAATAAGCATCTTACAACATCAATTAATCAACTTATTCCCCTTTTAACAAAAACCCCCAATTTTAGAAATTAGGTTACTAGCAATATGCATCAAATCAATTAAAAACTCTCAATTTCATATGGTAATTCATTGTCAATACAAACAATCATATATATACCATGGAAAGGGTTCGTAAAAAGTATTGTTACTCACCTCTTGAAGACCTCCAAATAGCTCCAAGCGTTTCCTACTACGAATCCTAACGTTTGCCAAGAGTTATCATCATCTTCCTCTTCCTAGACTCCCTCTTCCACAATTATCTCTTCTTAATCCTTGAATTTCTTCTCTTCTTAGCCATTTGAGTTTCTAGGTGTAATTAGGGTTCAAAAACGCACCCTAAGAGTGTTAAGATTCTATTTATAGAGCCCCCAATAGCCCAAAACGTGTAAAAACGCGTTAAGCCCGCTTACTCCGCATATGGTGTTGTATTTCGCACATATCTTGAGTTATAGACATTCAAAAATTATAAATTTTATATCGTTGGAAAGATAAAATAATTGTCTACAACTATTATGAAGACCACAAAATCTGAAACCGACGTTTAGATAGTCAAAACGTGGATAGAATTTAAAAAAATGGTTCTGGCGCTGGAACATGAATAATGTGTACGAATTTGGTCATAATTTGAGCTACAAGAATCCAATTTGGGCGAATTTGGTGTCTATGGAAAGCTAAGAGACTGGTCTATATTTATTATGCAGATCTCGAATTCAAACAAGTTCTATTTGGTTACGAAATATCCATTTGAAGTTAGGTATCTAGTCATATTATGCGAAATTGGGCTTAAAACACTCAAACTATCTATTTATAATGGGTAACATAGCATGGGCCTTGATATGCTTATGTTTCCTATCATTATTGTCGCATTAATTTAATCCAGGGTAGGTTCTTATCCTTATTTTTATTTTATTTTTTTAAAATCAATTTTACATTATTGTGGAACCCACTGGATTTTTATTATAAAGAAAACAATTATAATAAACTCTTATACTACCCTTTTTTTATTAAAATAATTATATTTGAATTTTTAGGATGTTACAGAAAATATGGGGGTAAAATTTTTCTTTTCTAGGATTCACCTCAGAAAATGATTCACGCATCACTTAAAATGAAATCACATTGTATTTTACTAACACACAAAGACTAAGTTTATTTATAAATCATAGCACCTCAGCATATACATTTCACGAAATAATCTTTCAACTTGAAGTTACAAAATTACACAAGGTTTTTCAGAACTGCCTATACCGACTTCTCTAAAACGCACACAACCCAAAGGAAACATCCTAAGATGATCGTTCTAATAGACACTTGTTGGAAAGAAGTCAGTAGTTCTTACCATTGGAATAATCACCCACCTTTTCAAAGATCGGGATTAATATCCCCGAGTGAGGTCAGGAGTTTCTCGGCATTGCCTGTCCTAGTGTACCAAGGTGCAACAATAAAGAATCAGGAAAACCTGATATATTGTAAGGGTGAGATACCAATATATGGATAATCATGATAAACTACATAATTGAATCACAAACAACATACACAACAGATATCATCATATTTACAGCACGTGAAATATTCAACTAAAGATAATATCACACCAATTCATCAATCAACTTTGAAAACCATGATGTTCATGAAAAATTCAACTTTGATGCAAGACTCCGGAGTTTTCAACTTTTTTTAAATATGAGCTGATCAGGCTCGGTTGCCATAAAGGCACAACATGAATTTCCACTACACTGTCCAAACTCCCGGCAGTCCGGCACAGTGTGCAACGTGCGTGGAATGTCCATAGCATACTGTCCAACACAAGGCACAATAGTCCCGGCTAATGGACTTCACTGTCCTTCAAGGCACAATGAAACACCGTAGCAAGAAATACCTGGCCCTTCCAGATATTCACACGAAACAACGTAGCATGAAATACCTGATCTTTATAGATATTCATACAAAAACAACGTGGGCACGTCTGCCAAAATAAATGTATGAGAAAATCATTTTATTTTCAGCTTTTCTTTGTGCTTGATATTTTCCTTTCGTCGAGGCTCAAAGCTCACGACTTTTCAACGTTTTTAATATCTTGCGACTTTTATCATCAACACAAGACTTTCACGTCCGAGTGTCTAATCACAATAGTCTCAGACTTATGCATCAGTCCTTAGACTTTGTGGTCGTAGAAAACAATTTTCACCTTTTTATTATTTTCACCAAGTTTCAACTCAACGCATATGGAGTAGCAGTCCATAGCAACGTACATTGGAACATAGTCTATAACAATGTAACACAGATCATGGATCAACGTGCTTTTAAAATACTAGTATCCCGACGTCTCAGTTACTAGGTTCAATTTTTCTTCTTTTTCGCTCAGTGAAAATACAAAACCCAAAAACAAAACTTCCGTAGCTCATCCAAGTTATCGGATACTTTATTCCAATAAAACCTTCTTTTGAAAAACATTTTTCATTTGAAATTCATTTTTAAAAAAAAACTTATAATAAAACTCCAACAGTCCATTTTTAAAAAGAAAGTCCTCTTTTAAGAATAGATATTTTTTTTTTGAAAAAACTTAGTGTAATATATGAGAACTAAGATCTTTTTGGCAAAGAACCAAGAATTTAATTTGTTTTTAAATAATTTCTTTATCATAAATGGTCTCCAAAAATTTAAGATTTTTATAGAAAATATCCTTCAAATCTTCTAAAATGATATTTTTTCACCTTCTGTGAATAAAATCTTTATCTTCCATCTCTTGAATTTTTCACCTAGAGAAATATTTGCCTTCTCTAAAAGTATGTTTCAACTTAAAACATTTATTTTTCAACTTGTGTAAAGTTTTCTCAAGGCTTTTATCTTTCCTTAAGAGTTGGGCTCTAACCAATGGTTAGGCTAATATGCAACAATCAATACAACTTCAAGCACTTACAACATAATTAACATAATTCGTTTTAAGCACATATTTGAATTCAACATGTGATCATACAAACTCATCTAATTCTAAAACATCAATATTAACAACTTCATAAACTAGAACATAAACATACATACATACATACATACATACATACATACATACATACATACATACATACATACATATATACATAGCAAATCAACCTTTCAAATATTAAACAGTAACATCAATAAAATCAAACAATCCAAACACACAAGTACATAGTTACCATAATTTTAATATCCCTCAGGCTTTCTCCTCTTACCTAATTCGACGGATAGACAAAGTCTTTGTTTCCGCGTTGCCCAGAGCGAACTTCTTTTGTCCGCAGCGTACCGCAAGTCTAATAATCAAGCGAACGACTTAAATTAAAACAACAAAGCCACCTTATCTTCCTATGTTTAGATTTTTGGCCATGGCTAGAAAAATGATGCTAGAGATTTTCAAATCTCCTAATTCTTGGATTTAAATTTGATACAAGGCTTACATATGTATACATAACATACACATATATATACTTTAATCCCATATTCTTATACCTTTATATTAACACTTGTTTATAGTCCATTTTATATCAAAAATCTTTAATTGATCATTTTAAAAGACATTATTTTCAAGATCATATTTTCCATTCAAAAATTTGAGTGAATTCTTTCATAAAATAATTTTCAGAACAACAGTGGGTTTAAATTATGAATGATCATTCAAATGACCTTCAAAATCCTTGCAAATTTAATTAATGGTACCCAACTCACATACAAACATATTTTAGTTAGTCCCATGTAAAAAGTCGAAGGCATTAATTTATTAAAAATCTCACACTGCCTCTGTTTGTACATAATTTTCCAGAATTCCAAGTTCACCAACATGTAAATTTTTTTTTTTTTGAAATTGTTTCTCCAAATATATATATATATATATATATATATATATATATATATATATATATATATATATATACATGTAAAAATATCAAAACTTCAACCAAACTTTATTCATAGTTTAGTAATAACCCAGAAAATTTTATAAATGTTTTTAACTTTCAAAATCATATTTAAATTTATCATGCAACCAACTATGTTCTTATTTTCGCAGTCAAAATTTAATTCTACTTTGAGAGGTGTTTCAACCCAGCAAATCTTATCCAAATATCTACATATTATATATCAAATTAAAGCCCCAGAAGTCTTCTTTCCAACTATTTATTAGGATTTTAGAAATACGTTTTGTATAAAAAGTTATGGTATTACGAATAAGTATATGTCATGCTGCAGATTTATATTTTACATATGTTCATCCACACCAAGTTATTATCTTCACTCTAGCATCATTTACATGCCACAAAACCCACATACAAGGGTCCTAGACCCTTAAAATCATACATGCAAACATATATCAACTAAAATTAGTAACCATTATTATCAAATAATGGTTCAAACAAAGAGTTGAAAAAAAATCTTTAAATCAAATATGAGAAATTTTGGATAAACACCAACTTTCCTTTACATATGATTTTCGGCCATCATCAAAAATTTGACTTTGGAAGATTTCTTTACCACATGAAATCCATAGAAATAAAAGTAAAGATGGTGATGAGTTCGAAAATTCACTTCTTGTCTAAAACATTAACATGAAATCATAGAGTGTGATATGCAAGTTGAAAATACAACAAACCTCCAGTTTTTCTCTTTATAGGGTTTCGGCCACACCCTCTAAATTAGGTTTAGAAATTTTCTTTGTAACATGCAAGTATAGAAGTTGATAGCAAGCATGAAGATGACTGAAATAAAATTTAATTTGAAGAACATGCATTAAGAGAAACTCAACTTGCAACTAAAATAATTAACATGCATGTTGATGTTAGAAACTTGTGAGAAAAGAGCAAGGCTTTAGAATTTATACACTCTAAATGATGATGATGATGAGCAAGAGATGAAGATGGAGGTGGTTTTTAGCTTCCAAACTCAAGTGGCTAGAGGTTGACACTACAAGAAAGAGCGAATTACCGACGGCCAGTTACCGATGGCAAGTATTCCGTGGGAAATTCTGTCATTTACCGATGGAAAAAGCCGTCAGAAAGTGGGATTTTGAAAAGTCACAGACATTTTCGACGGAAACGCCGTCAGAACCTTTACCGACGGGCATTCGGTCGGTATGTCCGTCGGAGACCTTGGCACGAAAAAAAGGCGGGAACACTTATCGACGGAAATTTCCGTCGGTAAAATATCTTGTATTTACCAACGGAATTTCCATCGGAAATTTGAATCCGTCAATAGTTACCGACAGCCTAGTCCGT